>VZRW01009488.1:0-14147 GCA_013398125.1 Aegotheles bennettii | reverse complement strand
TATTCATTGTTCCCTAGGTGTTTACTGGTGCTTACAATCCCTTAAAGCTGATTGGTGTAGAATATCCTCCTCTTCACTTAAAGGTACAGTGTTTTTTAATTTATCTGCTCAAGCTCAGTGGGTGAAGCTCTTCAAGCAGAGGAGAGAATCTTAACGTCTAGAGGTATGATTTTCATGTTATAAATAGTCAAGTTCACCTAAAGGGCACATTTTTAGCTTATTTGTGTGGTATAGCCAACCTTCTTGGGCAACCAGTGCACTAAAAATTCGTAGAATCATAAAATGTGCTGAGTTGGAAAAGACCCATCAGGTTTGAGTCCAACTCCTGTCCCTGTGCAGGACACCCCAAGAGTCACACCATGCGCCTGAGACCATTGTCCAAATGCTTCTTGAACTCAGTCAGGCTTGGTGCTGTGACCACTTCCATGGGGAGCCTGTTCCAGTGCTCAACCACCCTCTGGGTGAAAAACCTTTTCCTGATATCCAATCTAAATCTCCCCTGATTCATCTTCATGCCATTCTAGTACCTGGGTTTAGGTCTGTTTGTTCCTTCTCTTCCATTTGTTAGGTTTCACTTATTAAGAGATGTCTCTGCCCGAATTAAGGTACAAATGAGACCATATGCCAAAGTCAATAGTACTGATTTTATTTAACAGTAAATGAAAGAGAGAAAGAGAGAGAGAAGTGGAAATGGGGAAGGAGAAAGAGTGTGAGAGAGAGATATTAAGCAAAAGATATCACCACCACGTGGATCCCTGCAGTGTTCCGCTGGCCCTTCTTCATCCTGGTCTCCTTGGTGGTGGGATCTCCCAAAGCGTTCTTCTGAATGTACCACTTTTATACAGTCCAAGTCCCAGGTATCCACTGGGCATAGGTGCCGTTCCCACCACTTGGGCTGGCATGTGTGCGTCCTTTCTCACAGTTGCCAGGTGGGAATTTGTCTGGGTAGGTTACCCAGATCTGTTTTACCAAATCTGGCTTCCTGTTGCTGTCATCTGCACGAGTCCCACAGTCTGCACAGCAGAATCTGTTGTCCGGTGTGCTAACTCCAAACCTTCCCCTCCGCTTAGGCCTGGAATTGAGCTTTCCTGTTTGCCATCTGTGTTATCTTACGTTCATGTTGTAGTGGCTTATCTTATGGGGACTTCCTTCTCTGACAGTGTTTGAGACAGCTCATTGTACTTTCTAAGTCCTTACACCATTGTCTTGTCCACAGGTGATTTTTCTTAAGTTACCTAAGAGTTACATCCACAAATATTTTGACATCATGGGGAACCTTTAATAGTTTCTCTACAAATTCCTTCCTTCCCTTAGCATATTCTTCCTTTGCTCTTTTTCTGGTCACTCGGATCCAGACCTGGTGTTGTACTACCAACCAGTGCAATACTCTGTGGCAAAAGAGAAAGCTTCTCCTTTGCTTTGCTGTTACTTGACCCTGCTACATAGTTTGCCTCTCCTGGTCTGTTCAAGATTGTTTCCTCTTCCTCATGTAATTCCTTCTCATCACACCTTTGAAGATGCTGTCCTCTTGTCTGGATCACCCCTGGCCTACTGGGCACTGCTTGTCCTTCTTCATCCCAGGCTTGTCATGGGACTGAGCTGGGAAGTGGGAGTTAGGAAGGAAGGAGGGAAGGAGAGGTGACCAGGGCAAAAGGGCATATGCAGCACCTGAGGGCAGAGGAAGAAGCTCAAAGTGGAGCCAGATGGGGGAATGATTTCCCCAGGAAATCTTTCAGGTCGGTAGTTTGTCAGAAAGCATGTCCTTAGGACTTAGCTGCTTCCAGGAGAAACACTTCTCAGAAGATCAGCTTTGCAATGAGAAAGTTCTCTGGGATCTATACTGCTCTGTGGCCTCTCACTTCTGCAGGGTATTAGCAGACTAATTGGCTTAGAGGAGTTTGGCCAGTTTGACAACCAAGCCACAGAGGAGATGTGCCAAGAGCTTGGGAAAAGGAATTTGAGAAGTGCTTGGAAAGTGTACCATGAGTTAGTGTCATGTTTTGCAAAGTTTGCAGAGTTAATTAGCGATGGATGACCTCTTTCTGCCCCTTGGTTGGTTTCAATTTAATCTTAAGGCAGTTCTGCAGACTTTATCGTCTTTCCTTCAGAAAATATAAATTAAACAGTTAAGGTCAGACTCTCCAGTAGTTACAGTCCAAACACACTGATTTATCTGAAAGGTTGAAAGCGTTGAGGTCTGGATCGGACAAACAGTCCTCTGGGATAGTTCTTTTTAAACAAACGCATCTTCCAGGGCTGTTGATAAATGCCTGAAAAGAAAAAAACAGCCAGTTTCTTCTTGTGTGAAAAGTTCAGGAACTGTGTAAAATGAAGTAAAACCTGGGGAGGTGGGAGGTGGGAAACAATGTAAGAAGTTGAATAGATTCTGTTTCAATAATCTGACCTGTTACCAGGACCTTTTAGAGGTGCAAGTGCTGTTTTCCGTGTGTTGTTATTTTGTGTGTGAGCAGCTGGGGGGACATTTTGCCTCACAGCACACAGCTGGCTGGTAGGATCCTTGCCCAGGTAAAAAAAGCACTGAGATTCAGAGGTTGAAGCTTGTTGCTGTAATAAAAATCCCCGAGTGACCCCGTGGAAAGGCTCTGACATGATGATGTGCACTGGTTTCACTTCCATGCTCCTTGCCTGTGGTTCAAGCCGGTGCTGTGAAGCCTAATGAGAGGTTGTACACAGCCCCTTCCCCTAATGGAGGTGCCAGGAGGGATGTTCTTGAATCCATCTTGCCTTTTTATGAATCAATCTACAAAATTCTGGGGGCAGAACAAAAATACAAACCCATGGAAACCTGCAAGACATCTAAAACAATATGCTGTCCCTCCTGATGGAAAGGAAAGTCAAATTCCTAAATAGCAGAGTTGAACAAGGACAGAATGTGATTGGTGTTTGCTTCTTGTATATTCCTGTAAGATAGCCTTCTCCTTTTCTTACTGAAAAACCCAGAGAAACTGTATAGACTCTGGTGGGTATCCTTCTGGAACTACAATGAGAAACTCTACGTGGTGCTTCATCTTACTGCTGGACTACCATGTGGCCAGGAGCAGTGCTGTGTGGTTTTACAGTGAAACCTCTTGGGCAGAAGACCTCATTGCTGAGCACAGGAGCACTGTGGCACCCNGGAGGATGGTGAAGCCCTGTGTGTAGCACCAGGGAATCTAACTCCAGCTGAGAAAATTTAGTTTTCAGACTGTATAGTTTAATTGTTGTATAGTAATAATAAGGTGTCATGAGTTTGTTTTTTAGATAACGTAGTGGCGCCCAAAAGCCTTCAAGATGAGCCTACAGCACAAGGACATGAGGCCAAATGAACTCTATACCATCTCTCCTACTCCCAGAGACTCATCATGGTGAAGATCTGCAATCTGGACTTCACATGACCGTTAGACATTTCATAACCTGGTGAATGAGTATGGCATGAAATGGTACGGAATAAGGGGTGGAATGTTATGGTTTGAGGGGACAGGCAAATTTTATGGTTTTGATGCATAGACCCAAAGAGCGGGGACGTGGAGTTTAGGACCCTTTGTGAAAAGGAGCCTGGGGTGGAGAAAACTGAGGAGCTGGTATTCCCTCCCACCTCCTGCCAAACCCTGTAAAGCCAGGAGAACAGGAAGTTCCTCCTCTTCTTTCTGCTCTCCTTCCCGTCGCCACATGGAGATGTCCCGGAGTGAGAAAGAGCCCTGCCTTTGTCACCAGCTCACCACGTGCTCTGCAGGATCCGAATCCATCAGATGCTGGGAAGAGCTTTGGACCCCTTTTTCCTCCATCAGTTTTGCCATGAAGGACTTTTGGGAACTTTTATTGTCGATCATCAGAGTCGGGTTGTATATATTTGTATATATTTTCTTCTTCTCCCGCCTGCTACTTCCCCTCCCTGTTTCATTGAATCTGTTCTAGTTTTAACTTCCAACCCTTAAGCCTCTATTCCTTATTTCTCTTCTATCTCCTCCCGAGGGGGTGGAGGGGAGTAACAAAGAGCGAGCTCTGTCTCTCTGGGTTGTAGCTCACCCTGACCACTTAAACCGAGACACCTTGGCTTTCCCTTTCTGGAATCACGTGAGATGCAGAAGTACTCAGTGAGGGGGGACTCCGCCAAACCTGCCTTCTGCAGAGACCACTTTCATAATCCATTTTGTAGTTTTGGTGTGCTTGTGGGATGGGGCGAAGCGGTGGCACCTGCAGGTGTCCCCACAAGAGGAGCATCTCCTGGTTTTGCTTGAGTCCCCTGTGCCAGATCTGGGGCAGGTCAGCCACCTCCCCAAGCAGCCAGGGATCAGTGCCTGGCATGGTGCTCAGCAAGCTGCAGGGGCGGTGATCCACAGGCAGCACCTCCCTGTCCACCCTCCCTTCCCTGCCAAGGAGACGGGGAGCAGGGTCCGCTGGGGCCTGTGGCCTCTTATCCCTTCCCTCTCCACCAGCCACCACCCACATGTCCACCTTGCGAGGTGCAAGCCCTGGTGGCACTGGCAGCGGAGCTCAGCAGCATGGGGCTAACATGAGGCAACACCAAGTTCTGCTGCTGGGCAAACAAAGAAAACAAAGGGGTGCTGGTTTATTTCCAGCTCTGGCAACCGGTGCAGTTGGCGGGAGGCAAAGTTGTGTCAATAATCAGTGGCGGTTTGCCACGATTAATGATTGACCAGGCTCAGGGGAGCAACGGGAGTGTTCCAGAGAGGTGACTGGCTGCTCCCTGATAACCCTGTGGTCACAGCTCTGCGATTGGCCTCCGAGCAGCGCTCTGAAAAAAGGCGCGAAATGTTCAACCGTCAGCCTGGGCACGCCAGCTGCTCCCTGAGGGACATGGAGGAAGGGGGGAGCTTTCCCAGGCAATCGCTCTGTCCCACGATGCTTTTCCCCTGGCTTTGCTGGGCTGAAATCTGCTTGCTGCTGCTCTGCCGAGGCTGCGAGCTGGAGGAGCCGAGGATGGGTGAGTGGAGTGCCCTTTCCCCACACGATGATAACTCTGGAGCAGCACCAGCGGTTTTTTGCAAGCAGAGAGACCCAGACACCACCCTGACTGAAAAATACTGATTGGTAACAGGAATTAGGAATCCGGGGGTTGGTCAGCAGCGATATTGGGATGTGCAGGTTCAAGCAAGTGCAGGGCAGTTTGTCTTTGCACTCAAGCTGCATATTCAGCCTTTATATTCCCTTTCTTTTTAAGTGTCGCTAAACTCCTCTACACAAGGGGTGGAGCACGTTTGCATTTCCAGAGCAGGTGTTTGGGTGGTGTGTGCTTCTGTTGGGAGATGCTGGGGCAAGGGGTCTCCTTCTGCAGCTGCTTTCACTGCCTCCCAGCTGCCTCCCCCACACCTCTGCAGGTGCCGGTGAGAGAGGAGCAGGGATGGTCTCAGGAGCAAGAGCCACATTCACTGGGTGGTTGCTGTGTGTCAGGTCTGTAGAAAACATCTCTGAGCTTCTGGGGAGAAAGGTGAGCTAAGAGTGAGGCACAGGGAAGAAGCAGGCAGACAGGCCTGGGGATCCAGTTTGCTGTGCTGGCTGAGAAGCCTGCCTGCCCTTCTGTTGCCACCTTCTTCCTCACCATGCAAAATGGACAACATAGCCTAATGATGTGGAGGCCACACATGGTTGTCTGAGGTCTCCCAATGTGCCACAATGGCCTCATGGAGGCATTACTTGCTCCAGTGCTCTGCAAGATGGGAACACTGTGACTGGATGCTTCAGGCACTGTAGAGCTCCTGGTGGATTGCTTTTCCTCTTGCTCTGACTTTGGGTTTGCTTTCTTCCTAGGGTTGAATGAAGCTGTGAAATCTGATAGTGTTGTTGCAGCAGCCCTTGGTGGAGAGGCAAATTTCTATTGCAACTTCTCACTTGCAATGGATGTTTTGCAAGTCACCTGGCAGAAGAAAAGAGGGTCTTCCTTCCAGAACATAGCCACCTACCTCCCAAACCATGGGCCGAGGTTGATAGGGTCATTTCAGAAGAAGGCACGTTTCATAAGGGCAACCCTGAAGGCCTCTGCTATCACACTCCAAAACCTCACATTTGAGGACGAGTCCTACTACAGATGCATTTTCAACGTGTTCCCTCATGGCTCTTTCAGCAAAGATATATGCCTCAACATCCAAAGTAAGTTTTTCACTAATACCTTCTCATTTTCTGGCACTCAGCATAGGTCTGATGTAGTCAGGAGGTGGGTAAGGAATTATCCCCTCCACTGCATGGAGACTTTCCATGCAGCAGCATCTCCTGTTAGATAGTCTCCAGAATTGACACACCTTTCCTCAGAAGAGGTCAAGCCAGAAAATGCTTTTGGATAAGAACCCCTGTACAGAGAGATGACCCATCTGGCTTTGACCATAAACTCACCACAGAGTGTAAAAAGTACCTTCTCCTTTTGCTTTCAGCAATTTCTGAGCTAACAGTGGAATATGATTCCCACCTGTCCACTGAGGGTCTCCTCACTGCAGTTTGCTCAGCAACAGGAAAGCCTGCCCCCCAAATCACCTGGCTGGATGACAGAGACCTGAATGAGTCAACTGAAATACGTCAGGTCCAAAACACAAATGGAACAGTAACGGTGGAAAACAGACTCACCTTCTCCATCAACCACCACCATGTCTTGGCCTGCATCCTTGACCACCCACAGGGAAGGAAAATGAAGGCAGTTTACCCAGAAAGAGGAACGGAAGGTAGGCTGTGTTTGTATGGAGAGGTTCAGCATGTAGTGGGGAGTGCTTAGGAAATGAGGTGTAATTGTGGGAATGCAGCTTGTGCCTATGTAGATCTCACTAGGCTTTTTTCCTGGGAGTTCAGACCTCATGCTGGATGAAAATTTCATGACTTGAAACCATGCAGAAGGCTCCTCCCTGTGGTACCTTTGTGTCTGTGTGATGGGTCTGTGCATATATATAGCGATCTAATAGATATGCAGATTTATGTGTACATGTGCATATATGTTTGTGGGTGTTTATATTTCTAGATAATCACTGATTTAGAGCAAATGCAATCAGCTCTCCAGCAGCATCCACAGCTGGAGGGTACGAGCAGAGCAGGCCCCTGGCTGTCTAATGCTAGGGAGCAACATTTCACGTGGAACATCTTGCAGGAGGGTATGTCTCAGGAAAGACGGGAGACATTCCTCACAACTTCTTCATACAGAAAGAGAAACACAAATAGATGAGGAGTAAAAATGATGGGTTTTGGCTCCCCCAATACCAGGAAAACGTGAGACATTATCAGCATTTATTTAAAAGGAAAATAATTGCTCACCTACCACAGTGTTATGTTGTCACACTGTTCCTTTCTCTTCTTCAGAGAATAAATGAGCACAAACTGATGAATGTTTCACTTCAGTCCCAACCTCTAGAAGAGGATACAAGAAACATGTTGAGATCCCTCTGTGTTCTGTGTGTACTTACTGGTTTCCTTTTGTAGGTGTTCAGAAGAGCACAATCACCATGGCGGTCTTAATAGCTGTGCTGTTCTTAATAATCTTGATATATTTCATCATGAGACAAATCAACAGGAGAAGGAAAAAGTAAGAACAATTTCCATTTTCTTGCAAATGACGTGGCTTGTCTGTGTTCACCTTGCAATTTGCCTTTCTTTTTCTTGGTGGTGTTTTTATACTCCTGCCCTGGAAACTCATCCAGGTGGTAACAGCATCTTTTATTTTAAAAAAAATCCGATTTTGAGAGAGTCACTTAAAATGCCAGGAGGTTTTTAGGCATTATGTGACTAGTTAATGGGGTTTTTATCAGACAGAAGAGATGTAGTGCACCGAGATCACCTGCAGAGGAGGAAGGCTTACATCAAGACCTAAGTAAGAAAGCCATGAGCCCTCACACGCCGAAGGACCAGCATGCTGTTTATCAAAACGAGGTAATGCAAACACCCAAGGCTTCCAGTAATTATTCACATCCTTTAAAAGACTTGGCAACACCTATCAGGAATGTGACAAAACCCTTCCATTGAGAGTTGGGTTCTGCTTCTACCATCATGTCTTTGCTGCATTGGACAGCCCCACCAGGTAGATGACAACGTAAGTGCCCCATAGAATCATTTAGACTGGAAAAGAGCTTTAAGACCATTCAGTCCTGCCATTAACCGAACTCAACTAATCTAGCTCGACCAAGCCTACTGCCAAGCCATGTCCTGAAGTACCACACCTATACGACTTTTAAACATGTCCAGGAATGGCAATTCAACCTCTTCCCCGGGCTCCAGTGCTTGGCAACCCTTTCAGTAAAGAAGTTTTTTCCTAATATCCAACCTAAGCCTCCCCTGGCATGACCTGAGGCCATCTGAACTCTAGCAATGCTGGGGAAGGCTTGGAGCATGAAGGAAAGAAGTTAGCCAATGGTTAGGCGGAAAGGCATGGAAGAGTTACTGGAAATGCCCAGGAGGACAGATGGGATGTCCCTCCAGGACAAAGGCAAGGGAGTGCTGCTGAGCTCAGGTGTTGTAACCACCTGCCTCACACAGAATTTTCCCCAGAAAAGTCTGCTCTGCCCTGCTGGCTGTACAGGCATTAAGATGCTCTGGAGGGCTGGTGGTATCCACAGACGAGGGCAGTAAGTGACCACAGCTGGCAATCACCCCCACTGGCCACTATCCTCTGACCTCCCATAGAATTCCTGTTTTCCTTGCAAGCTCTTGCTAGTCCTGTGCTGTGAATGGGAGCCCTATTGTCTTCTCATCACTTCTCTCTGCCAGATAATGTAGAATTTTGCTGTGGTTGCCACACCACTGTGCTGGGTCTTTTGCAGGAGCAGACACCAGGCTCCTCACTTCTCAAAAGGATGCAAGATCTGAATAGAAACCTGAGAGAGAAAAAAAATTGCAGGCGCTTGTTTTCAGAGGAAGCAGAGAACCTGAACAGTAATGTCCACAAGGTGTTTGAAAGGGGACCTGTCGGGTTAATTGTCAAGGAGCTCGGCTGCATACCCATGGAGGTGGACAGAGAGGCAACAGCAGGTGGGGGAGTCCAAATAACATCCCACCCAGGTGCTCCTCAGCCCAGCAGAGGAAGGAGAGCCATCAGCCTGCTGAAGGCCCACCTCCACAGGTCCAGAGGACCACTGGGGCCCAAAGGCCCAAGGGGAACCCAAACTTCTGACTCAGAGGAAGGGATACCTTGCCCAAGCCCCTCCCAGGGATGTTCCAGGAGATCCTCAGCTACAGGGTCTGGGTGTGAAACCCATCCAGATGAGTCATCAGTGGAGCACCTTTCAAACTGAGAGGGGTCACTGCCTAAAGGTGTATGGACACATGATGGGATGCAAGTGATGAGCATTTTGGGGTTTCACAGGACTTATTATCGAATGCTTAGTGGGGGGAACCAAAGGTGGGAAAAGGAGGGATAAGGGAGATTTGGGGAGGAAAGAGCCTTGGAAAATGGAGGGGTAAAAGGATCTTGGTTGCACATACACATGCAGTTGGTCAATATGCTTGTCTTGGCCATGCCCAGTGCCTGGTCACCACTGTCTGTCCTGTTAAACTCCATTTCTAATTCTTTTCCTGGGTGAGGGACTCCCTAGATGATGTGCATGTGTGTATGGGGGCCTGGTGCCAGCAGCTGGGCCAGGACCACAGGCCTGGGTGCTTGTAACTGAGGAGACACAAGTGAGAGAAACCAAGTGCCAGCCACCAGCATGGATCAGGGGCAGAGCCCATGTGTCCCTGGTGTAGCACCTGGAGCAAACACAGGTGAGTATGCAAACACCAACAAGGATCAAGCCAGTGAGTAAGTGACGTGTCCTGGGACACCCTTTGATGTTTCACAAGTAATGGAGTGGGAGGATCTGTGCTGCAGATGCAGCAAGACCTGTGGAACTGTACCAAGATCTTTATTTCAAAAAATGTTCTGTTTTTAAGGGCTCGAGACAGAAAGCTTCTCCTCCAGCTCCCTGTATCATTACACGTGGTGTGTTAGAAATGTCCCTCTGATGTATCTGCAGTCTCTACTAACAGCTTGTGCCACAGTGCAGCCTCAGAGCAGAGAACTTTCTTTCATAACAGCAGAGTTCCCTCTAGTGGGAGAGATCATGAATGAAAGTGAAAGCGCCTCCAGTGAGTCTTCCATTAAACCAGTAATTCACGAGTGCTATGTTTTTCCTCTTTGGTCTTTCAAATATTCTTTTGGCATCCAGCCACCCTACCCCAGGTATCAAGAAATTACAATCGCTGTATCCAAAGTCACACAGGAACAACACAAGGAAATGACTTTGAGTGTTGTCCTGTGGTGGACACTGATTGAGGTTGCTGGAAGAGAAGGTATTGAAAGGAACTGACAGAAGGAACTGGGTGTTTTGTTTCAGTCCTGCCTTACTCTCCTCTTGCAAAGGAGCAGGGAAGGAAATGTGGAAGTGTTCCTAAGTCTGTTCTCCAAGCTGCCAGGCTGGCCTGCAATGGAAACAAGAAGGTGTGCTAGAGGAGAAGTGGGAATGGCAAGTGTTTGGTAACATCTGGGAAAGTATCTAGCCTGCCAAAACCGTGCTGACAAGTTCTGCACAGGGTTACCTGCTGAGAGAGCTGGGTTCTCTGCAGCTGGGCTTCTTGGTCAATGGACCTTTACAAAACAATCTCAGGCTTTTTTGTTCAAGGGACCTTTAGAAGTCCATCTCGAGTGATGTTGTAACCAAGGTTTGTTCACCATTTGAAGGACGACTGTTCCCTGAATTCTGAAAATTGTGTGCTGATTCAGCTTGTCTTGGAGTTTGTTGTGTCACATGCATGTAGGTTACAGCGGGGGGCTTCAACTTGGCATTCCTTGAATGAGAGTTTTCCTGAGATTAAAAGATCATTTTTAATTTTTTTTTCAGATAAATTATATGTATTTTTTTCCATTGTAATCATTGACTGTGATCTTCAGTTATGGCTATGATTGGAAGCCATCAATGTATATGTAAAAACACAACAATAAAAGCAGAGGCAAGTGAGTTTAACTACTGTTTCTCAAAGATAACTTCTTCCCAGGAAATGGAAACTGTAAAGAGAACTCTGCAGGCTTGGTGCTGTGGTACTCCAGCTGAGTGGTTCAGAGCCTGCTGAAGGAGGGGCAGAAGGATGGCCTCACCTCTGTGCTTCTGACAGCGAGTACGTGATTTATCCTCAGTGCAAAAGTGTCATTTTTCTAAGAGTAAAATTGTAGGTTTGGTGAGGGAGAAGAAAAAATGAAAATATTATCACGTGCACACTAAGGGCTCAGGAAACAAATAGGCAGAAGAAGTCTCAATTTTTCCAGAACATCTCTCTTGTGGGCTTTTTTAAAACAGTCCAGTAGTGGATTTCTACAGGACAGATGAACCTTTTTTTCACTACTCTTCAGGCAGAAGTTTAGAAGTGCTCTTTGATTCTTCCAGATGAAATGGAATTGTTTCTTTCAGTCCCAGTAATTGTGTTGTTTTCTTTCAGAAGGGAAAACATTACCAATTTTAGAAGCAAAACAAAACATAACAAAATGCTGCAACCTAAGCTGTCCCAAAGCCAGCCTCACTAACAAGACCCAGATAACATGCTCAAGCTTGCTTTTAGTGAGCCTGTCTCAAGAGCTGAAGGAGGCTCTGTGGGACAGCAGAAATTAATATAAAAAATTGTACTCTCACCTTTCTTTTGTGAAATATCCTTCTTTCCTTACTATCAGCCTGGTTTTCTCCCATTTACTCAGCCCTAGGAAACTGGGATTTGCAGCATCTGGGGTACAAGTGTATTTGTTAGTCTGCATAATATGCAGCATGCTTCTGAGAGGGTCCTACAACCAGTGGTATCCACAGCTCCTGGTTGCAAGGATGCTCAGCCCTCATGCAGAGAAGAGGCACATAAATTAAGGTCAGTGAGGGAGACATCACAGAATCACAGAATCCTAGGGGTTGGAAGGGACCTCAAAAGCTCATCCAGTCCAACCCCCCTGCCAGAGCAGGGTCACCTAGAGTCCATCACACAGGAACGCATCCAGGCGGGGTTTGAATGTCTCCAGGGAAGGAGAACATGAACAGTCATCAACACAAAAACACCAACAGGTTTCACTGGGAAACCAAGGAAGGGAAGAGAATGTGAGCTTAGGCATGGATATCTTAGATGCACCAAAGATACATGTCTGCATGATGCCCAACAACCCCCACTGCTGCTAAGTCCTTCTAATACCAAACCTCCTTTTGCAGGAAAGTTGAAATTTCGGTGTCTTCCATTTTACACAGTTATTCTAGAGGTGGAAAGCAAAGCAAAATGCAGACCATAACCAGCCCTTTTTTAAAAGGACCACTGAACTTATCTATGGTTTTATCCCCACCCACATGGTTAACTTTCTCTGCTGGGAAACCTGGTGCAGCTTGCGCTGGAAAAATTGGCCAGGAAATCAAACTGTAAACCATTCAGTGTTTGCTTGTTTTATAGAAGTAAGTTTGAGAGGGAGAAAAGATGTGATTTGTACATGGTCACATGGTTGAATCACTAGCAAAATGACAGCTGGTGACAGATCCTCTGGACCAGGTTGGACCTCTTAGTACATCCATTGAGTGTTCATGACTTGAGGAAACATTGCTTGAATATGATGATTAAGGCCGATATGCTCATTTAAGTGAGCAGAGCCAGAAGGGAGCTGAATCAGCAGAGTCTGACAGTCCTCATGTAAGCCTCTAGCAGGCAACATGGCCTGTAAAACATAATGGGTTTGGTTTTACTGGAATCTGGGTCACTGACTTCAGTCATCTTCTAGCGCATCTCCAAGGGCAGCTGTATCTGGCTGGAAGAGCTGCTGCCCTGATGCCCGACCTCCAGCATCAGGTTAGATCTGATCTGGCAGGGGCTTCCTTTTTTTGCAGGTCATAAAGCGCTGATTTATGCACCAAGGTACTGAGAGCAGCAGAACAGGCGTGGTGCCCCCCCTTTTCCTCTCAGCCCAACAGGATGGTAGCAGCAAAAACAAAAGACCACTCCCAATGATATGAAAGACATATCTCAAAATCAGTTTCTCATCACCAATGAAGAGCAACCCAGAAGACGCTGGCAAGACCTTTTGAATACCTACAGCTTGTGAGTATGAAACTGTGCATAAAATCAACTTGCCTAGAGATTTTGTATAATAAAATGGCCTCCCTTTTCTGTAAGATCTTCCACTGATTATTTTTTTTTTTTTTGTGCTAATTTCCTACAGCCTAACATCAGAAAAAAAAAAGTGGGTTTTATTTATCTGGGCTGAGGATCCAGAAAAGATGCAGAACCTTGGTCTACTACTCAAAATTTTATTGCTGACTATTGCCAGGGTACTGGAGTGTAACTGACAGCTAATTATTAAAGTTTGCAGTAATTAAGAAAAAAAAAACAAAATTAACAGGTTAAGGAAAGCCTTAGTACGTTTGTTGTGCAACTTCCATGGAAGCCTGAAAATAACTTCAAGAAATTGATCTTGTCTTCACAGTATCTAGCTGATGAATGTCACAGCTCTGGACCATTATTTTTATTATTGTTGTTATTGTTGTTGTTATTATTCCATTATGCTCCTGCCGTTTTAGTGTTTTGATAGTTTGATAGTGTTTGTATAAAGACAGCTGTCTTTAATAGCAATACATCCTTGGTGTGACTACCCCTACCCTCCAGATGAAACCAGGGAAGCACCCGCTCTGCACATAGAAGCAATTTGCTCGCTGGAAAGCATCCCAAAATTTTTGTGCTCCAGTGAGCAAATTTCTTCTCAGGAATTTTGGGGTTATATGTGCTGATTTTGACCAGCAGTGGGATCATCTGTCCCAGAGAGCTGTCGGAACCGACCCTGTGCGTGTCACTGACACCCGCCCGTGCCTCGGGGTCCGCCGTGTTCTGGCTTTAACCAAGCGGGGCTTTTTTTCCTTGTTATTATTTGTTCTTCCAAGGTCAGTTTGGATGATAATTAGTAACTCCTGAAGGAAGAGGAAACGGAGGGGTGAGGAAGCCCTTTGCAGCCAGCTCCAGGGGCTAGAGGGACCGAGACATAAGGCGTTCCCCTTGGGAGGGCAAACTGGGCAAAGGGCACCGCGACCCCCGGGCTGGGGGACGGGGCTCCCCCCTGGGACTCCCGGGAGGGACGGAGTGGCGTTTATTCCCTCTCTCCCTGCTTCCAGGTACTTGTCCGTGAGTAACATCCCTCCGGCCGCCGTCCCCGGGCGCATTTACAGGTTCGAGGTGGGTTT
>VZRW01009487.1:30283-46106 GCA_013398125.1 Aegotheles bennettii | reverse complement strand
GGGAGACCTTCTCACTCTCTACAACTCCCTGAAAGGAGGCTGTAGCAAGGTGGATGTTGGTCTCTTCTCCCAAGTAATGAGCAATAGGACAAGAGGAAATGGCTTCAAGTTTCACCAGGGGAGGTTTAGTTTGGATATTAAGAAAAAATTCTTCACTGAAAGGGTTGTCAAGCATTGGCACAGGCTGCCCAGGACAGTGGTGGAGTCACCATCCCCGAAGAGATTTAAAAGCCGTGTAGATGTGGTGCTTAGGGACATGTTTAGTAGTTGCCTTGCCACTGCTATGTTAATGGTTGGACTTGATGATCTTAAAAGTCTTTTCCAACCAAAACGATTTCATGATTCTATGTTTCTATCAATAGGTCATGCGTAAAGGTGAGGAGAAGCATTTCCAAACGAGCCAAAGGGGTTTGCAGACAGGGAGGCTGTGCTGTGGCCATGGGAGCCACCAATATATAAATCCACATACAGGTTAGTTGGTCAACCAAATGAACTACATAACCCCTCTCTACAAACCTGACCTCGTTTGTTATTAATTTGTGTGAAGTGCTGTAGACAGAGAGCAAAACCCCAGTCCCAGCCATGCCCAGTGAGCACTAAGAATGCTGAGACACATGAGGACAACACAAGGAGGACACAGACGATGCTCCTGGGAAGAGCACCTTGACTGTAATGGTCAGCCTGATCAGCAGTAGTCCTGAGCACCTGATGCTTAATTAGAGCCAAATGGTTAGAGATCAAATTGTTTTTAAAAGTGGAGGAAAACTGACAATCCTCTTTCTCATTCACCATGGATCCTTTGCTCACCTGGCTGAGCCCGGGTCAGGAACAGGAGCGTATTTGAATAAGGCAAACAACACAGTTCTGAAAAATAATTAGTGTTTTCTTTCATCCCTACAGAGATTCTCAACAGCAGCATTTTCTTTCTGCTAAACTTCAGGGGGCGTTTGTTCAGGAAGAGAAAATGGTTAATGAACCACAAAAAAGGCTCAGCTCCTATTTTTTGACAAGGGAGTTCAGGCAAAAGTTCACAAAAAGAGCATGTGGCAGGGGCAGTGATTACGGGAGCAGCATCTCCAGAGCAAACAGAGGATATGTCTGTATTTGGGACTTAAAAGAAAGAAAAATCAGAGAAAGCTCTGAAGCCAGCCCATTTATTAAGTATGCAGTTCTCGCAGCTACAAGTAAATTGACCTTTAGATACAAGAAACCACTGAACTCTACAGTGGGGCTTCCTACAAGTGGTTTTAAAATGCTTAAACTTCTACACATGAGCTTCAGACACAGGTCAGTTCCTCACCTATGCCATCAGCTGCCTTCAGAAACAACCCGTGTGTGTATCTGTGGGCAAAGGTGCATGAGAGGGGGCAAGAAGAGTCAAAATATTCCTTCAGGACAAGAGTGAACATGCAGAGTCATGCTCTGATTTCATACTGATTATTTCCTTCACTTCATGTCCATAAAACTGAGGCCAGAATGAGGCCATAATAAATAAATGAAGCAATGAAGTGTTCAGCTTATTATGAGGTATACGTGATCCCCTGAGGAGGACATACTCGCTGATTTTATAAGGAACACACTCAATACTAAAAGATTTATACCTGGATCCGTTTCCAAATCAATTTTTCACTAAGAGTCTTGTGGGGATTATAGAATTTGAGTTAGGTGCCACTGTATTATCATTCTGTATACAGGAAGATTTTGCTTTTAGCAGTTTCTCAACAAAACTCTGTTTTCAGGAGGGGGGAGACAGAGAAGCTGATCTAGGAAATCACACACAAGAAAGAAAGGAGTGAGATTGGATAGCAGGAACCCAAAGGGCACAATAAGAACTCCAACTGTTTCTAAGTGATCCCCTTCACCTTGGTTCGCAGGTGGCAGTGACAGGCAGGACTGTCCCACTGCCAGGGGTCAGAGAAGGGCCCCAGTCCTGTCAATAGGGAGATCTGGTGCTTTTCACCCCAGCTGAATTATACAGTGGGTTATGCTTTCGTTTTATGTTAAGCTACGTAGTGTCAGAAGTCCATCTGTTGGATATCAAATGCACTTAACTCAGACATGGAGTCGGACAATATGACAAAATAAGGAAAACTGCAATTTTTCAGTGGTTTTGGCAGGATTGTGTAAGGCAAGTGAATGCATATAGAGTCTTCTGAAACTTAATATTGATGCAAGTCATTATCACCCTAACAGTGAAAGTACAGAAATCAGCTGTACAATATATAACTGGCCAGACATACCTGGATCTGGAAGAAATCAACCTATTTTCATTTGTTTAAATGCAGTGGTTTGGTTCCTGTCAGTGAACACTCTGTTCCACCAATATTAATTTAACTGATTTAATCATCTGCCTGGAAAGGAACCATGCAGCCCAGGGAGAAACAATACAGCAATTAGCAACGCTCAGGTAGCAGTGACAGGAGCTGCCTTAGAAAGTTTGTGACAGACCCAGTACTGGCTCAGGGTAGGAGAGCCAAAGGATTGAGAAAAGTTTGGGGATTTAATCTCAGAACAATACATTCCAACTTTTGCAGAAAGCTCAAAGGTCAGATAAGGGGTTCCGTCTCTCCTTGCTGTGTTTTTAAGTAAGTGACTTCATTTTGAGAGCAACACAGATCCTGGAGCTGAACTTTATGAAAATCACACACCCAGGGACAAACTGAATTCTGGTGAAAACATTTTTCTTGCTCTTACTCATAGCTGGGCTTTAATCCTGTTTGAAAGCAGACCTTCCTGATATTAAACACGGGACTTTCTGCTCAGTATCCCTCTGCAGTTGACTTGACCTTCTGCTAGTAAAAAACCCAAAGGAACATCATGTTAATATTTGCCTACCCCAGGAGTTCTATCTCCAGCAGAAAACAAAACCACGCTGTCTGCTAACATTTTCCTTTTCATAGATCTTTAGATGAAAGGGAGATTCACTGCATGCACAAAATGCAACTTCTTTTGGTATTTCCTTAAAACAAACAGTAAAATGTTTCTCTTTTCTTCTTCTAGATACTGGCTGGGCAATTGCTTGGACCTGGCTGTGGTGCTTGGCCGCCTGCATGCTGCCTGTGTCTCATCACTGACATCAATCAGTCAGGCTCTCCCAGCCTTGGTTTC
Organism: Aegotheles bennettii; assembly: GCA_013398125.1. Lineage (NCBI taxonomy): Eukaryota > Metazoa > Chordata > Aves > Caprimulgiformes > Aegothelidae > Aegotheles > Aegotheles bennettii. The sequence continues at coordinate 42,998 of VZRW01009487.1, read as the reverse complement.
TTCTCCAGAAGAGAAGTCATTCCTAATGCTTTGTTCACTTGCATCATCAGCCAAAAATGCACAACACAAATAAATCACCAACCCCTTAAATGTCTGGATTCACCAGCACTAAAAGCAGCAAAACCAGACATCCAGCTTTTTCTGGGTGTCCTGTTTACACTCCAGAGTCCAGGTTTGATATTATACCACAGAATAAAAACTGACTGGGCTCCAGGCACTGGCACTTAGAAACACCAAGACAGAGTTGTCAGCTGCACCAGCCCGCCGTGTCTCTCTTCTCCACAAGGCCTTGAAGGGTGCAGCAAGCACCTGCCAGTCTCAGTCTTCCTCATCCGCATGAGGAACTCATCCATTAACTCACACAGCATCCTCTTTTCCATATAGATTTTCATGTATGAATCCATGTGTCTCCACTTGGGAGTGTCATACTGACCTTGGTCTTGCTACAGATAACATAGGAGATATGTTTGAACTGCAGCTCCATTCACTTATTCATAGACTGGCATCTAGTGCAGCCTGAGCCGCCCTGCAGCACCCTGTCCTGCTTCCTTCTGCCTCTGCAGGAAAGCCTGGGTTTCCCACAAGTCCTGTATCCCATTAGCCAGTTCACCTCAGAGGTCTCACATACCCTGGAGCACCCCACATGGCACCAGATGCCTGTATTTAGATACCTAATATGAGTCTTTGCTGTCTCAACAGTGTGCAGCTAAGGCTGAAAGTCAGGTCCAGATTCAACCACTTGAATCATAGAATCACAGAATGGTTTGGGTTGGAAGCAACCTTAAAGCTCATCCAGTCCCAACCCCCTGCCATGGGCAGGGACGCCTCCCACCAGACCAGGTTGCTCCAAGCCCCATCCAACCTGGACTTGAACACTTCCAGGGAGGGGACAGGCACAGCTTCTCTGGGCAACTTGGGCCAGTGTCTCACCACCCTCATAGTGAAGAATTTCCTCCTAATACCTAATAAAAATCTACCGTCTTTCGGTTTGAAACCATTGAAACTCAAGGTGTCTGCATATCAGGTGTGTATGTGTGTACCATCCCAGCTCTTGTTTTGCCAGTGGAAGCCACGTCCATGCAGTCAGCAGAGACAAGAGAGCAGTTCCAGTGCTGTCCAATAGGTGTCTGCTGTTCTTGGAGCCCTTGCAGCGCTGGTCAAACTTCACTGGTTGCAACAAGAGCTTGGAAACCCACCCACGAGGCAGCCCAGGGTGGGTATGTCTGCAGGAGGTGTTTGAAACTGGACCTGACTCCTGCCCAAAAGTATTTTGAACCCAGTGAAATGTGTTTCTAAATAAGAGGGGCGGGGACAGGCAGGCTAATGTGGTCATTGGGAAGAGGTTCAGTTCCAAGCTTGGGAAATAACAGGACCTGAAAAACACACGGAGTTGTCTGTTATAGCATGAAACTGAACGTACAGTTGCTTTTCTTGAATAAAGCCTTTTAACACTTTTTTCTAGCCCATAGTCATGACAAAAGACTTGGAGCCTTGTTCCTGCTTTGCCAGAGAGTGACAATGGAAAATGATCACCAGGGGCTCCCCAGCATGCATCGTGTATCGCAGGGGATTTGTTGTTCACGTTTACGTTTGCACAGCCAGAGGTTTATTGCTGCCACCAGCTTCATAGGGATTTGAGCCTTGCATTTGACTGACAGCTTCAGTAGATGCTGTTTCCTTAGCTGGCCCATCAATACGTTGATCTTTCTGTTAAATATTATCATAAGAGAGCAGAAGAAAGCAGGATGCCTTCTTTGCCCCTGTCCAGTAGTTCCTCCTGCCATCTTCTGTTACACTGATTTGTGTGTGTGCTTGCAGGACTCCATCAACCTCTACCACTTCCCAAAAAGGAAGCTCAACACTGAAACAAGCTTCTTGCAACCCAAGGTCTTCAGCATTCACTACAGCACAACTTCCCAGGAATATGAAGTGCCTGGACTGTCAGCACTTGTCTCAGAGTTGATGAAAATGCTGGTCAGGAACATCATGCTCCTGCAGACCTCTCCAGGAGAGGATATGCTCCTTGATCATGCCATAACAACAGCAAACCTCAAGATTTTTCAAAGAATGATTGCATATTAAATAGTAAATAAGAAGTAGCATTTCCCTTCTGTGTAGCCAGGATAAGAGGTCTGTTTGGAGATCTTCAAGGATGTTCTACTTCCAGAGATCTGCTCCTGGCTGCTCACTGCCCTGGGACTGCAGCCCCTTACACCACAAACTTTGTGGTGAACTACACGCCAGCCAGAAATCCTCTGGCATAGTGGCAGGAGTCACACACTTGATCTGTATGGTAAAGTCAGACATAATAAAAAATGTACAGTTGCATGCAGCCTAGCAGCTGTACAGACAATGCAGTTGGTAGAGCCATAAAATGGACTTTGTGGGCAGATATTTAATAGCATACAATACACCTCAGACTTCCTACTCAGAAACTTATTTGTCTTCTGGTGCTGGGCAGAGCTAAAAGACATCCCTTTGACAAAGTCAGGGTTCAGCGGGGAGGGTTCAGCAGGAGGGCCATCCTTTGAGCTAAAGCCTGTGTGTAGGGGATTGCTAAATCCTCAGGGATGAGCTCTTCAGCTGGTTTAGCCCTCACTCACATCAGCGATGATTCCAGACCTACACTCCTGGCACCAGTTGATGTTTGGTCACTGTCTCCCACCCTTAACCCTTGACAAAACAACCTGGCAGGCTGAAATCCTTATGCATCTCATTAGCTTTAGCAGCATCAGCACGCCTTATCACTGGAAGTTAAGCATGTGCAAACAAATTGGTCCTTCCTCCCACTGAGGCAGGGACCCGAGCACGAAGCCGAACCCTGGCCTTGCCTGTATCCAGCCTCCATCAGCTAATGGTGTTAACCCTTCTAAAAACCAACTCATTTGTAGTTTTCTATAATTTACAGATTGGAAGCAAAAAATAGTTCGAGCATCTCAGCCCTGAGAGAAGTCACCAGGAGGAGCTGGACCACTGCTCTCCTTTCCTTTGTGAAGAACACCAAGAAAATCAGAGGTGAGGATTCCCTCTGGAGGGATTAGCCACGCTTGTGCTTTATCCCACTTTATTTTTTCCCTACAGCCTGTGATTTTGCAGTAGCAGAGCTATGGCTGAGAGCATCTGTTAAGGAGTTAGTTAGAAATGGGCTTGCTGGGACTTCTGGTGTAACTCCAGATAGCAGAGACAAGGACCAGTTGAGCGTTCACAGCAGGGAAGGCAAGGCGGGTGTTGGTGGTGTCACCTCGCTTGCTCCTTTCCTGTGCAATCCCCAAACTGCTTTCAGCAAACAAATTTTACATTCTGTTCTCTGCTTCTGAAACATCATCCCAACTTCTGTAGTATTGCTGTTAGCATAGTCATTTCCTTTTTTTCCAGTGTTAGTAGTGCCAAGTGAAAACAAATCAGGACACAAACACTACCCGCTTCTCCCCCAGCAGTGCTGTGGCTTGGTGTTTCTACAGAGCCTGACATTTTTATGGTGCTTCACAAACAGGGTCAAACTTCAGCTTGGCACCAATCGGGGTCACAACATCAACATCAGAAACACTTTAGGAGGAAGTCCCCAAGGATGGACACCGAATTGATGCCCGCAGCCCGCCAGCCCCAGACTGACCCTTTCAGGGCCATCACGGCTTGGATTTCTTCAGGAAGGAAGATGCTGCTGAAGACCTATGGTCATTTTCATCTAAATACTCTTTTTCCATTTTACTGTATGTTCTGAAGCAAGTGGCTCTGTCACGTATCGGGGACTTATCAGAGCTTACTCATTTTATTCAGTAAATTTTGCCAGAAATGCTTCAGCAACTCCAGGTCTTAAAGAAAAACTTGACATCTGATGGGCTTTTGTAGCAATTCCCTGGGCTGCAGCAGAAGCAGCCATACACGTCCCACTGCCTTTCTACCTCCTGGAGACTGGGCAGTCAAGCACAACGATCCGGTTTATTAAAAACACAGGTGTCAGACCTGGGGCTGCCCCATGATGCTGGGAAATATTGGAGACCTGGTCTTCCAGATGATCAGGTTGCCCTGCTGGTCATGAGGAATGGAGCAGATCTGAAGATGGGAGGGGTTCACTAAAGGAAAACAGCAACCTGGGGTAAATTCTGTTCTCATCCACCCTGCATGGGGTTCTCCCGGTGTTGGATCAGGATACAGGATCCTGAGGAGCCTTTGCCAACCAGGAAGAAGTGGAGCAAAATGGGATGTGGGTTCCTTGAAATGTGTGTGCCAGAAACCTCCTCGTGGCTTGTCCACCTGTCATAAAGAATTGGGTCTGGCTGTTAAATCTTTGCCCTGTACGAGACTTAGGCTGAATAACAGTGAATCCTTGTGTGATAAAAAAAACTCAGCGCTCATTCCCTGGAGGCCCAGCTGGTTTTGAAGGCTTCAGGATTGTGGGGTGCAGCTCAGCGTGAGATGAGCTGAAAGCTGATACAACCCTGATGTCTAAGGGCCAGAGCTGCAGCAGTGGAAATCGTGCCCATTTGCTCCCCTTTGATCTCAGCAGCCCTGAAACACTTTGGTTCCTCTCTGCATAATTAGGCATGGAACAATTTTATTTTTTTACCTCTGTGGGGTTTAGGAAAGCCATACTTCTGAAAATCGGCATCAGAAAACAAGAGAGTAGTAAGGAGTGAGGACAACCTTCCTCTGCACACCCAAAAGCCACATCCAAGCAGGTCTCCACCTAGTGAAATCTAGTACAGCCTATAAAAGACCAGGTCTGGTCCTGTGTCCCCAGAGGCTGGCACAAGCTCCTTCATTGCACAAAGCAGCAGATCGAGCTACTTGTGTCTTTTCTTATTCTCCCATCATTTTCATCATCTGTTATTTCATGAGGAAATAGGTAGTACAGCTTCAGGATGACCACTTCTCTGGGCTGGGCTGTGTGGTCCTGGAGCAGGAACTGGTGTTTTTATTATCCCCAGCTGCTAAACCTCTCCCCTAGCAGTCTCATAGGTGTATTCATAGAATCATAGAGTGGTTTACATTGAAAGGGACCTTTAAAGGTCATCTAGTCCAACCCCTCTGGCATGGGCAGGAACATCTTCCACTGAACCACGTTGCTTAAGCCCCATCCAACCTGGCCTTCAACGCTTCCAGGGATGAGGCATCTACCGCGCCTCTGGGCAACCCGTGCCAGTGTTCCATCACCCCTGTTATACAAAATTCCTTCCTTGTATCTAGTCTGAATCTCCCCTCTTTTAGTTTAAAGCCATCACTCTTTTTCCTATTGCAACTCCCTTAGTTTCAGTGATGTTCACCTACCTCCCCTGGGGACACACGTATGAAAGCACAAAGCAAAGCTCAGTTGCTACTGTTATTTAATTCTGAATATCTGTTGAAGCCTTAAGAAATGCTGAGCTGACAAATTGCACCTTTTTACTGTCTGTTGTGGGATGCCATCAGATCATTTGCAGTAGTCAAACAGGTTACTTGCACAGTCTTGAAATCCCAGTGTTGGCTACAGCACTCTCACAAATGCATCCGTTGAACTTTTTCATACTAAAATTGCTTTTGTTTTCAGGCATTGTGGAATTGATAAAGAGTAGACGTTCTGTCCACTGTTTCTCTGGAGACTCAACAACCCCAGAATAAAATAAAAATACAGATTTATCCCATAGCAGAATTTGTCTTGCACCTAAAGAAAAAAGTATTTTGCCCAAGTTGTAGTGGGTTTTTTTGTGCTGAAGTCACCTTTGTCCTTGCAAAAATAACTGACAACATAAAAAGTACCAGCTTCTTTGTAAAGTGAAGACTTTTATTTGAGCTTTTTCCTTTCACTGAAATCTTGCTGGCTCAGCAACTTCACCGTGCAAAGCTCTGCAGGACCAAGTTAATGCTTTACTGAAATTCTTTGCTTCAGGATTAGTTCTTAAAATTGGAAGTCTACGAAATGTAGACAAATGTCTAAACTAAATACAGAGGGGCTAATCCTCGTTTCAGGTACTTGCTGTCAAATTTGGAGCACCAGGAGTGAAGTCACTCCAATTGCAGCACTTGAGACTTTGTGGTCTCTGTGATACCCTCCCAGCTCTATATCCTTGAAAGCTGCTTCATCTATAGATCACACACAAAAATACACACACAGAGAGAATCAGCATTCACTAAATACATCTGTTCTTACATTTTTAACATTGTTTAGTATATTTTTCTATTATTCTCTAAAGTTGCCTTGACACTGGTGAAAACCCGCAAAATTAATGACATTCAAACTTCTCTTTTTAAAGCAATTTCTTCTGTTCCTATGTTCTGAGAAACCTTTCCAACTCCGCTGCAGCAGAGAAAAGCAATGGCTGGCTGACCATCCCTGCTCCTCCGTGGGAAGTACAGGCAGCCCTGTCGTAGAGGAAGAGTGCAGGTTGGTCGTGAAGGCTTGTCCTTTCGCTGATAGGGTGGTCACCTATATATAAATTTATGGTTATATTTATAATGTAGGTTTTTCTCTGGACTGAAATAGCCACAAGCACCACTAGATGTCACAACTGCTTCACTGTTTGACTCCTCTCCCAGAGGTGGCTCACTGAACAGCATTGACTGGAGAAGGACCTTTACAGCTTCAGCTGAAGAGCAAAAAACCATGCAACTGAGCAAAATTAGGATTTTGTCCTCAGGAAGTGCAAGATGCTTTAGGATAGACTCGCTTGAGCAAAGAATTCATGTGCTTCTGGGATCCTCTGGTTTCAGGCACAAAAAGACTCTGCAGCTTATTCAACCTGAAGGAAACCATCTAACCTGCAGGACCTCCCTGACTCTTCGAAGCTACAGCACAAAATCAGGGAGGAGAAGAGGTTTGAAGAGGGACAGAAAAACTTTACTGAAGGCAGGAAAGCAGAGTGACCACAATGATATTATTTTATTCTTTAGTCTGGTAATTTTGGTGTTGGAAATAACTTTTCCGCACTTTCTGTAGAGATAGCATCTGGCATTTCTGTTGATGCTTGCTGGTCCTGAAGCTCATGAACACCCACCTCCTCCTACTAAAATAACAAAGAAATAACCAAAACATCAACTGACCATAATGAGGCCAAACTTGAGGCAGATTCTGTCAAAGGGAGCTAATTTTAGCGCCAAATTGCTACAGAGGTTGGCTGTATCACTGCCCTGTTTTAGCAACTTGTGGCAGAGAAGCAAATGATTGCAACACAAAGGAGCGAGCACAGAGGCTTTAGCCCATGGGACAGTCAGGGGAAGAAAATTCTTCCCCCTTTCCCAGGACAGTCTGATTTCTGCCTCCTCTGCAGTTATCTATAGGAACCTGTTCACCCCCAGGACTTAGCACTGAAGTTACCACAAAAGAAAAATACACCTTTTCTGGAGGGAGGTTCAAATTAATTATCTCCCACAGGCCTTCAGAGAATTTTTCTTGCTCTCTAAACACACTGTAGTCAGCTCACCAGCCTGTGTCATCATCACACACACGAAAATCATAACGAAGCTGAAGATAATTAATTCGTTGATTCACTCTGTCATGACCAGTAATTGCTCCTGTGGATTCCTTTTTCATTCCATTGACAACATTTATTACAAACAAAACCAAAACCAAATTCCTCAACACTGATGATAGACCAAGGGGGCCGTAATGCCCAGAACTGGAGGACCATGACTGCAACAAGGATCAACTCTTAGTTGACCCAAACTTGTGCAGGACCTGCTGCTACAGCTAGATCCCTACAAGTCCATGGGGCCCGATGGGATTGTCCCAAGAATCCTTAAAGAGCTAGCTGATGTCATCACTAAGCCTCTCTCAATGATTTTTGGGAGATCTTGAGAACCTGGTGAGATCCTGGTTGACTGGAAGCTGGCCAGTGTTGCCCCAATATTCAAGAAGGGCAGGAAAGAGGACCTTGGAAACTACAGGCCAGGATGGTTGAGCACTGGCACAGCTCCCCAGGGCAGTGGTCACAGCACCAAGCCTGACTGAATTCAAGAAGCGTTTGGATGATGCTCTCAGGCACATGGTGTGACCCTGGGGTGTCCTGCACAGGGACAGGAGTTGGACTCGATGATCCTGGAGGGTCCCTTTCAACTCGGCATGATCTATGATTCTATGATTTCTGTGAAATTGCTATTAAAGCATTCCCTGAAGGTAAAAACAAACAAACAAACAAAAAACAAAACCAGAAAAAAACCTAAAAGTAATAAAAAGTAAAAAACTAAGACAAAAATTATCATCAGAACAAACTGCATGTTACAAAGGCAGTGGATGTGTCTGGTGGGGCTGTTCTCACTGTGCTGGATTGGTACGATATACACCAGCCTTGCACAGCTTGCATAGCTTCTGCTTTCCCTCTTTTTCACAGCATCACATCTGCATTCCCAACAAACACCGATGGGAGCCTCACATCCCTGCCCAGCGCTGCTGCACAGCACCAAACAGCTGCTTCTGATTGAGTTCATTTTAGAGAACCCGGGGCTGAGCGGTGTTAATTCATAGAATCATAGAATCATAGAATCATGGTTGGAAGGGACCTCCAGGATCATCAAGTCCAACCTTTATCCCATCATATTCATAACCATTAGACCATGGCCTCAAGTGCCTCATCAACCCGTTTTTTGAATTCCCCTTGTTGTTCACACACAGAGCAGGCAAGCTCCCACATATCCATGGGGATAATTGACAGACATCTCTTTCCCAGCCCGTTGCTGATGAATTTTTGTGCCAACCAGTCGTGCACAGCTCACACCTGCTCAGTGCCACGCTGCTGCCCATATAGAGCTGCTATGAGCTTTCCACGTTGCTTCTCAGGCACCCTCTCTCAGCATCCAACCTAGCACGCACCCCAGGATGATCTTCCAGGCTCAACTCATTTGGCTGCTACTACTTCGCATCTAAGGCAAGGATTAAATCAAGGGAAAACCTGATTTAATTTAATGGAGAAGAAATGGAAAGGCCCAGGAACGTTGTGTCCCACCACTTAAATTCTTCATCTAAATTCACTCCTATCCTGAGTGCCCTTTTCTAAAAGCTGAGCACATTTAACAGGAAAAAGAATTTCAAAATCTCACAAAAATAAATGGCACTTGTACTTTGAATGAGCTTTGGATCAGACCTCCAGTGGGGAACAGAGGAAGCCGGCTGGAGGCTCTCCCGCCTCCCTGGGAGATGTCCCACCAGGGCCAGCAGAAGATGCAGGCACAGAGTGCTTTTCCCAAGCAAGGGGCATTTTTTGGCTCAGTGCAGTTTCTGCTTGGTTACACCACTTCAGTGGGTACCACAGAGGATTATTAGCTCTCTGCTCTCACACTTCACTGGCACACCCAGAGACGTTTACCATCAAACAGAAATATTTGCAACACTGAATTCAGCTGAAAATCGCTGGGATTATTCACAGGTTTAGAATTACAAGAGCCCAAGTCCCAAAGAAGTGAAAAGCCACAGTGAAATGCTGCTCATCGTACACATTCAGGTGATAAAATATGATTTCAATTGGATATATTTGTGCAGTAGTACGAAAATCACACCTTCTGTGATGATACAGACCAAGACATTCAGAAGGTGTGACTTTCATACTACTGAAGGTAAGTAGAAGATAAGAAGATAACTTTTTAAATGGCCAGTCTCTCAGTTACTTATATCATCCTTCTGACCAAACAAGTTAAGGAAATATTGTATAAAGGCAGGCTAAGGTTGCAATCTGATATCAGCTAGTTATCTTTCAAAAAGTCTTAATTAGTCAAAGATGACAAGTGAATTGTAATGTGAAAAAAACACATATAGCCACAGAGGAGACCTTCATTACATCATCTGAGTGTGCAGGAGGGCAAAGCCACCAAGGGTCGTAACTGCAAGGACACAGTCATCTGCCCACTGGTTATCCATCCAACACCTTTACCCCCACAAGCTGGAGCAATGCCCCTGTATTCCCCTTGTCTCTAGTTCTCCACATCCATCTCCTGTGCACTTGCCTGTTGCCTTCAAGGTCAGCCCGGTGTCCCCTGCTCGTACATGTTGACTTTCTACCACATTGAGGTGGACTGCAGAAGAGGAGGTGGACCACACGGCAGGAAGTCGACCACAGAGGAGGAGGTGGACTGCAGGGGAGGAGTTTGGTCTGCAAGGAAGGAGGTGGCCCACAGCTTTCCACTGATGGACTGTAACGTGGTACAAAGGTGTCTGAACTGCCTCACCCATCTCGAAGCTCAGCCAGATGGTTCCCACCCTGTTTGTCTACACCTAATTTGCATGACTTGCCTGTCACAAGATTATTTATTACAGTGGCTTTAGTCAAATTCCCCTTCTGCACTTTAAAGTGATGCTTTTTTGTCTGGCTGACTTCAGATGCAGACGAAAATCAACTGAGGCCAATAGGTCTACTCATGCTTACACGCTTTGCTAAATGAGCATTTTTGTTAGGCTCAGAGATGCTTTCTTTTGAGATAATGCCAAATCACAGCACGCTGAAGCCTGATGCCCTTCATGCCTGGAAGGAAAGGAAACTCAGGCCATAATTTATCCCAGTTAGGATATATAAAAAGCAGCCACTTTTTTTTCCCCCTTGTATTCTCAATATGTAGCCCCACTCTTCCTAATTCTTGGATGAAAACATTAATAATCATAGAATCATAGAATTGGTTTGGTTGGAAAAGACCCTTAAGGTCATCAAGTCCAATCATTAAGCCAGCACTGCCAAGCCCACCACTAAACCATGTCCCTCAGCACCACATCTACATGGCTTTTAAATCCTTCCAGGGATGGTGACTCCACCAGCCTGTGCCAATGCCTGACAACCCTTTCAGTAAGCAAATTTCTCCTAATATCCAGTCTAAACCTTCCCTGATACAACTTGAGGACATTTCCTCTTGTTCTATCACTTGTTACTTGGAAGAAGAGACAGACCCCCCACCTCACTACAACCTCCTTTCAGGTCATTGTAGAAGCAATAAGGTCTCCCCTCAGCCTCCTTTTCTCCAGATTAAACAATCCCAGTTCCCTCAGCCACTCCCCAGGAGACTTGTGTTCATAAAGCTATGGATATATCCTATCTCCTGCCCCGTATCATCCTGGAGAAGCCCCATGTGAGACCCAGGCAGGCTTCCCCCTTCCTTGTACAGCCCAAGCCATGCCACTTGGACCAGCTCAGAGATGTTTTAGGTGATCATCTTCCAGACACCAAAGGTTCATTGCGTGTTTTACCTCCACTGTGTGGACTGACCTCCCCAAGCACTGCCTGTATTTCTCTGGAGAGTCCTTGCCCATTTCTAGAAAACCAGGATGGTTTCACACCACCTGTTTATCAAAAGGGGTGACAACTGGTATTGCCAGGTGAAAATTGAGAGCCTGCATCTCTTTTGTCTTCTTGGAACTGTATCACAAGAAAATCAACCCCATGGCAGGTCAGGTTTGGTCACAACCCAGCAATGCTCTTCAGTAACCCTGCTGCTGGTATCCGAGTGCATTAAATCAGACGTTCATGGGTGAGAAGGCGATGGCAGGACTGATATGGTGGCAAGCGCTGGATGCAGGGAGTGACCAGCTGCCCCATCACCAGTGCAGCCACCACTCACCATCCATCTGACAGGGAGGTAAACAACAGTAGTTTGAGTGTGTTGCTCTCAGTCTTACTCCGCAAATATCAGCTGTCGCATTTCTGCCATGCCCTGGCTGGTTCCCAGAAAGCATCTCCCACTCTCACCAAGGTTTTGTGGGACCTTCAGCACATGAATCTCCATATCCTCCCCTGAGCACACCTCAGTGTAGAACAAGCCCAGTAAATGTGTTTTCTATGAATCACCTAGATTTTTAAAACCACATCTCACTCAAAATTTCAAAACATCTTCCTTCTCCATCTTTGCATCCATCTGCATGGATTTCTTGTCCATTAGCTTCACCTGTCTCACTGGAGTTGTTTCTGCTTTGCATGGAGGTGAGGAACTGTGGATCATCATCATCCTCTGACCAGTAAGCAACAGCTTGGACTGACATGAAGAACTCCACAGATTTTCTGGAGTAGATCTGAAAAAATCTCCCTGCATCTTCCATTGGATATTCTGAATTCAGGAAAATTTTGTACCCATCCTTTGATCCATCTCTACTAAAAATGTATTTTCCACTTTCAGTAATGCAATACTTTGTTTGTTATCATGGTTCTCTGACGTTGAGAGACTGGGAGGCAAGAGGGGATGTGAGTTGCATTTATCTGGGGTTAGAGCTGCCAAGAGGTGATGGGTCCTGCCTAAAAGAGATGGGGTGGATCCATTTGGCTCTTTCCATTGGGCTCCACATTTGCTCAAGCTAATTGCTTACGTAGCTTTTGAGTGGGAAATTATGTGAGACAAATCCTATTAGTGATGCAGTGAAACCAGGAATAAGTTGCTCCTGGTCCTGCTGTAGCTGTTTGATCAGCAAAACGGATGCCCAGATAGATCAATAGACGGATAAATGTATTACTGCAGAAATATTTGTCTGTGCTTGGCCAGCCGTCTGGCTAAATAGCAATATTGATCCTGTAAATAATGACATCCCTAAAATATCTTACTTACTCCTCAAGCAGTAAATACAGGCCTTATAGGGGCATTCATTTCTCCATGAAATTTTTCTTGGGAAAGGCAGCCATTTGTTCAATATCTTCATCAACGACCTGGATGAGGGTACAGAATGTACCCTCAGCAAGTTTGCTGATGACACTAAACTGGGAGGAGTGGCTGACACACCAGAGGGTTGTGCTGCCATTCAAAGAGACCTTGATAGGCTGGAGAGTTGGGCGGGGAGAAA
>VZRW01009487.1:6528-29846 GCA_013398125.1 Aegotheles bennettii | reverse complement strand
ACAGGAGGTTCCATGTGAATATCAGGAGAAACTTTTTCACTGTGAGAGTGCCAGAGCACTGGAACAGGCTGCCCAGAGAGGTTGTGGAGTCTCCTTGGCTGGAGACATTCAAACCCCGCCTGGATGCGTTCCTGTGTGATGGACTCTAGGTGACCCTGCTCTGGCAGGGGGGTTGGACTGGATGATCTTTCGAGGTCCTTTCCAACCCTAAAATTCTGTGATTCTGTGATTCTGTGATTCACCTCAGAGTAACTGTACGATGTGGGCTTTCTCACACTGGGTGCATCTTAGATATTTCTCTTTAAATTAGTCAAATGAAGACTAGAAAGGTATCAGGTTTCTTTTCATCTCATTTACTGAATATTCAGTTTGAAACTCAGAGTATTATTTAATCCAAAAATGTTCAAGTTTTCTAAGTGGTCACTGACCAGACAAAGTTTATTTGTTTCTTTATAACCAATATGTTCTCAATCTGGATGATTGAAATAAGCTACAAGAACTCATATTAAGCACTTAGTGACTGCACCACCTTTATGAAGCTGAGTATAAGAACTGTGTTAAAACACAAAACGTATATAGAAATGGTATATGATGCCCCATGCAAAGTGCTGCCTGCTTGGGAGCTTAAAAACATGTCCATGTCCTGGCTGAAAACAGGACAGTCCACCTGATTTCCAGGAAAAAACATCTTTTTATCTTTTTTACAAGACTCAAACCTAATTTAAGTGAGAAACAGTAAAGGGAAGAAATTTCCCAGGCAAGATAGATAAAAAATACCAACCCTGTGAATAAAGTTTTGATGTGATTTTTGACTAACACACGTGGCAGAACATTGCTGGCACCTCCAGTAATTATGATTGGTATAGTAGTTACGACCTGTTGGATTTGAGTCCTTGCTGATCTGGTCCAGCCCTCGCTAAGCTATATAAAAAGGTAAAGAAGAGAAGAATAATATCCCCTTCAAAAACTACTCATGTAAGCTTTAAAGGAAGGCAAGACTGTCTTGTTTTCAGCAAGGAATTAAGATAGTAAGAAAAGCATCACAGTGCACCCTCTAGATTTACAGCGGGGTTTTTCAATTTAATTTCTCACTGCCAAATACATTAAGTTGGGGTTAAAATGTACAAGTTATTAAATACTGATTACAAGAAGATCATGCACTGTGGCAGGCAAATAAGTTATGAGTTACTGAAATGAAGGCTTTGAAAATGTTTTAAGGGAATTAATGTTTAATTAATTATTTTGATCTATAAGACATTCCAGTAATAGCTTCAGTAAGAGATTACACAAACCTGTGAGACGTTGGTAAGTAGGAAGGATACTTGATGCTGGTATTTTTTTGAATTCATCCTGTATTGGAAGACCACCATGAAGGAACTTGGACCATTCCAGTTAGCTGGCTCTTCACGTTCTGTGATATTTTTTGCATGATCAAATTCTGTGGGGTTTTTTTGCATGATCACGTATTTTTAACAACACAGCACGAGATGAACTTTGAATAGGAATTAAGAATATTCCCAATTTTTTTCTTCCACTGAATTTCATCTTCCTTCTACTAACTTCCAGAAACAACAAATCCTCATCACCACCTAACTTTCCAATGTGACTGATGATTTACGTTAAAAAACTTACCTTACACTGAGATATTCTTGTACAAAGTCTTACCTTTTTTGGCAAAAAAAGACAGTTTATGTAATTTCTTACAGTCAAAGCCAAGTCACTGATCCTTTACTGTTTTACTCACTACATTAACCTCAAAGATGTGATGTTACTTTCACAAGGCTGTACGTGTAATTAAGGAGGTTTAAAAGATGTCTCTGGCAGTAGCTGTAAAAACACAAACAGGAAAGTCTAGTGAACTGAAAATAAGAAATACCTGGTGTTGGGTCTCCTGCAGACATGATGTTACAAAGACTCTACAGACAAATTTTCATAAGGGAATTTCACGGTAGTTTATAGTGCCCTGTCAGGAGATAAATCCTACACAAGATTCAAGATCCCTAAATAGCTGATCTGCCAAGTTCTGTAACTACATAGGGGTTTTTTAACAGTTCAGATCTTGGTGGGTTATGGAGATATGGGGATGATCCAACTCCCATTAAAGTTACTGGAAAGGGAGACAAATAAATTTAGATGGTTTAGGTACAAAAATGGCAGTTCATAGGTCTTTAATTTTTGTCTTCAAGCTGAAATGCATCACCTTTTTGCTGATGTACTGAGTAGAAATAACTGCAAATAAGTTTTGGAGGATTCACAAGGCTTGATAGATTTGAAAAATCACTTTGACAATGAGGAGCTCTTTCCTTTTCCCTCCTCCTTTCCTGCTGTGGCTGTACCAAAGCTGACATCACTACACAGTTTTTGGTTAAAAACACCTGAATTAAAAGTTCCTCCCGACTTCACTATCTGGGTAAGTAATGGGAAGGTTTTCCCTGGTTACAAGATGGTTCTTGCTTTATGTTTCAAAGATATTCATACTCATTACAGCTTACAAATATTCATTACAGCTCATTACTCTCACTAGCTATAATGTACTCATTTTCTTCCTACCACTTTGGTTATTATCGTTTGGTTTAATACACAGAGCATACGTCCTCTATGCTGGCTGCTTGATTGTTTTCATCACTTTTTATATCACATTTCTCAGAACAATAATTATGGCAGATCATAAATCCCGCCCTACAGTGACAAATAATAAAAACCTGACAGACAGTAATACTTGCTTTATAACATGGAGCAAGGTGATTCACTTTAACTAAACACTTCATTTCTCTCTACTTAGTTTAATTAATTCAGCTTAATTATTTAACCTATTAACCAAAGGTTAATTAAATTGAATATGAAGCACTCTCTTATTATATTTATATTGGTTTGGGTTTGGGTTTTTTTTAATGGGGCTGATGCTTCATTACCTCTCTTGCTCATTAATTTTAGTGCTGCTGTTGCTCTTTCTTGAAACGTTTGTTTTCTCCAGGGCCAAGTTAATCCATAATTCAGCTCTGATGGTAAATGAGTTGTGCATTACCCACTGCACACAGGCCAAAAGGCAACGCCAGGGTTTGTGTGCAGGGGCTGGATTGAATCATCTCACCATGGTCAGCATCAGGTAACAGGACCCGCTGCTAGAACACACCCTAAATAGAATCATAGAATCATAGAATCATTATGGTTGGAAGGGACCTCCAGGGTCATCAAGTCCAACCTTTATCCCATCATATTCCTAACCATCAGACCATGGCCTCAAGTGCCTCATCAACCGGTTTTTTGAACACCCCCAGGGACGGTGACTCCACCACCTCCCTGGGCAGCCCATTCCAGTGCCCAACCACCCTCTCAGTAAAGAACTTCTTCCTAATCTCCAACCTAAACTTCCCCTGATGGAACTTGAGGCCATTTCCTCTCGTCCTGTCTTTAGCAATTTGGGAGAAGAGACCAACACCAGCCTCATTACAACCTCCCTTTAGATAGTTGTAGAGGGCAATAAGGTTTCCAGACCTCTCATCAGCCTCGTTGCCCTTCTCTGGACTCGCTCCAGCACCTCAATGTCCTTCCCATCCTGCGGTGCCCAGAACTGGATGCAGCACTCAAGGTTTGTTCTCACCAGTGCCGAGTACAGGGGCACCATCACCTCCCTACTCCTGCTGGCCACACCGTGTCTGATACCAGCCAGGATGCCATTGGCCTTCTTGGCCGTCTGGGCACACTGCCACCTAGCCACAACCATCCTGCCGAGGGCTTTAAAACGACACCTCCGTCCACCTGCTTTTGATTTATTTCTTTTGCAGTGCCATTTTCTAAAAATACATCCCTGCTGCCTGTATGCTTAAATTTCATCAAACATGCTCATGGCCAGCCAGGTAAGCATCAGCAGCAGTGGGCTGTGTCGGTGACAGGGCAGAGCCACAGCATGCCAAGGCCACCGTGGGAGTGGACAGACCCCCTGTGATGTCGAAATCTTTATGGAAATAATTCTTAACTAACTTAAGAAAAATCACCTCTTGACAAGACAATGGGAGAGAAGGAACAAACAGACCTAAACCCAGGTACTAGAAATTTTAGTGGGCTGATTGCCCAAGAAGCTTGGCTGTACTGCATGAATCAGCTAAAAACATACCCTTTAGGTGAACTTGACTAATTATAACATGAAAACCACACCTGCAGAAGTTAAGATACCCACCTCTGCTTGAAGACCCTCACCCATTGGGATTGCACAGTAAAATTAAGACACTTTAAATGAAGACAAGGATGTTTTCTATCAATCAGCTTTAAGAGAAGGGATTGTAAGCACCAGTAGAAACACAGTGAACAATGAATATGTTAAATATGTTCATTTATAATGTATAAATGCAGGAGTGTTCCAATGTTGTGTGTGCTAGCTTTGCGGGAATACCCCCTGGCACCCCTTTCTGCACAGAGCTACTAATAAATTGCTAATACCTCAACATCATTGGCTTGCACACCAGGTAGACCAACCCCACTTTGGGACACCACCTGTACCACATCTAAACATGCCTCACACACGCTGGTAGCTGGAAGATGTAGATGGTCATGACACGTTGGGAAGCCTGGCAGCCTTCGAAGGAAAGGACCAGACCTTTCTTAAGAGCCCCTTAACTCAAAAAAATCCATCTACTGACTTCACAATTCTGAGCTGGGGAAGTTTGCACGAAGGAAATCTGCACAAAGCCTCCAGAACTGGTCCTGACACCAAGTTTTCTCTAGCACTTCAGAGATTTTAATGCCATCTCTGCAGTATCATAAACCGCACCTGTGACCCACAGCCCAAGACCCACTCAAAGTCCCACCCCAGCAGAGGCATCTGGTGCAAAAGCACCCACCGGTGCCTCCTGCATCCCAAGCACCTGGAGAACCTCAAGAATCAGACCTGCCACCTTCCAGGCTTAGATTTAACGAGCCCCTGCAAAGCACAAAGCTGAATGAGATCACACCTGGCCCAGGGCCAGAAAGTAATGGTGCAGTAATGGTTTTATTGTTTTATTGGCTTTTTGAGAAGGAGCTGTTTGATTTCAGAGAGAGAGAGAGAGAGAGAGAGAGAGAGGTGGAGGGGGGGAGAGTCAACAGCAGCATTTGCTAATTTCATTTCCAGAAGCATGCTGAGCGAGAAGGTGCTTGGGCACAAAGCTTGGCTCCACTGCTCTCTGTTTATCCAGGATTACATGAGGAGCCCGAGTTGCATCTGAGAACAGCCGGTGGCAAGAACGAGGGCTTTGCAAACAGCTACTGCAGCATCAGGTTTTCGGGAAGAGATACTCCAGTGATTCCAGCAAGTTGCTGGCTGGATGGCAGCCAGTCTGCTCAGTACAAGCGCTTCCAAATTAACAGAATAGATGTGCAGGAGAGGGAAGATTTAAAGATGTAAAAGTAGCCTCTCTCACAAAAAGGAGCTGTATTTAGAGGCGCAGGTTTTAGACATGCAAGTTTAAGACAGTTTCGAAAGGTAAGCACTGCAGTTAATAAGTGTTGATCAGATAATCTGGTTAATTTAAAGTAATGTGTTTACCTTAAGCAAAAAGGAAATGAAATGCGGAAGGGTGAATCTGGCCTGGCTGAAGGGCCCTTACCAGGAGGAAACCACAGCAGCAGTTACTCTGACAATGATCTGCCCCACTGACCACAAAAGAGTTACTTTAAGAACCAAACTACCACCAAATCTGGTATAACAACTCTTTATTTCAGTGTCTACAACACAAAGAGAGGGCTTGCATTTTGACACCAGAACCATGCAAAGCACCTACACACCGAGACCAAGATACTGAAGTGTCTCCCTCCTGCTACACGTGGAAAATTTAGGCAGGAAGACTCAGGTTTTCCGGTCCGTTCTGCTTTATCCTTCCACAAATCAACCAGCTGCGAGGGGTGATAATTAACCTTCATTCCAAACCAAATAACTTGCCACTGAGCAGTATTCCACACTGCCCTAAGCTGCTCAAATATGCTTCTGTAAACTTCATCAAGGACCCAGTTCTGCTCTCGGTTTACAAGGACGAAGTCCCAAACACCTTCAGCTACAGGAATGTTTTAATTAGAGGTACTGAATTACTGGAGAGCAGAATTTGGCTCAAAGGACAAACATTTCCTCCAGACAGAGGCTCTTATGTCCCAGACAGAGGGATGCAGAGACCACCCAAGGCTCAGAGAATTGTCATGTGCACAGAGGACAACTAGACACCCTGAACTATAAAAAACAGTGGTATAGAAAAATAAAAGGCATAAAATACTGAACCAAAAAGGTTCCAAATAAGGCATCAGCAGGTCCCGACTGGATGTGCTCTCATTATGTACATCCCCCTCCCAGCCACGGTGGTTAGGAACGATGTGTTAGGATTGTATTTCTGATCTCAATCACTAAGCACTACGAGCAACCAGAAGGGTTCAAGTTCTGTTTGAAAAAAGAAAAAAAAAAACAAAAACAAAAGAAGAAAAAAAAAAAACAAAAACCACAAAACCAAGGAGTATTCTTTTTGGTAAGTATTTCTTAGAAAATAAAATAAAAACATTAAAGCAATTTGTTTAAATGATTCTTTAAAAAAAGACAACATTCCTGTTAAGTAAAAATATATATATAGAAATAGAATATAATTTGTTTGCTTTTTTAAAAAAAGACATTCAGTATCAGCTGATTCTGATCAGCTTCCCCATCCGTCTTCTGCAACGACCGCTGCTCGTTAAGGCAAAACATCAAGGTTGGCACCATTACAACAGCTGCATCCAACTGGCTGAAGGTGAAGCAGAGCAGGCAGCTCCCCAGCATCAGCGAGGCTGCTTCTCCCGCACGCTGACCGAGCCGTCCTCCATGCCAAAGTACACCACCTCTGCCATGTTGATGAAGAGCCCAGTCTCCACCACACCTAAGGAACAAGAGTTCACAACCCGGTTAATGCCAGAGCCACCCCACTGCTTGAATCATCTGCTCTGGCCGTGGTTTTGTTCATTAAAAGGCACTCATGCTTCCATCAGAGGTTTGGGGAGAGGTGTCCAATGTGGGTGATGTTGCATCAGCTGCACAGGAAGCCTTCTCCATGCAGCCACCCCCAGAGGAAACTCTCCAGAGAGGGAAAAACAACTCCCAAAGCTCCCCCTCAGCCACCAGTTACCCTAACACAATCATGAGCATGGTGTTTTTGGTCATCTGAAGACCTACAGGAGCAAAAGGAAGCTACACCCAGCCACAGGCTTGCTCACCTTGCATTTAAACACATCTGGAAAATGATCTGTTAGAGAACAGCTGGATGACACTTGCTGAAGTGTTCAGACCCAGCAGATGTGATGCTACTTCTACAATTTGCAGCCTGTTTTGAAAATGTACTTTTGGTTGCACTTAATTATGGGGTGATTCTAGCTTCACAGTAACCACTGAGCCACAGCCGGAGGCCAGGAAGGTGGGAAGAAATGCAGTACAAGAGCTACCACAAGCACAAGGTTGCCAGAGCCCTGCTACCACCACTGTCCCCAGGCTCTAACAGTTCTCCTCATCCACTTCTGGGTATGGAAGATGCTCTTCTCCCTTTTGCAAGCCAATTTCCAAGCAGCAAATGGCACAGAGACCATCTCCATACCAAGACAAGAGAGCAGGTACCATCATTTACCCCTTCATCCCTTGACCAAGAGAGACAAAAGGAAGCAGTCCTTGCAGAGAGGCTGTTGTGTTTGCAAACAGCAGAACCAGTCAGTGTTTTTCTCTTGCACAGGAACAGCTCTGATGATACAGACATGTACAGCCATGGGCAGCAGTCACATCAGGACACAGAGTGCTGCACCAGGGCAGTCCAGTCCAGTCCAGCAGCGGTCACCGGTTCATTTAGATCAGTCCCTGGTTCATTTAGATCTGCTCTTGCCAAAGGTCTGAACCTGCCATTTACTGCTGGCTGCGGACAAGTGCCATAATATTCAGACAGCAAAGACATGAGGACAAGCCAAGGCAGAGGTAGCACCCTAGTAGTTTGCTCCTAGAGCAGGAAAAAAAGAAATGGGTATATTTTCAGTCAATCAGCCTTATAAGCACCATTGAGGGAAGCAAAGCCACTGAACAGAAGCAACCAGAAGTTACTGGTGACTCTTCATCCAGCCTACACCCACGGCCTCTGCCAGCTCTTGTGTTTTAATCATGGTGCCAGGACAATATATTGCCACTTTGTGAGGACATCGAGGTTTCTGCAACAGGATCCCAGCCTGCTCCTGCATGCACTGCCAATGCAGTCAGGGCAGGCAGTTGTGTTATGGACTTCAGGGGCAGGCAGGTATCTGGGATAAACTCAAAGATAACAGATACAACAATATGTATTCAGAAGCTGACCAGATACAAGAGCAGATGTTGCCAAGGTGGCTGATCCAGACTTTATCTACTGCTTCACTGATGTCCAGACAGTGCCCCTGGGCAGACCTGGATTGTCCAGAAGCAGCTCTGGCCTGGGCAGCAGGTCTCATCCAAGGCAGGAGACCTTGCAGAGAGGCTGTTTGTTTCGCTTGCAGTGTGATCAGCCACTGCTTCTCTCATGCATGGTAACAGCATGAGAAGATACTCATGCTAGGATACACTGTGCCCTCACAGCAAGGTGAGCCTATTGATCTACGCAGTGGTAATGGGCTGCAGAGCTGTAAGCAGCTTCTGGAAAATACTGTAACCCAGTGCAAACCCTCACTCCAGAGGCCACCCATGTGTCTGTTAAAAGCCCCTCTCTAAACAGGCACAAGGAGAGTAAGGAAGAGCATGGGACTGGTGTGCCTAATGGAAAACACTGACAGAAGTCACCTGGCATCGCCTCAGGTTTCCACCACCATATGGGAGTGCCACTTGGGTACAGTTGTACTAGTTCAGCTGATGGACCTCTCAAGTAGAAACAATCGTATGGACCCATAAGAGGGCAGTAAACACACACACATTTCCTCCTAGCAGGGGAGAGCTCCCACCATCAGGGCTCTCTCACATAAACCAAGCCTTGGCCAGCTTTTTCTTTTGTTTAAAAAAAAAATAAATAAATCACAGACATTACCTGGTATCATTTTTATAGCAGTGTTCACTTCACTCCATTGATGAACCTTGTCAAACTTCCAGTCCAGGATGAAGTTCCCATTGTCCGTCACCACGGGGCCCTGGGAATCAAACCCATTTGTAAGCATTGTGAGCTCCTTGTTGACGGAGCAGAGCCAAGGACTCTTACAGCCCCTCATGGGGAACAGCCATCCCCACTGCAACAGTTTAGAAAGTCATTGAAGTCAATCAGGGAAGTCCACAATAAGCCTGCAGGTAAAACCATTGCCCAAGGCAACTGCTCGTTCCTCATTCTCCTGCATACAGATAATCATGCAGGAGATGATCATACAAAGATGGTCAGGGGGCTGGAGAACTTCTCCTGTGAAGACAGGCTGAGAGAGTTGGGGTTGTTCAAGCCTGGAGAAGAGAAGGCTCCGGGGAGGCCTCAGAGCACCTTCCAGTACCTGAAGGGGCTACAGGAGAGCTGGAGAAGGACTTGTGACAAGGGCATGGAGTGATGAGGGGCAATGGGTTCGAGCTAAAGGAAGGTAGATTTAGACTGGATACTAGGAAGAAGTCCTTAGCTGTGAGGGTGGTGAGACACTGGCCCAGGCTGCCCAGAGAAGCTGTGGCTGCCCCTCCCTGGCAGTGTTGAAGGCCAGGTTGGATGGGACTTGGAGCAACCTGGTCTAGTGGTAGGTGTCCTTGCCCACGGCAGGGGGTTTGGACTGGATGAGCTTTAAGGTCCCTCCCACCCCAAACCATTCTGTGATTCTATAGAGGCTGGAAACAACGATGCAATTTCATCACTGCAGCAGGGGACCCTTTTCCCAAGGGTACAGCTACATTAACATCCTAAAAGGGCTATTACAGGCAATTTAAGCCAAAATAAGAGCCCTCCGCCCCAGTGACAAGGGTCTGCTGCCAGATGCCATGGGGAGGTTTTGGAGTTGAAGAGTTGCTGGATTTCAGCATCCCAGACATGCTCAGCACTCTCTCAAGCCCAACAAAAGGAGCAATTGGGTCTTTTCAACAGAGCAGGGACAGCTGGAGCCATGGACAGGGTGCTTCAGCAGCACTGAGCAGGGTGTGCAACCACACGTGCCAGGAGTGACCAGCATCCTCCAAGGACACAGCTCGTGCTGGAGCAGCACTGAACAGCATTCCTCAAATGAGGCTGGCCTCAAGTTCACAGATAATGACTGGTTTGCTCTCCCCAGGCTACTTCTCTTCCTGCAGACCACTCTCCTTTTCCCTTGCCACGTGGCACGGACTGACCAAGCTCCACTGCCCAAGTCAGCAGCAACAGAGACAACGCAACTTCAGTTTTAATTTAGTACAGAGGAGGCTGGGATGGAGTGTGAGCTGCCCCCCCAGCTCAAGACCCTCTTTGGCAGTGCAGATTGCCCTCCAGCCCTCAAACAAACCCTCAGAGCAGCAGGTTGGACCCAGACTGGCAATCCCTCCTCTCCCTGCTTGGGGATGCTTGTTAGAGGAGACACAAGCCAAAGAGGCTTTCAACGAGCAGCCTGCACACCTAGACACACAGTTCATTAACCAAAGCATAATTAGGAGGAATTACACGAGATGCCACATGTGGGAGTGCAAGCCCAGACTTAATTAGATGAAAGGTCAGACCTCTGGTCCTCTGTTTGCCCACATTCAGGTGGTTTCTCCAGGGAAGCCTCAGGGACACGTACCGCTTTGTTCACAGCCATCCGCAGCTCCGCGGCACCTCCAAAGTTTTTGGTCAGGGCTCTGGTGACCGGGACATAAGCCATGGGGATGACTTCAATGGGAATTCCCTTCTTCCATTGCTCCCCAAGGTTCTCTGATTTTTTCCTGAGGACACAGTTTGAGGTGGGATTAGCGTCAGACGTTGCATTGCTAACACCATTAACTTAACACACATCCCACTACCAGTAGACAGGAGTTGGACTCCATGATCCTGGAGGTCCCTTCCAACTCGGCATGTTCTATGATTCTATGACCTCTTGCAAACCCCTCTGGCATAAGGTCCCAGAGGGCACAGCAGTCAGTTCACATGTGCACATGTGTAGGAAGAACCCATTTAATGCACGATGCTCTGTTCACCCATAAGCCTTGTTTTGACATAGTTTGGATAAGCAGGGCATGAGCTGTTTTTCCTACAGCCCTGCAGCTGTATGTACAGAAGGGGGAATTTTATTCTGTGCTGACAATCACCCTGCTCCAAGAGCAGAGCAGCCGACTCCACACAAGCTCTGCTGCCTCCTAAGCAGCCTTGGTGAGCTGAAAATTAAGATAAAAAGCTAAACTGAATTGCTGAAGCACTGGGAGCCAGGGGCTTTTCCACCTATTCCTGCTCCCTTGACCCACTGGAAGGACAGTAACTGATCCATACGGGACCATCTGAATCCTCCCCCAAGACAAAGAGGTAAATGAACAGCAACATTTTTACCTGTAATCAGCAATAACGATGAAGCATTTTGCATATCCTGCAACTATCTTCTCCTGTGTCAAGCACCCACTGCAAGGGGGGAAAAATAACATAAGTGTGCCTGAGGGTCCTGAAGTCCAGTGTCCTCCCCCACGTTCTTGCTGGTTTTGGTGTTGCCATTGTCCTGCACAGGGGCTCCTTCCCTTGCCCCATCAGTTTATCCTCCTCGTCCTTGCACACACCCTCGGTCAGGAGCCATCTACTGCCAGGTGCACACACAGCCCTGCACAGGATCCCATCAGCCTCTCCAGCCCACCCCAGAGACATCTGCAGCCACTGAAGGGTGCTCAGAGGCCACCCAGGCCACACACAGATAGCAAGACACACAGATAGAGGCCACCCAGGCCACACACAGATAGACGGACAGCAAGGCTCACCCGCCACCTTTGATAAGGTTGAGGTCAGAGTCCACTTCATCTGCTCCATCAATGGCAACATCGAGCTGTAGGAAGAGGAGAAACTTGGTGTAGAAGCCCCTCCTGTGCAACAGAAAGGCACTGGTCTTGGCACAGCTCAGGCTGGATGGTGTCAGGTCCCAAACAGTAGCCAAAAACATCACTAGAGCTGGGACCACCTTGATGCCAGCCTGACCAAAGACGAGCATCTGATCAGTCACCCAAGGATACCAGCTCCAGCTAAACCACAAGCACGTGAGAAAAAAAACCAAACTCAACTGCTGGCCTGCAAGGTACATCACTTCAGCCTCTAGTGTTGTTGGCTAAAGACTGGGGGGGCTCCCAGGGAAAATCTGGTCACTTGGGACAGCAAGCCTCAGCCTGGAAGAGGTGCTAAACACCTGGAGGAGACACAACTCAGAAGCCTACTTACCATCTAAAGGGACAAGCACTAGGACAAGACTAAGGCTTACAAAATACACTAAGCTAGTTCTTGCTTATGTTCTGTTGCATGGCTGCCTGAACTCTCATCCCCAGTGGAGGACAAAGGAGCCTGACGCTTTATGAAGGACCAGGTTAGAAGAAGGTCAGGTGAGGTCTCACCTCCACAGTCCCACTTACCTCTGGATGCCGGTCCAAGTCACTTAGTGTTAAGCCGTTCTGCAGGATCAGCTGACGGGCCTGTGCACCAAAGAGACAGCAAACACCATTTACTGGCAGCAGGAGGGAAACAGACTCGTGGTGTCATTGCCCCGGCCGCAGCAAGGCTGGAGCCTCCCTGGGAGAGCTCCAGTGCTCCATCCCGAGCTGGTGGAGAGGCCGCAGCCAGCGGCAGGAACACATGGCTAGGAGATAATGATGCTTCAAGACCAGATTATTTTAATCAAAAGAAAACTGATTTGCACTAAAATGCTCAGATGGTGCAACAGGACTCCTGGGTCTAGGTGTCTCCACACTAAATAGCAGAAGGCCCCATCAGCTTGGTGGAAATCACTTTTATCTAAGCATTAGAACAGACATGGGATTTTTGAGTCCTGTGTTGTTTCAGCTTGGACATCATTCTCCCTAGCACCCATCCAGCCCCTCTGATTTTCTTCAGCTGAAAAATGGAAGCAAGAAAATGAAATATTTACACCAGGGCAACACAGGACTGACAAGGAAAATATTTTTCATATTGGAAATTTTTAAAAAAAAAAGTGAAAAAGAAAAGCACAACTCATGGATGAAGTGTGAAAGCCTCCTGAAAGAACTGTTTGGTGGCTCTGATTTATTTTTACTGAAGCAGCTGTGTATTTCCCTCTAGTGGCAACACAACACAGAGCACCCAGAGTTACCCTCCACTTGGTCCAGCCACTCTCCATTTGGTCTGCCAGTTTAAAACACAAGTTCAAGCTTAGAGAACCTTGAATTGGTTGAATTTTCATTGTTACAGATCATCACCTGAGTGAAACTCCCTCCTTGTACTCACTCTGCTTGGGTCTGAAGTGCCCTACCATGCTGTAGGTAGTCCAAGAAACCCCAGTGTGATAGCCTGGATCAACTGATTCCCCCAAATTTTACCCACTAACACTAATAAAGTGTCAGTCACATCTATTGGCATCTCAGAAACATTAAGAAGAGTTAGCAGGTGGCACTCCTGGCAATGAGCTACGATTGGAGTTGTTTATGGTGGCATTTCATTGCATGCAGTTTTAACACCCGTGGGCTGTGGGCTCTTGATCTGTGCACTAGGATTGCTCTAGGGACTCACAAAATAAAAAGAATAAAAACCAGTGGGTTTACATTCATCACATGGTGTCCATGTAGAGATTTCAGGGATCTGGGAGTTGAAAGCATCAAAAAAACCACTGTGCTGCACATGCAGGCCAGATCCTGAACAGGCTCGGGGTCAGCAGTGTGGAAACGAGGTGGCTGCCCTCAGGCTCTCTGCTTGCAAGGTGATGGGAGCAGACCAGTAGGACACAGAAGCAGAGCTCCCACAACTGGAGGAAAAGCATTGGTAACTGCACAGCACCTGCCAGGATCGGCCTCGCTCCGTGCTCTGGGCACACAGCCGGGTGGGAAGAAGGAACACGGCAAAAGCCAAGGGACAGATACTTACCCTGGCTCTAGCTCTACTGATGGTGATGGAATAACCCAACCTGACAACAGGGGAGGGAGGAGAATAAAAGCTCACTGAAACCAATTCTTCCTTGCCAGTGACCTCAGGCAGCCATCTACACCTGTACGTAGCAAAAACAAGATGCTGTTTTGCTGACCTGGGAATGCTTCACTCACTCAGAATTGTTTGAGCTCTAAGAGGCTGGAAAAGATACAAGGCAGCCCCATGTCTGGGGATTTTGGGCTTGTGTGATCTATCTCTTCCCTTTAACAGCAATCTCTTGGTTTTATTGGTGAGAAGCTCCGTAGTGTCACACAAACCATCCTAACACTTCAAGGCAGGACAGGCTCCAGTTGATGTCCACCACAAGAGCTTGATCGCTATTTTCTGTAAGACCTAATGACTGAACTCAGAGGAGTTTTCCTAGGATCAAATGGGATGTGGTACCTCAGGATGGGGATCATTTTAGACAGAACAAAGACAGACTCTCCCCACAGTCTATATATGCAACAGAAGTATCGAGGAGACTGAGAGGAGGCCCTATCACCCTCTACAACTACCTAAAGGGAGGTTTTAGTGAGGCTGGTGTTGGTCTCTTCTCCCAAATTGATAATGACAGGACGAGAGGAAATGGCCTCAAGTTCCACCAGGGGAAGTTTAGGTTGGATATTAGGAAGAAGTTCTTTACTGAGAGGGTGGTTGGGCACTGGAATGGGCTGCCCAGGGAGGTGGTGGAGTCACCGTCCCTGGGGGTGTTCAAAAAACGGGTTGATGAGGCACTTGAGGCCATGGTCTAATGGTCTAATGGTTAGGAATATGATGGGATAAAGGTTGGACTTGATGACCCTGGAGGTCCCTTCCAACCATAATGATTCTATGATTCTATGATTATACCTCAGTTGGCCACTGGTTGTTTGCAACAGCTGGGAAAAGAGCACGCCCTGTCATCCCACACTCACAGAACCTCTGCAAGGTAACAGTATGTTAAGCTTTCATAAGATTTTAGGATAATTCAGATTGTCTCTATCCAACCTTCAGCTCAAAGCAGGGTCAGATACCAGGTTGCTCAGGACTTTACTCACTTGGGTCTTGAAAAGCTCGAAGGACGGACTCCGCACAGCCCCTCTGGGCAGCCCACCTCACTGCTTGGTTGTCCTCATGGTGAAAAAGTTATGACAAAAGCACAATCCCAACATCCACACTAGGACTGTGACAAGGTCGTGCCCAATTCCCAGACCGGGGCATTGTCACCCAGCCTCAAAAACCCAACATGTGGTCCCCATCCCCGCAAACTGGTAATGTCACCTCTCCCTGCCCGGAGGGGACAAGGTGACAGCTGCTCCTCTGCAGTGCATTCCCACCTCGAGGAACAGAGGCAGAGAGACCAAAGCCAGTTCCCTGTATGCATGGAAGCAGCTCAGAAGCTTCTCCAGCAGCTCTGAGTTTCACCAACAAGCCACGTCCTCCCCCCTCCTGCAAACTTCTCAAGAGATATGAACCAAGCCCTGCAAAAACCGTGCAGCAAACGAAATATTAAGCTGATTAAGCTGAGATTTCTTATAAAAGCTTGTTGATGTATTTCAAGTTCCTCCTGAAAACACAGGAGCTTGCTATTATTGCTTGCAGCATGATTTTTACAGCTTTCAGGGTCTGATATAGAAAGAGACTGTGTCTCCAGTGAGTTTTGCATTACGAGTCTGGTTAGCCACTAAATGGCATCCTTCTGCAAGCAGGATCCAGAGGAAGCCAAGCACCAACACTGACATAACCAGCATCACCACACTGGTTCAAACCACAACTCTGAGCACTACGGCATCCCTGCAGCTCAGAGGTCAGGGTAGCACTGCACCATCACCACCAGCTTCACCAGGTCCATCCACAGGCTGCATCACAACTGCTTCCACTGCTGCTTCTGGTTAACTCACACCAGTGAGCCAGTCCAGAGAGTGGCGTGGTTCCCTCCCACAGCCGAAGGGCAGACCCCCTCCATCAGTGTCTGGATTGGCAGAAAGCAAAGGAGGAAAGCACTTACCTGGAAAGATGTAGGGATGCAGACGATCGTCAGGTCCTCCTGTTTAACCCGCTCAGCTGCAGGAAAAAAAGCAGATGCCTCAGTTTGTCCGTTGCAGAAGGAAGAAAAAAAAACCACACCAACTTTCACTTTAAGAAATCTCAGTTCAGAACAGCCCCTTTGAATCACTGCAATTACTTGCTTGGCTTGCAAATAACTCAGTCATGCTCAAAATGCAAACAGGTGCCACCCTGCACAGGCTAAGGCTCAGCTTCCACAGTCAGAAATGTTTAAACACCCACCCTGGCTCAGCCCAAGATATCCTGAGCCATTAACCTCTTGTGTCTCCAGCAGCAGAGGAGCCTCGTCAGCAAATTGTCACCTGGGAAATCAGCCCCATTCCCTTCTCTCACTCCATTAGACAGGTTTTGCTGTGCTCCTTGTAAACAGAGAGCTCCAGCAGCTGTCTGAAAGGTTTCCTGGCTTGTTGCCTTGGGCACATCACATTCATTTATTATAGAACATTTAAATATATGGCAGGGAAAGGACTAATAAAATAGAGCATTCCATTAAATGGAAGGAAATACTTCCTCCCTCGGGTTAACCTCAAATGACTAGAATCTATTACTAAGATCATTATGGAGAAAATGTTATTTTAGTCATTACAATACTCAGGCATAAGCCAACAGCCCAAGATTCAGCAACAGCTCTCACACCAGAGCAAGCACAGGGGCTACGTGCTTCAAGGCCACGCTGGAAGGACTGAAGATGCAGTGGGTGAGGCTGTAGTTCCAACACACACCCCAGCACTAATGCGTTCAGTAGACGTGAAAAGTCAGACTTTGCAGCCTGGANGGGGGTTGGTCTCTTCTGCCGTGCCCACAGTGAAAGGACGAGAGGAAACGGCTTTAAATTGCAGCAGGGGAGATTCAGGTTGGACATCAGGAAAAATTTCTTCCCTGTGAGGGTGATTGGGTGTTGGAATGGGTTGCCCAGGGAGGTGGTGGAGTCCCCATCCATGGAGGTGTTCGAGAGGCGTCTGGATGTGGCACTGGGTGATGTGGGTGAGTGGTGATGTAGGCAGGGGTTGGACTGGGTGAGCTTGAAGGTCTCTCCCAACCTCGATGAGTGTATGATTCTATTATTCTGTCCTGTGCCCATTTATTTAGAGACTGATGAGAGCTGGGAGTGGTTGCAATCCTGAGCTAAGCCCAGAAAGCTGAACTGCTGCTTCCAACTCAGCTCCCAGATAAATCACTGCATTGCTCACACAGTGTGGGGCGAGGTGGGTGCCAAGGGGCAGGCACAGCCCCATCTCTGCCATCCTCTGGGAAGCAAAGCACTCACTGTGCTCAGACCTCAGCCCTGCTCACCCGCAGTGGGCTGGGGGACATCAGAGCAAGACCCCCCCACTCCAAAATGACAGGGCTGATCCTGCACTCCCAACACCCAGCACCCATGGCTGCTCTGTTTCACATCCACGGACAGCGAAGCAGGACAAGGTAGAGATATGCCCTAGGCTGAGAGTGCCCTTCAAAGGACACTGTAAACCTCTGTACCCTCTGTAATGAAGCCAGAGGATAATTACCCTCACATTCACTTGACAAAAATGCATTTGCCCCACTTGAATATTTTGCTGAAGTTTTCTGAATCACACCTTGTGCAAACCAGCACCTGGGGCAAGCAGATAAACCATTTAACAACAAAAATGCAGCAGGATTTCATTCCTCGCTCTCATTACACCTCAGCTGGACCCTCAGTGTGAGTATGAATAACATAGATGTGAGCAAGCAACGTTGGCTGCATACAAATGGGTTAACAGAAGCAGAGCAGCTGCATGGCCCAAAGCCACAAAGCAAGTCAGGACTGAGCAGAGCTGGAAGGAAACGGAGGGGTTCAGCTCCAGTTTGTGGTGGGTGCCAGTAAAATGCTTCGCCTGGCTGTCTGGGGAGAACAGGTGGCAAATCATTACCTCCTCAGGACTCTATGAAATAAATTTGGAGCACAAGACCCAGTTTTAACCTTCAGCTTCAAGGAGGACACAGCGGTCGGCGAGCAGACCCAATGCATCAGCTCTACAGCAGCATCCAGATGATTTTAGCCCATTTTCCAAGTTGCTGGGACAGCTGGGCAAGGGGACTTTCTGCGGTGGGAGGGACATGAAGGGGAGCACCCTACCTAATCGATGCACCGCGTGGACAATCGTAGAACCGCTGCCAATCCCAAGAACTTGGTTGTTCTGCAAATCAAAGAGAGAGAGGAGAGCTGTTACTGGGGTTCTGCACGAGGGTTCTTCTGCTTTTCCTATTAGACTCGACATTATAAACACGTGCAGGAGGAACCTTGCCCAGAGATGCACGCCAACATACATCTTAGCACGCTGCAGGCAAGGAAGGGAAGACACTTGCACCAGCAAGGGCACGACCACTGTCTGCAGCTAAGGGGTTTCAAGCCAGTCACCCTCTCTTTAAAGGACATGTGCTTGCTAAATAACACCACGGTCTGACTCTCAGTGTGTCCAGTGCAGACTCACTGCTGGTTGCTGGCACTCCATGCACCCTCTCCTGCTGGAAAGCTGGGAGCTTCAGACAATACCACAAAGGAAGAAGCTGAAACAACCTGGAGATAACATCTCCCAAGGAAGCCGCACAGTAAAAGCATGGGTTTGCTGCCAATGGTATTGTTAGTAAACACTACAGATGCACCAGCGGCCAAAGCAAAGAGCACAGCAGCCATTCCTAGAGTCTAACAGGAACTGCTCTCCAGAATGGAGTGTGCAACTGCCTTTACCAGAGACCAGTAACACGTTTGGAAGTTGGGTGAGCTGGGCAGCTTATGCTGAAGAGGACTGCATTTTAACCACTGCTCAGCTCTGGCCTTTCACTGCTTATGGTCTGGTTTAAGAAGGATCACTACTGTCTATTCAAGCTTCCAAAGGGTGCTGCAGGCTGAGGGTGGACGGGTGTAACTGTGTTACCTCTGCAAAAGGATGCTCTGATCCGTAAATCTCTGTTTCTCATAGAATCACAGAATGGTTTGGGTTGGAAGGGACCTTAAAGATCAACCAGTTCCAGCCATCCTGCCATGGGCAGGGACATCTCCCACCAGACCAGGCTGCTCCAAGCCCCATCTCACCTGGCCTTCAACACTGCCAGTGAGGGGGCAGCCACAGCTTCCCTGGACAACCTGTTATCATCAGTTCAATCTTTCACCCACTGAGAGCTACCTGCAACCTCTTCCACACTTCCAATTTTCAATGTGTTTCCACTTCTTTGGATGGGATCCAAAGCTTAAATTAACTTAAGGAGGCCCAATATCGCTACAGAGATTTCACATGAGAAAGACCTCAAGCCAGCCAGAGATGCAGGCATAGAGCTGTTGTGCATTATCTCTTGGACATTAGACAGGTCTGGAGCTCCTTCTCCAAGTGCAGCAAATCCAGAGTTCAGCAGCTGTAGAAAAAGCCACACCTGCAGCATTTCAACCAGATGAAATCTTACTGGCACCCAAGCTTGCCTGGAAAGGTGAATGAATAATTTCCTTTGCTTCTGCAGGTTAAACACTTCAAAAAACCAAAGTTCTCCAAAACCCAGCATATAACTGGAGACTCGGCTTATATCCCAGCCCTCACTATTCACCAAAAGTGAATTTCCCTGCAAAAGTCAGGGAAAGCAACAGATTGCAGCTGCACGCCTGCCATGTCCCCAGCAGAAACCCAATAGCGCCCGAGGTTTCTCAGTTTCACCTGCCTGGCAGGCAGAGCCAAGCACAGCCAGCCAAGGAAGGGGCAAGCAAAGCTGCAACGGAGGCTGGCAGGACATGGGCAGTACCGGTGTTCCCAAGAGACTGGTTTCGACCTGGGAGGAGGCAGTTTCTTCTCTTTGCCCTCATTTCTAGAGGGTGGGACAGCTTCTCGGAGCAGCTGGATGCCCTAAAGTGACGGGGAAAGTCTCAGCATCAGCCACTCCGTTGTAATGAAGTGGGAAGAGCTCACAAGGATCCCAGCCCATCACTGGGGATAAATTTAAAGGCATTTATCAGTGAGGAAGGGAGAAGCACCCTCCCTCAGGCGGTGGCAAGACCTTGGGCTAAGCTTGTTTCCCAGAAAAACAGTTTAAATCAGTCTAAACTGGTGCTGTCCCAACCCCTGCCTTACCATGCTCCCACCTCTCCCTCCACAGCTCCAACCCAAGCCAGACCAGGGGCAAAACTACCCAAAACCCATCCACTTTTAAAAACAGGGGCAGGGTGAGTGCTGGCGAGAAGCAGAGCACAAGGTCAGTGTGCAGGGGGCAGGTCCAGCTCACAGCACCGGGGAGCAGCAACCCCATGCAGAAAAAAAAGACATTGCAGGTTGATTATTAAAAGCCCAGCAAATAAAACCAAAGCACAGCTGAGGACCCACGTATGGACTTCATGATCAGTCAGCAGTGACCAGAGCATTGTCCCCACTGACCCAGGGGCAGGGGGACACTGCCCAGCGTTGGAGATGCGAAGGCAGCACACACCAGTGGCTCTCAGCAGCACCACACGGGCAGGGCAGTCCAACCAAAGTTGCCCAGACCAGCATTTATGTGGGCACAAAGCAGGAGATAAACACAATGCAGAGCCCAAAGTTTCCTCTTATTAATGCTCAGTCCTCTGGGGCAGCAGGACCTACAGTTCTCACCCATCTTTTCATTTCTAACAGAGACACTAACAGGGCCTGCCTTCAGAGGTGGTGTATGAACTCAAAGCCAGCTTTCCCCAAGCAGCTTATGTCTCTAAAGCCCCAAGCCCCGTACCAGCCTGCTCCACCAAACCACCATAGCACCACAGCCCGTGGTTTCTGAGCTTGGTCACCTCAATGTCTGCTCCAACACTGGGCAGCTCTGCTCCTCTGGCTGCCTGGGGACAAGTGCTGTGGGTGAACACATCAATCTGACTTTAATTAAAAAAAAATAAAGAAAGAGAAAAAAGTTCTTCTCTCCTAATCCCCCCCACCCACAGATTTTCTATCTGCTGTGGGCAGCACGAGGAGCTGCTGTGCTGGCACAGATAGGGCTGGGTGTGAAGAAGGATGCTGAGCGAGCAGCCTGAGCCAGCACCGGTACCAAGCCCCCGGTGCCAGGGACTTGTGGCACAGAGAAGCAGAAAAGATGTGTCCAGCACAAGTGATCCCTGAAGTCAGCAGAGTCTCCCAGACATCCTTGCCCTGCAAGGAATGGAGTCTGCAGCTTTCAGAGATCACGTTGCTCCCTCTGCTAACAGCGATGGCTCTAAGGACCAGACACAAACCCACCCGTTACAAATGAGACCACCAACCTCCCTGGTGGTGACTCCAGCCTGCTTCTTCACCACTGCCTCAAGCCAACACGCACTGAACACCACCCCTGCCTGGGCCTATTTTACTTAATCAGCATCGTTAGCCAAGCACTGAACTTTAACCAGCTGGGACACGGCCAGAAACATCATCCTAAGTTTGCTTGACCAGAACACAGCCCAAAGGCCAGCTATTTCACTAGGAAAAGTACAAAATGAAGAGCCATAGTTTAGCCCAAATCAAAGGTGCACCCAGCTCCCAGTAGTTCACAGTGGTGGTCATGCCCCAGTTCCACACCTTTTCACATGAGTGCAGCTCCTCAACGTGCAACTTTGGGGCTTGCTTTGGGCAAGATGGGATTTTTATGCAACTTCCAGCCCACCCCTCAAGGCTCCCCCGCCCCCCAGACAACTTCGGAGCCTGGTGGGGCAGGGGTAGGTGTCAGCCTGTGGCTGTGCTGTCTGCAGGCAGGTACAGACTGCCCAGAGGAAGGAGAGGCTGCAAAACACTTATGGGACACCAGGGAAGCCACCAACAACTGAACCCCAAGATGCCAACCCGGGGGAGAGGGGGGAGCAGGAAGGAAAAGGGAGGTTTTTTCTCCCCAACCGATAACTCCTATCTCCTCGGCAGCAACCCTGCCGTTTCACCACCGCTGTTGCACAAGGGCTGGCACAGCAAACACTGCGATAAACCACCCACCCTGTGACTTTAACCCTTGAGCCTCCAACCATCCACAATTAACCATTCCTCTCCCAAGCACTCACATTCAGCCCGGGTCAAACCTCAGGCAGCCCCAGCCCTGTTTGACCCTCAAGGGGTCGATCCAAGACCTTTGCTGGGTGTCCCCCCCTGCAGGGGACAGGGCTCAGCCCCCAGCTTAGGGGCTGTTGCTCCTTGCCTGGGTCTGAGCACCCTGGGCTTGGAGAAGGGAGCAGGACACGGCGTCAGCCTGAACCCCCACCACAGCCCAGCTCGCAGGAGGGTGCCCGGTGAAAGCTGAAGAGATGCCAGACGTTACCCCAGAGTTGGGGTGCACGGTGCTGAGCGGGGCAAAGCCCGGGAGAAAGGCACCTTCCTCCTTCTCCCCAGGGCTGAGGAGCACAGCCCAAAGCAAAGGAGGGGAGGTTCAGCGGGGTCCATCCATGCACCCCAAGGTCTGTCCTCACGCTCTGGGACCATCCGTGCTTTGGGGGGAGTGAGCAGCCCATGCACCCCACAGCCCAGCCATGCACCCCCGGGCTGCTCCACGCACTGGAGTGGTCCCTGCACCCCGGAGCCCCTCTGCACACTGGGGGGCTCCGTACGCCACACGGCCACTCCGTGCACTGGGGGGGTCCCTGCACCCCGGGGTCTGTTCCGTACCCGCCGTGCATTGAGGGGCTCCGTGCACCCCGGGGTTGCTCCGTGCACTGGGGGGGTCCCTGCACCCCGCGGCTGCTCCGGGCACTGGGGGGGTCCCTGCACCCCGCGGCTGCTCCGGGCACTGGGGGGGTCCCTGCACCCCGCGGCTGCTCCGGGCACTGGGGGGGTCCCTGCACCCCGCGGCTGCTCCGGGCACTGGGGGGGTCCCTGCACCCCGAGGCTGCTCCGTGCACTGGGGAGGTCCCCGCACTCCGAGGGTGCTCCGTGCATTGAGGGCTCCGTGCACCCTGGGGCTGCCCCGAGCTCTGGGGGCTTGCTCCGTGCTCTGGGGGGCTCCGCGCCCGCCCTGCATTGGGAAGTCCCTGCCCCCCAGGGTTGCTCCCTGCACCCCGGGGCTGCTCCGTACCCGCCGTGCATTGAGGGGCTCCGTGCACCGCGGGGCTGCTCCGTGCTTTCGGAGATCTCTGCAGCCCGGGGCTGCTCCGTGCACTGGGGGGGTCCCTGCACCCCGAGGGTGCTCCGTGCATCGGCGGCTCCCTGCACGCTGGAGTTGCCCCGAGCTCTGGGGGGTCCCTGCACCCTGGGGCTGTTCCGTGCCCGCCGTGCACTGGGGGTTCCCTGCACCCCGGGACTGCTGCAAGCACCCCGAGGCTGCTCCGTGCTCTGGGGGGCT
>VZRW01009486.1:0-53791 GCA_013398125.1 Aegotheles bennettii | reverse complement strand
TGCCATTGACCATCACTGCTTCTCTAGACCACTGCACCTGGTTAGTTTGAAGACCAGTGGATGGTGCACTTTTGGCTGAAGAGCACCTGAATGTCTTGTCTTGTGATGTTTTGCCCAGCTTAGCAGAAATGGGGGGATGTCCAATGGGTTTGCTGCGCCTTAATATTGCTGCTACCTGGTCCACATATGATCTTGCACTGTAATAGATAGAGCTCACAGTACAGAGTCGAGCTGGGTATGGTGGAATAGCATGTGAGAATGCAAACACACTTCTGCATGCATACAGTGGGATGTCTGGGTCTCTTATCATGGTGAAGTTATGGGCAAAGGGGAAAAAAGTTCCTAATATCGATTGGTTATTAGGAAGAAATTATTTGCTGTGATGGTGGTGAGAAACTGACCCAAGTTGCCCAGAGAAGCTGTGGCTGCCTCTCCCTGGCAGTGTCCAAGGCCAGGTTGGATGGGACTTGGAGCAACCTGGTCTGGTGGGAGATGTCACTGCTCATGGCAAGGGGGTTGGAATTAGATGATCTGTAAGGCCTCTTCCAACCCAAACCAGCCTGGGATTCTATGAAAATGCCTCAGGTGACCTGGAGGGGTAGCTAATGGAAAGAGGATGACCCCATATTGAAGGGGAGGTGTTAAGGGAGGCAGCTGGTGTCGAACATTACCTTGTGGGAGACATGTCCAGGTTAATTCTTGTCCTTTCCACGTAAAGGCAAACACAAGCTGGCTGTCCTCACCTACAGGGATACTAAAGAAGGTGCTGGTTAGATTAATCACAGTAAAATACCTTACTCAATATCTATAAAATTGTGGTAGAGGGATCAGGCACTACTGGGTGAGGAGCCACTAGGTGTTGGTTACCTACCCACAGATCTTGTACAAAACAGTATTCCAGGTCCCCATTTTCATCTAATCCATTCCTTTTTAAAAATTATTTAATTAGTTTTTTACAGTGCAGATATAGGAGTATTATAAGGTGGCACCCATGCTTTTAGAATTTCTTGGGAGAAATACTGGTCTATTTGGTTTTGTATGCTCTTATCAGCTTCTTGGGGAATAGGGTGCTACTTTACAGCCAGAGCTGGGTTTCCTCCCTTTGTTTTTTATGTTTATGGGTTGAGCTGAAACTAGTAATCCTCCATCCGTGCTAGTTTACTCCACAGCTTTGTTGGTGTGGATTTCAATGCTTCTGGTATTGTTAGCTCTTTATTTGGGCTCTCAGTGACCTCAGCCACTGATTATTAAGTCTGTTCTTTCATGTGAGAAGTGTAATTCTGTGTCTAGAGCCTGGAGGAGATCTCTTCCTCACAGGCACACTGGGGAGGCCTCTGTTAGTACAAATCGCCTCCATACTTCTGTTTCCCGTGGTTACTAATAGGAGTTTACTCAAATTATGCTCTCTTTGTCCTGTAACTCCATGTATTAAAATTCTGTCTGTGTTCCAAGACCCTCTCAGGGTAAAATTCAAAAGGGATGATGTGGCTCCCATATCCACCAAGAATTCAACTTCACGACCTTCAACATTACCTATAGTGTGTCTCTATTACCTATATACAAAAAATTTCTAACATTTCTGCCTCCTCACCAAGATCCGCAGGGTCCCTTTTCTCCAGTTACTGTGTTTGGGAATCTTCCTGGGGCAATAATTTCCCTTCTTTGTCCTTTCCCATGGCTGAAGTGGGCATTCCCACTGTCCATGTCCTAACATCCCACAATTACACCACTCCCTTCCAATGTTCCTTCCCGTTCTACTTTCCTTTTTTCCTGATCTTAGCTCAGATCCATATCCAGTCTTCTTCCTCCCCAGCCCCTGTCTCTCACTTGTAACAGCCTTGCTAAAGCTGTGCCCAGTAAGTTTGCCTTTTGTTCTATTGCATTTTTAAATTTTTTTTATTCTACTCAAGTTTTTTTTGCATTTCCTCATGCCCATCACATACAAACACAGCAACACTCAAAATCTTTTGCAAATTCTCTCCCTCTCACCCAGGCATGTGTTCTTTAAAAGTATTTCTGTATATGGGGGGATGCCTGACTCACAAAAATGCTCATTGCAGGTGCATCATTAAAATTCCATGGTGTCATTACTCTGTATTTTAGCAGAGATGGTCAGTCATCCCTAAAAATCACTAGGATGCTCATCAGGCTTCTGCCTACAATT
Source organism: Aegotheles bennettii (assembly GCA_013398125.1). Classification (NCBI taxonomy): domain Eukaryota; kingdom Metazoa; phylum Chordata; class Aves; order Caprimulgiformes; family Aegothelidae; genus Aegotheles; species Aegotheles bennettii. Next base: position 51,627 of record VZRW01009486.1, on the reverse strand, counting down.
TCTACTTTAATTCAATTTGCTTTTATCTCCTTGTAAAATTTAATCATGTTTATCAGCTTTGGTAACTGTTTGGTAACTGTTTGGTAACTACCTGTATCATCTATTTGATTATTATAATCTCAATTAAGATCAACCTGAGCCCAGGCAGACCAGTTTTCCTGTAGGCTTAATTCCAGAGTCTTTTCAATTATCTTTCTGGCTGGACTGAACAACTCTCTCAACAACAACATAGGAGATGGAGGAGGAACATTTCACACACATGCACACACATGCACACACATGCACACAACTGAAGTTGTTTCTTGAGGTTTTTGTGCTCATTTTCAACCATCCTCTTTATGGTAGCCATGTGCTCAATTATCTCATACATACCAATAACCCATTTGTCCTGGGAATCCATTCTCTAGATGATGCCACCAAAAGGGGAGTTTTTGAAGATCAAAAGCCTCTTGTGGTGGCCACTGTTCTGACAGGTTTTCATTTCTAGTACTGAATGGCCAGTCTTCTTGGCATAAAGTAACTGCATGCTTTTTTGATAATTCCACAAATAAATTTTCTCCCAATTCTGTAAGACCTCGGCTGAGGGTGTCCACTTTTCTATGCTGGGTACGCTTCCTATTTCTTCCTCTTCCCTCAGGTTTGAGTCAAGGTTTTGCAGCACAGACTCTCAGATACCAAATCATATATATAAAAAAATAATTTATTTGGATGGTAAAACAGCTCAAGCTGGGTGCCCATGGAGAAGGGACCCTGATCAAAGAAATCCTTGGGCAATTATACCCTTACAATGTAAGTTCCCCTTCCCTCATGCAACAATTTGATCCAATAGTAATATCAGGGTTTGAGGGCTTCTTATTCCTCATTGGATCCATTCTCTGTCTCCATGCAGGCTATTCCTTTCTTATCTTGATGGATGCAGCTTCTGCTGATGCCTGTAGTTTCCTTATCTTTCAGCTTGAATGTGCTCTGGGGACTCCTACTGAACTAGGCAGAGGTTCAACAAAAGTTCAGCATCTACCTAGGTGAAAGTTCACAACTTCAGCAAATCTAACTACTCATGCCAAACAAGGCTGTTAGTTCTAACAATTCTTTAAAGAGGGAGCCAAAAGGCTGCAGAGAAGGTGAGGACAAAATGGAGTAGCAAGGTTTAGCTGGGAAGAGCAGATACAAGACCTTTATGAGTGGTTTACCAGTCCATGACTGGAAGGCCAGCTCTGGGAAAGTGCTGAAGGTGACAGTGGTGAGTAAATACCAGGGACACTGTGAAGGGTTTGCTAAGGTGTATTGATTTAAGTCCAAGCCTTCTTCAGGCCCTCCTATATTAGACATGGCAGCAAGGCCCTGTTTCTGTACTTACACCCTCACTTACAGAATCATTTAAGTTGGAAAAGGCCTTAAAGATCATCGAGTCCAAGTCTATGTTCAGGTCAGAACCTCTTGACCTCCATTTCCTCTCTGGAAGAGAAAGCCTATTCAGAGGTATCAGAATCTCCCCACTGACAAGGATGCTGGTCAGGCAGGGCCAGAGGTACCTAAGGTGTGGAGGGGCAGCAGAGCCTGGCCTGGCCCTGTTCCCTGAGGTAAGGAGCTATGGGGCAAAGCAGCTCCTGTTGCCAGAGGAGCCCCACAGTGACCACCAAGACAATCAGCACATCCTTGGTGTCAGTGACACCAACAGACTATGCTGCAACCCTGGCTCCTGGCTGTGGGGCAGACATGTCAGGATCCTGGACCTTGCCCTTTGACTAGAGAACATTGTCCTCTCCTTCTTCCCAACCCCGTGCTGGGAAGGCCCCACGTCCATGGCCGGTGCAAATCTTGCAGAAAGGGACCCAGCAGGGGATGGCTGAGGAGGTGAGGAGAAGCAGCATTAATGCTGCTCTCATGACTCTCTGCAATGAGCCAGTGCCAAAGCCCAGATCTCACAAATGCCCTGCCCCATTTCTAGCCATGGCCAGCTCCCATGTGATACTGGGGACATTTTGTGCACCAAAGCCAAAGCATAAGATGAATATCACCCCCAGGCATGTCTGGCCTGGAATTGGAACACCCCAGCCTTCAAAACACCATTTACTGCAGCACAAAGCAGTTACAAACAAAAGGATGCTACAAACCTGAGGGACTAGCCTTCTTCTTTGACCAGCTTTGAGCTGTGCTTCATGAAATGGCACCAAATATGTCCTCTGCTTGCAGACAAGTAATGCAGGACAGGAGGTCACACTTCTCTTTCTTTTGCATGACACTAGATGACACTAAAATGTTGTGGCTGAGCTGGCAGCAGCCAAACAAGGTCACTGTGAAAGGCTGACCATGAGTGGGGAAAGCTGCCCAGATACCCACTCAGTTTAACTGACACTGAGTTGCAGCGTACACCACAAAATTCAGGAAAATTACACAGCTGCTAGTAGAGAAAATAAATATGGATTGTTCATCAGAAGACTTGGAAATAAAGAGTCCTAATTGAAGCCAGTCATCCCGCTTTAGCACTGTTTCTGCATTGTTTGTGGCTGATGGAAACCAAGCACGTTTCCACCTGTGTGTTAAATTACAGGCTTACAATTTCCATGGAGAAAACACTCCAGAGCCAACAGCAGTCACAAAGGCCAGCTGTGAAACAGGAGGGGGAGAAAAAATCAACATTTATTATTCACATATTGCATTACAAGTGTCTCTTACCAAACCCAGAGTATAATTTATATTATCCATGTAGAAACTCAAATTCAACACCACAGAAATAAAAGCTAAATACGTGTGTGATGGGGGTCTCGGGGACGTCCTGATCAAATGCCGAGGCTTGGGCTGACGCGGAGGCTGACGACCTAAGCTCTTAGTGCAGGAGGGACACAGCCCGGCACTTGCCTGCTCAGTACCACCACTCTACTGGCGATTCGTTATTGCTGTAAAACACGACAGGGATGGTTCCACGGGTACCAGTTTGCAAAGGACTGGGGAACACGTCAGGAGGACTCGTGCAGACAGGTGTAACAGACTGGGTTTCAGGGACAGCTCGAAGCACATCTTTTCCAAATGCAGAATGACACAGATCTCCTCTCCCTCTGACCACAAATGTTTTGCTGATCATCTGAAAGACCAGTTTCCAGACAGCAATGCCTCACTGGTCTGCTTTAAGAAAGATGGGATTAGACTAGACCTTTAGTATATGTCTGTCCATTCATCGCTTGCTCTCCAAGCATCTTAGCTGTTCTTCTCCAAGTCCACTCCATTCTCTGTGGTGTCTTTCTTGGACTATGTACTGCTGCTGAAGCCAAGAAGGAAAGAGGAAGAGCTGACACTGTTTCCACCCTGGTTTCTGACATCTCTCTCTTTGCTTTAAATCTGCACCTCTGAATTTTTTTTTTTGCCTTAAATTCAGAGCTCCAGGTACCCACCTCAAATGGGAGGCAACTGCCTGTGTGTTGTCTGCCAGCTCGATGCCACGGGTCTCGGGCAGCAGGAAGCACAGCAGGCCCCCCACCACAGGGACACTCCCAAAGATGGCCATGGGGATGGCCTGGTGGTACTGCTCCAGGAGGAGGATCAACGGAGCCATGATCCCCGACACCCGCGCCGACATCGAGCACAGCCCCACACCGGTCTGCCTGTGGGAACAAGTGGGAGTTGTGGGCAGGGATCAGGATCCCCTGGACCACCATGGGACTGAGTGCAGCCATGGGGACAACTGGGCTCTTGCCCCACCACTGCCGCCGGCCGTGGTGGAGGGAAGCTCCGATGCATGGGGAGACCTCACCTGATGACTGTGGGGAAGAGTTCTGCAGCATAGACGTAGGAGGTGGCGAAGGAGCCTGTGGCTGTAAACTTGCTGATGATGGCCAGGACGGTGGTTGCAACAGGTTGGTCTGAGGGGAGGAGGAGAGACCACTGCTGTGACCTCCATCAAGAAAGTTCATTTGCGACCAAAGGTGTCTGCAGTGGGGTTTCTTGTAACAGCCCTTTCTAATGGACTCACCAAGGAAAGGTACCACCTAATCCAGTGGTAATCATTCCTAGCACACCATTTCCTGGAAAATGCCATATGGACAACTGTCAAGGAGAACCCAGATTTCTCCTGAGGCCTTGGACATTTCCTAGATCTGAAACTGGAGCGCGCCACCAAGCCACTACAGGTCTTGGGGGAGTGTTTGGTTGGAAATATCACATCCATGAGCTTGAAAGCCTCGTGTAGCCACTCTCTTTCCTTCAGCCTTACTCACAGCACTAGAACAGCAGAAGGAGTGAGGGTATGGCCTGTGGCAATGTGTAGGTAGAAACAGATAAGGGAGAGATGTTTGTTTTTCCTGCTCATCTAAAGAAGGGAGAGATGATGGCTTTTAAAATACCTCTTCTGCTATATCTTTCTGAGAGAAGGTGGTGGTGTCTAGTGGGTGGTGGTGTGTGCTCTCAGGTTGGGAAGAGATTGTTCACCTTCAGGAATGCTAGTGATGACGAGACATATCAGGCCAGACAGCAGCAGGAGAACAGCCTGGGTTTTCTTCCTCCCAAACCACTGCAGCATGAAAATGCAGGCAATTCGAGCTAGTAACTCCACTGCTCCAAAGGCAAGCTGCGTCAAGTAGATGTCCATACCAAAACCTGTCACGTTCAGACTCAGCCCATAATACACAAGGCTGTCTGCAAACCTGAAATTCAAGTGTAATGGAACATGTAACCAGATGGGTTTTCCAGGGGTTTCTCCTCAAAAATGAGGGTGATTAGGTGACACACAACTTATTTAAACTCCCAGAAATCCCTCTTTTGCTTCTAGTCACCACCTGTGACAATTTTGTGGGATGAAGTTACATGACATAAAGCTGTATGGGAATCCATATGGTTGGCAAATTTTAGACTGCACTCAGAACTTCTAGAGGGGCACAAAACTACCCCAAGACCCACGGATTGCCAAAAGCTGGAATTACTCCAGACTTTCTCAAGAAACCCACAACATCTAGAATGACCAGCTTCTCCCCATGCCCAGACAAAGTAGATCTGGTCCAGTGTGGGGAGACAGAAAGATAGCAGATGAACACATAGAGGTAAAATGACCCCCAAAATCACACAAAGATCTTGTCAGCCCTCAATCTCATATTTTCTTCACCTAGAAGGTTGAAAAGAAGGGACCAGGGGATGTCTTACCAGGTACATGACATGATTAAAGTCACCTTCCGGAGGTGCTTCTTCCGAAAGAGATCCAGAAGACTTCCAGACTTGGTCTGTGTCTCAGGCTCCAGCTTCAAAATGTAGAAAGTCAAAGAGTCAAAGCAGGTGAAGGAAACCCATGGTTGGCTCCTTGTCCAGCCACAGGCAAAGGAAAGCCTCAGTGGGACAGGCTTATGACCCCAAACTGGTCTGGGAGGAAAGGCCGCCCAGTGGAGCTGGGTTCCTGCGATCTGGGTGCCCAGTGCAGCAGTTTGGTGAGTAAGAGCTTCCTCGACAGGAACATTTCCCCAGTGTAAGGACCTTAGGGTGGGCAAGGAGGTAACTCCCCTTCAGGCATTGGTGCATGGAAAACTACAGACTAAAGAGAGATTTGTGCTCATCTTCCACAGTCCTGCAATGCTCACTAAGGGAAAGTCAGGAAAGCATTGGGGTCCCTTCCATATCCCAAGGTGGACTCCAGAAAGCCCCTGGCTGAGCCTCAGCAGAAGCTATGCCTCTTCCCTGACCTTGTCTCTCTACAACACAGCTGAAACTGGAGTCACCCACAGTCCATTCCCAAATCCCCCTGCATGGGCATGGAAAGATATTTCTTGGATGACCTCAGCTCCAATGGCTGCTACAACCCCAAGTGCCCAGGAAAGTCTCTGAAGACCACAAGTAGTTCTGCACGCCATCACAGGTACCTGCTCTAGGAGTTCTGGTGGGATGGTGCGCTTGTTGGTGGATGCTGCCTTCTGAAGGACCTTCTTAGCTTCTTCTATTTTGCCTTTTGTCACCAGCCACCGAGCCGATTCTGGTAGCACCCTGCCAAGGAGGTGAAATCAGGAGATGTTGCCATGACCTGCCAAGTTTCTCCACAGCTCAGCTCCTTGTGGTATCACATGTGAAAGGGTGGGGGGTCTAAACACCCTACCTTTAGGCCCCAAAGGCCACATTTGATGACCTGAAGCAAAGCACCTGCTGCTCTCAGGGGTCCAGTGCCCCAGGCAGATGTGCTGAGTTCTGCAGAAGCCCCTCCAGCATCTGCACTCCAATGGGAAAGACCCAGCCTGCTGCTGAGCTGCTGCCTCCTCACTGTCACCCCTCAGACACACTGCTGTTATCACTCCAAGGAGCTCTGCCCCCCTCCTGCTTACCAGATGTAGAAGAAAAGGGCAAACATTGGAGCAGATCCTGCAATCTCCAGCAGCCTCCAGTGGCGAATACTGTAACTCAAGCCAGCCAAAACCATCTGCCCGATGGCAAAATAGCAATGAGAAATAAGCACTGCCTTCGGTCGGGAGGAGACACCAACCCACTCTGTAGCTGAGAAGAAGTATGAAGGTTCAGGGCTACCCTTTTCAAAATATGCAGCACTATCTTTTGTTACTGTGTCTTGTGAGGCCACATCTGGCTGCCTCAGCACAAGGGCATCCTACTCACCTAAGGCCAAGGTAATAATCAGAGTGCCTGACACTCCAGCCCCCACGACACATCTGAAGGCCATGTACATATAGAAATGGGGCACAAAGGCAATTACTACTCCAAACAAGCCCTGGAGGAGGATGGAGATCAGAAACATTGGTTGACGGCCGATCCTGTGGAGGAAGAGGAAAGAGACCGCTGATATCTGGAGAGACCTCATGGGGATGGGGAAGAGCCCAGGTGGAATACAAAGTGATTTGAGAACCATTTGCACCAGAGGAGGTTTGACACCCATGTGAACAAAGTTCCTCTGTACACCCCAGAAAGTAACCAGCAGGTAAAACATCATCTCCATCTATCTTTTTGCTAACAAAGGCAAAAGGAGATGCTGGTAAAGAAACCAGCCCTTGAAGGCCCCCTATGTCCCCTCTCTTAAGAGCAATGAGAATCAGATTGAAATGGACTGTAGTGCTGGTTCCCCCCTGTACAAATGCTGTACCTTTCTTCCTTTCATGTTCCCTGTGTGGCCATGTCCTCTAGGAATCTGAAGACTTTGGTCCAGCTCACCATGAGCTGAGCAGAGCCACAGGAAGAGGTCTGGTTAATACAGATGAAGTCAGGTCCAACTCTGTGCCTGAATACAGATTTCTGGGATTCCTGGAGACACCCTTGGTTAGCTGAGACACCATTAGAGGTTAGACCTCTGGTTCCTGAAGAACACCATCACCCTATCCTCCAAAAGACTGTGTCTGCTTCCCTCTTTTTCCAACCCTCAGACATCTACAGACATGTCAAACAGACCCGGACACCCTTGCTCAGTAGGGGCATTGAGTCCTGCGAAGGGAGTGTTTCATGTTCAGTGAATGGACAGCCTGAACCCTCAGCTTGGCTGGGTGCTGGGCAATAACTATGGGAAGGTGTCTGTGTTTCCTCACCTGTCACTTAGTGGCCCAAATATTATGGCTCCTAGGAGAAGCCCCATCATGTAGATGGACTGCGAGATGTCGGTCAGGTCCTTCTTGTCACACACCAGGTCAAACTGGAAAAGGAAACACAGCTGCTTTTGCTCTCAACAGACCCCATCTGCTTTCTGAGGGTGGGGAGTCGTTCTGATCCATGGTAAACCTAGGAGTTGGGTAACCAAGTTCTCCCTCCAGCCTGTGAGAGCAGAAAACCCAGCTCCAAGGATGTGAGCCTCCATGGTGTGCACACAGGGCACAAGTCAAGCATACAGGGTGCTCAGCCTGTCTCTTCATCATAGTGCACATCTCCTGAGTGCTGGTGCCTGCAGGACTCTCCTCCAGCCCAAGGGGGACCCCTGGTTGACAAGTTTTGCTTAAGGTGGGACTATGGTATATTAGTCCTAGAAGATGATTGTTTCTTTGGATGCCAAGTCAGGACAGGATAGAAGGGCAGGAGAGCAGTGTTTTCTTTGGTAAAGGAGGACTGACATTGGAGTGGGAAGGGATGCAGCAGCTGCTGAGGAGACTCTAGTGGAGCGCTGACTGTGAAACATACACAGTGGTCCAGAGACACCAAGGTGTCTGTGCAAATTCCAGAGGCTGGACTGTCTCCTCTGGTTTCAGCTCAGAGAAAGGTGCTCACGAGAAAGTGCTGGAACTGGGAGTGAGGAAAGGAGAAAGGAGGAACAAGGGAAAGTGAGAGAGAAACAGAGGTCCAGAGAGGCACAAGTTGGGGATACTGACAGACAGAGACATTGCTCAATTGCGTGGCCTGTGGGATGTCTTGTTGCAGCCCTGAAGGTCTCTGGAGGCCCCAAAATACAGAATCATAGAATCATAGAATGGTTTGGGTTGGAAAGGACCTTAAAGATCATGCAGTCCCAACCCCCTGCCATGGGCAGGGACACCTCCCACTAGACCAGGTTGCTAAAAGCTGCATCCAACCTGGTAAGCCCTTGGGAGGTAAATGCCTTTCGCAGAGAAGGTGATGTGAGGAGAATCAGGCTGAGGAATAAAGGAAACTGTGTCAGGGAGACCCAAAAGGTCCCTCCAGGCAAGATACATCATGGGTTCAAGGGCCTGAATACTGGAAAACAGAGAGGTGGTAAGCAGAGCATGTGCTGGGCTCACACCTCCACCATCTCTGCCTGTGGCCCCCCTGATGTATCATGGCCTTCCTGCAACCACCTCCCAAGCATTACACCTGAGATCTTTGTGATGGAGCCAAGGTCCCTCAGTGCCTGATGTAAATCTCAGCCTGACTACATCACAGCTGGCATTGGCTCACCAAGCTACAGGACAGGATATGTCCATCACTTCCCTTCCACATCCCCACACACCAAGAGGAAATTACAGACCTCAGTCACCAGGGATGGTGGTTGTGCTGAGGGGTACAGCCAGCCACTGCTGCATTTCTCTGTCTTGTTCAGGCCGTATGCCACGATGGAGCTGAGGTCCCAGTCCACCGGCGAGTACATGGAGCACTGCTCATATGCCCCGTCCACGTCTCGGGGCAGGGTGAGGTTCAGCTGCTCTTCCTCCGTCAGGTTGGGGCCGACGGCACGGATCCAGCTGGTGTCACAGTGATGAGGCACATCCACAAGCATGAACACTTGGCCAATCATGTGGAAAGGAGTAAGAAATTGGGGGAGGCAGAGGAGCAGTATCAGGAATTTCTGATAGAGTCCGAACTCCCCAATGGCACTTATGAAATCTCCAAACTCAGCCATGGTGACTACTTCTATGGCCAGGCTGCACCAGGGCATATTGCTTAAATAGGCAAACATTAATGTTTAAACTATGTGACCACTAAAACCCTAATCAGGTGTGATAAAATGAGGACTTGTATCAGCACATTTATCCATAATGATGAGATACTGCACTCCTCCAGGATGTACTTTGTCACCAGCATTTCACTCCCTGTTCTTGGGACCAGAACAAAGGTGCCAGAGCATTGCCACTCTTGGGGACAATGAGGGGACATCTCATCCCAACATGGAGTGTGTTCCCAGGCCTCCTGAAGGCAACTGTGCTACAGTGCAAGGTTTTAGTCCGAGACATGAAGCTGGGACTCTGCAAATGAGTGCTAATTTTCTTCAGTGTGGTGAAGCAAACAGAGTGAATTTGCTGCTTTCATTAATGACTTCATGGATATATAGCCCATCTGGAGACTATAGGAAACACAAGCAGAAAAGCACTTCCCTTCTGGACCAGGAAATATGGCTGGGAGTCAAGTAGACTTGGTGTTGACAGCTGTGTCCCAAGCTGTCAGTTTTCATTTGCCCCATGTAGAAACCCTCGTTAATCATAAAACTAGATCTAAACTACGGCGTTCTGGGGAGAATCCTAAAATAGATTTGGCTTAGGGAGTAGCCTTAAGAAAAACACAGCACATTGTGCACGCAGGATTTGGGGATAAGAAATGACACCAGCTTGGCTTTGCCCAGGGTTCTGGTGTCACTTGAAAAGCAGATTGACCTGATTTCTGCTGCACGTCTGAGCTGCTTCCTGGACAGACTCCCTGAGTGGTTTGTATCTTTATTCCCGAAAGCTAGAGACCTGGATTCCTCTCAGTCTATGAAGTTCCGTGTTGCAATTTGGCAAAGGTGTCCTGGCTGCTCTCACTAGAGCGATAAGGACATGTCACTAGACACTGACCTGCTCACTTCATGTCTCCTCTCAAATTCTTTGTCCTTAACTCTCAGTCCACAGAGTACGTCTGAGCCTCCAGCAAAGCTACTGAAGGTTCACCCAAGTCTGGGTTGGTGTTTCATGTGTGGATGTGGCACTGGTGTGCTCATGGAAGTTGGAAGATGGGTAGAAGATAGCCTCTTAAAATATCACCTCCTAAGCTGGTGTGGGAGAGAGAGGTCATACTGGTTAATACTACTGGGAGTAAAGGAAGAGAGAGTAAATGCTACTTAGAGTTGTGTAAATTATCACTAGTGATGTGCATGTATCATGTGCGCATATCACACAGACAAACAGCACTGGGCTCTGGACCCACATCCTTGGATGAGAGGACTGCCTATTATTCAGAGACATGTCTTGAACAGGAGGTTGAGCTAAGCAACCTCCAGAGGCTCCTTTTACCCTAAATCCATCTCTGGCCATGTCATGGGATGACTTGGCCAAGGAGATCCATTGTGGCCGAGGCATTTTGACCCTGTCCTGCTGAACAGGGAGTAGGTGCCTTTTCCGTCAGTGTGCAACAAATTGAAGTCTTCAAGATTAACCTGTTGTGTGTGGCTCATGGTCTTCCCTCCCACTCAGCCACCACCATCTCCTGTGTCAAAGAGGTCAGATTTTGACTATAAAAACTCTTTGGGGGAGACCCAGACATGACTGCAGTCTTATGCACTAATGCAGATGGGACTTCTTGAGGTTGTTCTTCCTAACATCACCAGACAGGCTCTTTTGAAGCACTGGGGAAGCTTCAGTCCCTTGTAAGCTCTGTCACCCCAAGGTGACATTTCTCATAAAAAAACCCCATTGTTCTTATGACTGTCTTCATCATCTGGGGCTGAGTGGTTCAGTCCTGCATGGAGATCTCTTAGGGACAAAGGCTGGGTCAGCCCTGCTAACCTGTTTCCTGGAACCCCACTGCCGGAGTTTCTGTGCTTATTTCTCTCTGTCTGACAGTTTTGCCCAGGTGGAGTATTAACACTTGCAAAGCCTCTTGGAAATGGAAAAGCCTCTATCGGGGGCATGAGAAATCAGCAGATCTCAGGGAAGACCTGGGATGGACAGCTGGAAAGCCTGTAAGTCCAATGTACAAATGTCAAGGACTAGGGGAAGGGAGAGGGAGCATCCTGGACAGTAGTTTGGAAAGAGAAACCATTGCCTGGGGAGGAGGGCTGGTATGGGCAGAAGGGCATTGTTGCACTAATTCATGGACTTGGCTTTTATCTTACACAGCTCTGAAGACCAGGAGTGACTGTGATTAGAGACCCGTTTGGACAGCTATATTGGGGTTAATAGTGGTCGGAATGGATTTGTACCCACCATCCATTTTCCCTCTTCCTCTTAGTGCTGGCAGGGAGAGGTCAGGTTTCTGGGTGTCATGTGCTGGTGACAAATTGGTGTGCCAAATCAGAGTGTCTTTGGCACAGGTAACAAGCCAACCCCTTCCCACCAATTCAGTAAAAGGTCCCGGAAAGCCTTTAGGTCTCCTTTATCCACCTCTAAACACAGCTTGACCAGGCTTCAGGCAGGGCTGTGAGATGGCAGCACCTCTGTCCCAAGTCTCTTGCCCCATCCTGAGCTGAAACCAACTTCAGCATCTAATGAGTCATGTACCTTTCAAGGACATCTCTTTTGTCCCTGATTCACGCTGATTGAACACTCTCCCCGAACAGTGCACTGGCACACTGCTTTGCAGCAGATGCAATCATTAAGCAGCTCTATTCCGCCAGTAGATCTGACAGAGCCAGGTTTATTTTGGCACTGGTGAAGCAGGGCGGTTGGTAGTGGTTTGTTTTTAATGAAGAAAAATCATTATTTTAACATCATCCATTTATTTATTTTTTTTACAGATTACTGATTAAAACCGGTGAAACTCCATAAACCTTTTCATAATAAATGTGTTCTTGCTTTGACAATCTGCAGGTATCTAGTGAGCTTGCTTATCATTGTATAATTGTTAACTCCTGTAACATTTATGTTATGGTAGCAAAGGGAAGTCAGGGACGGTCAGAGTTCAACTGCACAGAAAGAGTGGTTGTAGCTATGTGTGTTGTCCCCACACCTCAAGACTCCAAGAGACCTGGGTTCCCTTTTCTCCTTTACTTTTCTGACCAGATGACCTTGGCAAGGTCATTTCAACTTATCTTTGCTCATCACTGTACAATGAGGCTAATGATGAGGACCTCCTACGTGAAATAATTTTGCAGTCTAAAGAAGGAAAACTATAATGAGAGGAGCGACATAGCAGTATTATTAAGTGTAGGCAAGCCATATGGTGAAAAGGTGTGTGGTGCTTTGGATTGGATTCATCTCTGGATGTCAACATGTAGTTGTCTATATATGAAATAGATGCCTAAGGTTGGACCATAATTAGTGGAGATGAATCAACACAACTGATAGAGTCCAGAGGGCTCTCAGCTGTTCAAATACAGTTGTCTGGTTTAGGATGGGCTGAATCACTCCCCCGACTGCACTTACTAATTCTCCATTGACTCTGATGTGGGCTTAAGTATCTGGTGTACATTGAAACTCTAATATTGCAAACACCTAAACCTAATTTGGAGACAAATCTTCCCCCTGCCCTCCTCACCTTTGCCTTTGTCCATTGCATTTTATTGTACACTTGTGTCCAAGGATTCAGTTCCTTCCTGCTGATGGTAATCTTTTCTCATTTGAGTTTCTGGTTCTTGATTAGCTTGTTGCTCATGGCTGCTTGCTGGATGGACCCTTTGGAGGTCTGTCTCCCCTCTGCCATGGGGAGTGGCCATACAGACATCCTCTGAGGGACCTTGGCAGTAGATTATGCAGAACATCCCCTCTGCAGAAGACTCCTGGGTGCAGAGAACAGAGTGCAGGTTGGTCTCTCCTTGGAGGTTCCTCACAGGAAAGCCAATTCTTGAAAAGTTCTTTTTTCGAACTGAGCACTGACCACTATGACCAGGATAGAGATCTTAGATTTAGCTCCTTAAGCCATTAGTAAAGGTCATTGCTAAGCCACTCTCCATCATCTTTGGTAAGTCGTGGGCAACAGGAGAGGTGCCTGAGGACTGGAGGATAGCAAATGTCACTCCAGTCTACAAGAAGGGCAAGAAGGAGGACCCGGGTAACTATAGACCGGTCAGCCTCACCTCCATCCCTGGAAAGGTGATGGAACAACTTGTTCTTGGCACTATCTCTAGGCACATCAAGGTTGAGGGGGTCATTAAGAGTAGTCAACATGGCTTTACCAAGGGTAAGTCATGTTTGACCAACCTTATAGCCTTCTATGAGGAAATAACTAGGTGGATAGATGATGGTAGAGCGGTGGATGTGGTTTATCTTGATTTCAGTAAGGCATTTGACACTGTCTCCCACAGCATCCTCGTAGATAAGCTGATAAAGTATGGGTTTGGTGATCAGGTAGTGAGGTGGATCAAGAACTGGTTAAAGGGAAGAAGTCAGAGAGTTGTAGTCAATGGGACAGAATCTAGTTGGAGGTCAGTAACTAGTGGAGTCCCTCAGGGGTCGGTACTGGGACCGGTGTTGTTCAATATCTTCATCAACGACCTGGATGAGGGTACAGAATGTATCCTCAGCAAGTTTGCTGATGACACTAAACTGGGAGGAGTGGCTGACACACCAGAAGGTTGTGCTGCCATTCAAAGAGACCTTGATAGGCTGGAGAGTTGGGCGGGGAGAAACTTAATGAAATTCAACAAGGGCAAGTGCAGAGTTTTGCATCTGGGGAAGAACAACACCATGCACCAGTACAGGCTGGGGGCTGACCTGCTGGAGAGCAGTGTAGGAGAAAGGGACCTGGGGGTCCTGGTGGACAGGAGGATGACCATGAGCCAGCAATGTGCCCTTGTGGCCAAGAAGGCCAATGGCATCCTGGGGTGCATTAGAAGGGGGGTGGTTAGTAGGTCGAGAGAGGTTCTCCTCCCCCTCTATTCTGCCTTGGTGAGGCCACATCTGGAGTATTGTGTCCAGTTCTGGGCCCCACAGTTCAAGAAGGACATGGAACTGCTTGAGAGAGTCCAGCGCAGAGCCACAAAGATGATGAAGGGAGTGGAACATCTCCCTTATGAGGAGAGGCTGAGGGAGCTGGGTCTCTTTAGCTTGGAGAAAAGGAGACTGAGGGGTGACCTCATCCATGTTTACAAATATGTAAAGGGTGAGTGTCAGGATGATGGAGCCAAGCTTTTTACAGTGACGTCCAATGATAGGACAAGGGGCAATGGATGCAAACTGGAGCATAGGAGGTTCCATGTGAATATAAGGAAAAACTTTTTCACTGTGCGAGTGACGGAGCACTGGAACAGGCTGCCCAGAGAGGCTGTGGAGTCTCCTTGGCTGGAGACATTCAAAACCCGCCTGGATGCGTTCCTGTGTGATGTACTCTAGGTGACCCTGCTCTGGCAGGGGGGTTGGACTAGATGATCCTTCGAGGTCCCTTCCAACCCTAGAATTCTGTGATTCTGTGATTCTGTAAATCAGCCTATACACAACTGTATTAGTTTCATGCCAGGGGAGTGGGGGTTTTCTAAACTCATTTTATGAATCAATTTTTGTCCCATATCAGCTAACTTGTGCTGCAGGGGTGGGTGCTTCTTTCTTTTTTCCCCCCCAACTATATAAAGAACTCCTGGTCTAAAAGGCCATTATCTGGCACATTCAGGTCTGCAGAAGAGAGACTTTCACAATCTTCTTCAGCTACCAATGTTTTTCTGCTCCTGTTCATTTTTTCAGGAGCTTCCTGGCTCATTTTGGTTGAACCAACATCAAAAGGATCAAAGACACCCTGATTAAAGCTTCCAGAGGCATGGCTGGTGAACACTGGGGGAAAATTGTCTTCCTGTGTAGAAAAATGCTTGTTTGTTGATCCTTCAGCATTGAGACCCAATCCAAATGTGTCTTCTGCGGTCTTTGGAGCCTGGCACTGTGGATCCAACTGCTGCAGCACTGCACACCTCTGGATCTCTTCCTGGTCTCTAATATTAATCTTATCATGTCCAACAAGAAGCGAGAGACTGGAGGTGTCCCACAGCACTGTTGGGGCATTTGTTTCTGCTGGGATTTCCTGGAATGATTCTGAAGGATTTGGATGAGAGCAAGGTGGAGTTTGTGCCTCTGAATTTTGCAAGTCTGAATTTCGGGTTTTACTTGCTATGCTGGGAAAACCTTGTCGTCCAGAAAAGAACAAGTTATTGTCCTCCAGAAAATACATGCTGTCTAACTGAAGCTCACCTTCCTCAGGTGACTTTTCTGAACTGCCTCATGAAAAAAATGTCCCATTCTCTATCACTGTGTCCCGGTCATCCAGACTCAATAGGTTCTGAATTTCTAGTAGATAAGCATCATGATGATTTCCTTCCCAGGTGAGATTTTTGCTGTCATCAGCTGCAGGCATAAGCTCTGTAGGAGGACTTAGAGGGTTTACTCCACCTTCTGAGGTTACTGCAGCTTCTTCCTGATTTTCCTGTGCTGGCATGAGAGAGGACCAACAGCTGTCCTGTTGCTGCTGGACCTGACTATTTAAAGTCAGTTGGTCATGAATGTCAAGTTCAGTTCTCTCATGTTTGTCATCACGTGAAATGCTTATGCCAGGAGGCAACCACAGGCCACCAGTTTCCTTGCTCTCCTGGATATGTTTAGGGAAGACCTCCATCTTTCCTGACTGTGACAGCTGATCATTCTTGGAGGCCTTTTGTTTTGCTTGGCTGGAGGAGCTGGGCACACCCTGGGGCTTTTCTGGCCTGTCATCAATATTTATTTGTTCTGAGGATCTTGCAGGTTTTTCTCTCTGATTCTACTTCTTCTCTGAGGGGTAACCAAACAAAGTGATGAGGGCTGACTGGAGTTTAATGGGTTTCCTTTGGGTTGTTGTTTCCTCCTTGGGAGACCTGCCTTTGTCTTCAGAACCAAAAAGTGTAGTGAAGGGTTTTTTCCCAAGCCTGAAATCTTTACCTAGCATCTCTCTGCAGGTTTGACTGCTTTTGGTCTCTTTGTTCTGGGCATCAGGCCTTGATATATGTTCAGTGCTTTCCCCTGGGAGTTTCAGATTCATTTTTTCTTCACCCACTGGATGACCTCCAGATTTGTCCAAGGATATATTCAATTTAGAAGAGTCTAATGTCTCGGCTGGTTGCTCAGAAACATGAAAGATGTTTCCACTAAGAACTGCTCTGGGGTCCTTAGGCTTGGAATTGTTGATTTCATCATGTGAAGGCCAAGTGGTACAGGTACTTTTCAGAGGTGTGTCTGCTGATACTGGAAAATCCTTGCCAAGAGATGTTCGATCATGTCTCAAAATATCCTCGTGAAGGTTATTTATCAGTGGGCCACGTGTGTCCTGAGGTTCTGTTTCTTGTAGACAGGACACACTGTGATCATCTGTTTTATCTGGCAAATGAGGTGAAGAGACTCTGCTCTTTTCTGCTTTGTTTTCCTGAGATGTCTGCCCAGGAGCAAGCTCTTCCAGAAACCCCGATGTACTTATTGGTTTCACTTCTTTTGTCTTCTCAAATTTTGCCCCTTTGCTCTCAATTCCAGGCAAATGACTTATGCTGGGTGGCTGCATATTATACCCCAAAGTTACTGGAATCTGTTTCTTAGGGAACTCATTAGTGTTTGCCTTTGGTCTCTCATTCACCACCTCAGTGATCTCAGGTGATACACTCAGCCTTCCTGGCTCCAGGGAGCCAGAAGAGACATAAGGGGTCCTTGGTATGCTGGAGAGGCAATGAGCTTCTTCAGCTTCATTTTCAGGGAGATCAACACCCTCAGCTTCACATTTAATCTCTGTGCTTGCGGTGTTTCTGATGTCGGGCTCTTCTGGCACACAGATGGGCTGTGGGTTGTTCATTCGCTCTCCAAGGTGATGCTTATCTCCTGCAGTATCTGGGGTGACTGTGGTCACTTCAGGCTTGGCATCTGTTCTTGCAGATATTGTGCCTTCTCCATTGTGTGTGCTTAGAGATCCACAGACCTTGTTTGTCTTCACTGGGAGCTCTGCAGCAGAGAGGATGCAGTTCCCTCTGCCCCCCAGGTACATCCAGTTGGTGGGTTTAGTGCTTTGATGTGTGGCATGGTGGACAACAAGTGAGCCACGAGGCAGGCATTTCACAGACCCCAGGACTAGAGGAGAGGAGGTAGAGGCAGGTCTTCTCTTCAGCTGGGCTTTGCCCTGCTGGATTGCAGCCATGTGCTGGGACACCTTGCCCCCTTGCTTCCCTTCGGGCACATCCTCATCCCCAGTCTTTTCACCATCTCTCTGTTCTCTAGTCTTGGACCATGAACACACTTGCTCTCTTTCTTTGGTAGAAGTGATGCCAGGTAAAAAGCTTCCCTTCTCCACTGCTGCCTTTGCTGCTGATGTTCCCTCCTGACCCATGAGCATCGTCCTGCCTGCCCTGCTGCCCACAGTCTGGTAGGTTTGCAAGCTCAGTGTGGGCTTTTCCCAAGAACACACTCCCTTTCGAGCTTTTCCATCTACAGCCAGCAAGGTTGTTTCAGAAGGTGGCCATCTTGTTCTAAGCTTGTTCCTTAAGAGGATAGGCCTGGCTCTTGCCAGGCTCTTGCCTGTGCTCAGCCAGCTGCAAGCTGCACCGTGCATGGAAGGACATGGGGTTCTCTCTTCTTTCAGTCTCCTTTTTGTCCCTGTTATACCAGTCCTGGTGCTGTGGTCCTCTGCCTACCATGGCCACTGGCTGAAACTAATGGTCTCCTAGCCTGTACTCCAGTCTTTCCATCTCACTTCTGCTTTTGGCTCCAGCCATCTGCTTGTAGTGGACTTGTAGTGCCCCCACGGAGGGCAGCATAGTTTTGCAAGCTGGAAAACACACATTGTCATAGCTGTNGGGATTAGCAGTAGCACTGATGGACAGGTTTTCAGCAAAATTGTTTTTCAGTGGAAGCTGTTGGGGAAGGGACAGGGTTTGAAGAATGAAACCTTTCAAAGGTAGTGTCAGTTTTCTGAGGATATGTTTGATTTTTCTGTCAAAAATCAAAACACACCAAAAAAATTAAACATTTCCTTGTGATACCTCTGGGAGCTGTAGTCCAGGTTCTGTGCAATCCCTTTCTCATTTATGGGCCAGGCTTCATACCAGCACTTCATCTCCCCCTGTATGCACAACATGGACCATATGGGTAAAACTGCACAGGGCTCCCATGGTACAACAACTGCATGATGGGAGAAAGTGCCTGTGCAGCTGGGTGGCCAAGAGGATGGCAAGCAGCCTTGCAGAAGAGGACCGGGGTGTCTTGGTGACTGACAAGCTGAAAACAAGCCAGCAGTCTGCCCTTGTGACGGTGGAGCCAACTGCATCCTGGGCTGCATCAGCAAGAGCCCAACCAGCTGGTCAAGAGAAGTGACTGTTCCTCTGACCACATGTGGAGTACTTTGTCCAGTTTTGGGCTCCTCAGTGCAAGAAAGCCATTGACAGACTGGAAGGAGTCCAGAAAAGGGCCATCAAGGTGGTCAGGGACCTGGAACATGTGTCACCTGAGGAGAGGCTGAGAGCTGGATTAGCTAGGTCTTATAAGGAGAAGGTTAAGAGAGAGGAACTCATTGCTGTGTGCGTCTATTTTATGGAGTGCTCTTGGAGGTTGACAGTGAGTGGATGAGAGGCAATGGGAAGAAGTAACATGGGAAATTGTGATGAGATACAAAAAAACCCTTTTCACTGGTAGTGAAATCTTGTATGAGGAGCCCTACCCAAGAGCCTGTGGAATCTCCATCCTTGGAGCCATTCAAACCTCTCCCGGACATGTTCCTGAGCTACCTATCCTCCTTGGGCCTGCAAGAGGCTGAGTGGAGACTTCCAGAGGTACTTTCCAACCTACCTGATTCCATGAACATGTGAGGCACCCAAACAACTCCAATTAAATTCCACATCAGCATTCCCAAATTGTAAATATTTCTTGTATTTGGATTCTCAGACCACCATGCAGATTCTTGATCCACAGGTGTCTACAAGCTTGAGGTAAGCAGTCTTCAGACTCTAATGATGGAGAGGCAGATTGTACCAGGGAAACTGTCTGCCCTTCCTCATTTCCTGAAGCCTGCCCTGTTGGAATACCCTTGGACTATTGTGATGGAAACTACATGGACATCCCCAATAAATAAATGCACGTGTCCTAGCACTCACCTCAGCTTCCTCCTGCAGACCTGGCAGCAGAAACATGAGCGGTGTACACAGACTTTGTCAGTGGCCACACACTCCATGGAGTAGACAGGCTGCAGGCACGAGGCACACACTTCTTTCAACATGGGCTGAAGAAGAAGGAGAAACTGAAGTTAAATAACCCTGATTCATGACCACCAATTTGCTGAATCTTCTGCTTGTGCTGGATTTTCTTGTTGATGCTCTTTTGCAGATCTGTTGTGAGAGTTCAGATTCCTGTCTGACTCAATTTAGTTGTCGTCTTGGACAGGTCAGCATTAATTTTCAGTCAGGATAGAAAGACAGGATACCCTTGGACCCCTGACGAGGGAAATTATTCATTTGATCGAGAGGAAATGATTCACTCGGTGGGATCATTTAAAAGCCTTGACTGAGGTAAGAAACATTGTTCAGAAGCTCTGACTCAAAAACTCTGGCTGGACAACTCCTGAAATCACTGATATCACACAGACCACATAGTCTAAGACCTAAAAAGGCAGTACATCTCAGCGTTAAAGCTTCCATAAGCCTGGTGGTTTACTCCAGTATGTTTACTCTGTGGACTGTATTTAGTGCCATGACCTGATTCCTCCAACACCACTGTATGTGAAGAGTCAAGAGACTCTCTCTGGCAAGTCTTGCCAACACAGTTCACCACAGTTTGATTTCATAGTTTTGATGTTGCGCTCTGATCCCTCCAGCTTTTTCTTTTGTTGTTGGGTTTTTGTTTGTTTGGGGGTTTTTTTGTTGCTTTTGTGCTTCCCCTGGACTGCAGTATTGTCAGCTCAGAGAACAGGCGAGTTTACTTTATGGTCTTATATGGAGTGGGCTGATGGCCAGATTTTAACTTTGATCAGAGGAAACAGGTTGCCCAGAGAAGCTGTGGCTGCCCCCTCCCTGGCAGTGTTCAAGGCCAGGTTGGATGGGGCTTGGAGCAACCTGGTCTGGTGGGAGGTGTCCCTGCCCATGGCAGGGGGGTTGGGACTGGATGATCTTTAAGGTCCCTTCCAACCCAAACCATTTTATGATTCATGATTCTGTGAAACATGAAAGGTGTTTCTGTACCTCAAGAGATGAGTTGACAAGGGAACAAGCACCCTGACTTACATTTGCAACAGACATCCGGTGGACCAATTTTTTAAAATTACCTTCATTTTGGCTGAACATACCAGTAAGATCAAGTCATCTTTGTTTTCCTATGACAACACTTTCAAGAAGAAGAGTTTAATGTCTTTGGTTTTCTTCCTTCTCTCTACAGGGAGGTATACAAACAAAACCTAGGTCCTTCCTTCAGTCTGTGATGATCTCAGCATATGTCTGCTATTCCAATCCTCTAGAGAGGAGACCATAGTTCTGTAAGTGTCTATGTATGTAATGGGTGTCTAAACTCCCAGTATACTCAGTGGAGGTCCAGTTAAGGGACTCTAGAAGGTGATAGGTCTATCCTAAAACAGGGTCATGTAGTTGGACAAAATCAGTCAGGCAAGATGA
Source organism: Aegotheles bennettii (assembly GCA_013398125.1). Classification (NCBI taxonomy): domain Eukaryota; kingdom Metazoa; phylum Chordata; class Aves; order Caprimulgiformes; family Aegothelidae; genus Aegotheles; species Aegotheles bennettii. The sequence continues at coordinate 30,785 of VZRW01009486.1, read as the reverse complement.
ATTTCACCAGTGTGGCTATAGAACTGTGCTGATGCCAATGGGAGGGCAGTGCTGGTGCAGGTGAAGCAAAATGTCCTTTTGTGCAAAGATAAGATAGATTCTTCAAGTGGAAAATAGTAGCAGAAACCAGATGGAAAGTGGTGCCATATTAGCAGGTGTCTCCAAGAGAAGTTGAAGCTCTGCACCTTCGGTGTGGATGTAATTTCACTGGAGGAAATGAGCAGGCTGTTTGGCAAAGAACAGTGAGTGGTGATGGGCAGCTGCATGAAGGCAGCATCATCTGCCACAAAGGAGCAACATGCCAGTCCTGGAGATAATAAATCTCAGCTAAATAATGGATCAGCTCTGTTGGCTTTGGCAGTATGGATCACAATTACATCTAGATACTCTGACAGTGACCAGCTCATACAGCACAAAGGCATGTGAACTGTCAGAGAAGAGAGTAACTGTTGACATGTCTCTGTTGTGCAAGAAATTAATGCCAAGGAAGGAAGCAGAGCTGTTTAGCAAACAAATAAGATCTCTCTGCTCTTAGCTGGGAATGACTGTATGCACTCCTGGAGTGTGTTTCCAAAGTGGGATAATCTTTTACAGGGAATGCATGTCTCTTTCACCAGGGGATTTATTTTAAGTGCTCACTGTCTGATGCATGCTAAATACTCTTGCTTTTCAGAGGTATTTTTATCAGCCCTAGGAATAAGCATTCCTAATGGTTTGGAAGATAGAGAGGTGATTTACAACAATCGAATGGCATTGTGGTCAAGGAAATTATCTCAAGACTTCTGTGACAAGCCGTTACAGAGTGTTCCTGGAAGGCTCCTCTAGCACACTGCTGATTACTGCCATGCTGCAAGCTGCAGCTGGCTTATGGCTTATCAGTTGGTGCCTTTTTTTCCCTAGGTGAATTACAAAGTTTACAGTAGGAGGGGTCAGCCTGAAAGTGCCCGTGTTACTGATAGGTGGAGAAGATGGTGAGCACAAAGCTTTCTGGCCAAAGACTGAGTATCCTCAGGGAAACCAGTGACTGAAATGGAGCTGGGAAGGGTAATACTTGATGTAGGCACTTCAAATGTGGTATATTCCATGTCTACGTCTGCAAGAGAACAAGATCTGTAGCCAAATTTACCCTTTGACCATTCAAGGAGGTACAGTTAAGACAAAGCCACCTGTCCTTTGTCCACCAGACCAGGTAATTCTCCCAGACATTTTGCTCTTGAAAATACCTACCCAGCACTGTGTGAGAATGTAGTGACCCACTAGGGCAAGGAATGGTGAAAAATGTCATGTCTTGTATCCAGAGATCACAGAAAAATTGTGATAACTCATTTGGGATTTGAAAGTTTGTATGTGCTCTGCTGGTTTATTATTGCAAAGTCTGAGAATATGAGCTGATCCTTCAGCTTGCATTTGAGTTTTAAATCCTTGCATTTGTTCTTTTTTCTCCAGCTCTTTCAGCACTTCAAGGAGCCGTGTATGGACCTGAAATAATGCAGCATCTGTCTCCTCATGATATTTCAGTTCCTGGCTGATGGAAATACCATGAAAAGAACACATCTCAAATGTCTTAGCCTCATAAATGGCTCATTGAGACATTTAGAAATCCTGTAGAACCAGAAACATGAACAATAAGATCAGTATTTTCAAGGACAGGCAGTGCAGAATTTTTATGTTTATTTGAATACCCGTGGAATCGTTTTCATTGCCCAACCAACCTGTTTGCAGCTCTACAGCTGTCCTTAAAAAGAAATGAAACAGACGTGTTATGGGCATCCTGAAACAAGTTGAAATGAGAAACACTCAAGGAGCAGAAAGCAGTGTTGGAAAAATTTTGAAGACCAGCTCCAAATAACTAATTCTCCCCAATTTCTACAATTAGTCCTACTAAAACAATTGGGAAGGTCTAAGCAGCTATTTTTTCTGTTTCCCTGAAACCAGATCCACACAGTTTATGTTGATCTGCTCTTCTGCCTCAACCTTTGATGTATTCTTTGGTGGAATGGAAAATTATATTCTTTTGGCATCTCTCACTTTTGTATTTGAGGTGTTCTAGAGGCAAACCAAAGAGCTCTGGGTATGTGCTTGCTTTTGTAGGGGTTGAAACAGAACTTCTACTTGGTCTACAACACCTTGAACAAGGTATTACATGATGTGAGATGTTATTTGCTATTTAAAAACCTGGCTATGGACTCAGGAATATGAAGTCATAGATGCTGAAACAGTCCCTTCTCCCCCAGTGTCTTGCTCTTTGTGAGCCCTTTTCCCTCAGAGGGAAAAAGAAAATATGAACCACAACATCTTACTGAAACATGGCATTTTTTGGAATGAGGTTACTGTCCCCTTCTGCAAAGAAGTAAACTGTTGCACTGAGAGGTGAGGTGGCTGCCCATAGACCAGACAGAAGGTCTACAGTCACACCCAGGGATCAGTAGCCTAAGTCTGAGCCAGGTGGTTAGACAAAGCTCCCTGAGAAACCATCCAGTCACTCTGTAGGCTCCTCACCTTCTCCCACACCTGGAGCAAGCTCCGTGCTTGTTGAGGTAGGACGATGGCATGTAATGAACCAGCCACTTGATAGCCTTGTGGGTTAAACATGCAGCCATACACTAGAGGTCATCTCGAGGAGCAGGAACCAGAAACGACATCAGCTGTTTCCAGTCGGACACTGGTAGGGACATGGAGTAACACCGAAAGTCACCCGAGTATACTTCCGGTCATGTGACCAGTATACTACCAGGAAGAGAATGGACCAATCAGGAGTGCTGATATGTGGACCAATAGCAGTGCGTCTAACACCCATGTCTGCCCCACGTACGGGGGATGCGAACCAATCAGTGTGTATGTTCTCGGCGTGACATACGAATGTATAAAAGAGATAAAAAGTAAATAAACTACGTCTTTGCTGGCTTCATATTGGAGTAGTGAAGTCCCTACTTTGCCCCGCACGTGCTCACTCATTTAATTCCCAAACTGAGGCCAACCTGCGATGTGAGTTGAGGCATGGCACTGAGCAATGGCTGGTTCATCAACTGCCCCTCCTTGTAAGGCTCATGGAGGCACACCACCTCTGCTGCCTTCTCACATGGAAGAAATGGGTACGGGCAAGTGTTCAGACCTTTCTTGGTGTATACATCCTACCCAGTCTCCACACACCTACACAGGATCCTTGATTGGGTGGTGTGCAATACCCTGGACTCCACTCAGTTTTCAGACGAGTATGAATACTGCGTGCCTCAGGGCTGTTAACACACCCACATTGTAAAGAAGATGTAGATTAAACCCCTCCAGTCATTTAAAGTGCTCTCAATATGTGATTCAGCTGGTTCGTTGAGAGATGATTTCTAGGTGCTTTGAAAGAAAACAAGCATTCAACAAAAGAAACTCAATCAATCAGACCAAAGTATTTTTAGAGGTAATATTTACCATCAGAACGCAGCAATAGAAATTAAAAAAAAAAGCCACAAAATATCTAAAATCTTGAGTTGAGAATGTACAAAACAAAGTAATAATAAAAAGAAAATTGCTTTACAAAGTCTCAAAATGAATTTAAACAGTAAACATGTATGAAAGCATGGAAAAACTAAAATAAGGTTTTGTATATATTGAATAATAAATTACAATTCTAAAAATAAAGAAAGGAAAGCAGTAACCATTCTGACTCTAGAGAATCTTTCAGAGCATCTTTCTTTGGGGGAAAGGCACTGATAATAGCTGTAGATCTTGGCTTGACAATCGTCAGTAGCATTGGGTGTTTTCCAGGAATCAAAAAATAAACTCATAAATACCTTCCCCAACACCAGCAGCGAGAGCAATTTCAGATTTTTTTTTCCCCTTTTCTTTTGTTAATGGTTAAGAGAAAACCTATCCAACCCACCCATCACTATGAGCATGTGTATATACGTGTGTTTAGGATGCCCTTCTTAGAAAGTCGGTATTGAAATTAGAAGAAGATAGCGTAAAGGTGTTTGCCAATTACCAGATGGATTGATTCTTTAACTGATCCTACCTATCCTTTCTTCTTCATTAATTCAGAGAAGCCCAACACAAAACAACCCCCCCAACCCCTCCCACCCCCACCCCTCCCCAGATACTCTAGGGGGAAGAAGCTATCCTAAGGTGCCCATGGATGGATTTTTCCCTTGTGCTTCTAACAGTGTTGTGGGTTGTGGTGCAGCACCAAGACTGTTGGCTTGGCCAGGTGAGGGCTGTTCTCCTCCAGTGTCAAGGCAAATGGCATTTGTCCTGTCTGTATGCAAACACCAAGATGATGACCCTGAGAAGTCCTTAGGGTTTAGATGAATCCCTGTAATTAATGCAGATGAACCAGGAGATTTTTTTATTGTGGACTTTCTTTTTTGTCTTATAGAGTTATTTCTCACTCTCCATAAACTCTTATTTCTTTGGCTTGGAGTTGCCAAAGGTGACAAAGACCACTCCTGGCTCCTGAAAACTGCCGTTGGTGTGGAAGTCTTCACCTGGGCTCTTCAAATACCTCCGAAACACAGGTGAGTCAGATACCTCATATTGGGGGTGGGCGACCACATCACACAGGGAAGATGTTTGTGTCTCAGATTGTTTGGTGACTGTGGTGGAAGAAGTGATGATTTTGTTTCCAAACTGGTCCATTTCCTCGTACTGCTCCATGACAGTCCGGGTGGCTCCATAGAGCTTGGACCCATCAGGCCCTGTCTGCAACTCCAAGATGCTTTTCTGCCTCCGCGGATTTTGCGGGCTGGGGGCATTCAGGGAGATGTATTCTGAAAAGCCTCCTCTCATCCCACAGTGGCAGCTGCCTTTGGAGGTGTCCAGGGGGCACTTCTCTTTCTCACTGATAGGATGGTTGGCATTGCAAAGGGTGTGCTGTTTCATTGAGCTCAGCCCAGCTTTTGTTTGGATGGGCTCTGGTCTCTTCTCCAAGGGGCTCATGTCATGCCCAGTAGACCCCACTGGTGGATGGTTAAAGGAGCTAGAGCTGTCCTGAGAGAAAGAATCCTTCTTTCCTGAAGTGTCAAGACAGTCTGGTGAAGGGACATCACAGGAGGAATGTGCTGTCCTGGGTGATTCTGCTGGTTTCCTGGCAGCAGACTCGATGGAGATGTAGGAAGGTGAGGAAGGAGAGCTGACGCGAGACTGAATAAGGCAGGGAATCTCTAGCTCTGCTTTGGTTATCTCGGTCTTTTCTGTCACCTTTGCACCTTCCACAGATGCTGCTTCCCCTGTCTCCAGTGTCATTCCCTCCTGCTTGGCTTTGCTTGAGACAATACTAATTTTACGGATATTGCTGCTGCTCACGGAGCTTTGGGTGTTCCCCAGAGACTCTTTGAACAGACCTGAGAGACCAGCGATGTCTGACTCAGACTTGAGACTAGAGACAGAATAAAGAGCTTTCTTGATGGCCTCCTCGATGTCCAGGAGCCGGGCAAGTGTCTGCTCCTTCAGGTGGATAATCTCAGCACTTGCTCGTTCCAGGTCCCCAAAAACCAGCTCCACTGAGGAGACACTGTCAGTGTCCACCTTTGCCAGTGTCTCAGTCCTGTCCTGTTGCTTGGCCTGGTGTGCCTTCTGATGAACAACCCACTCAGGGACCTTCTCAAAGAAACTCTTCAGAGCTTTCACATCCACTTTGCTTGTCTCCTCCTCAAACTCCCTCACCCGAGTCAAGATCTCTTGCAGCTCCTCCTGTCTCCTGAGGTTCTCAAAGATCTCCATAGCCTCCTTGACATTTCCTTTCATGATCTTCTCTTTGTGCACTGACAGCCTCTTCCGACGCTCATCTTCTGTTTCTCTCTTGTTTTTTTCTCTCATAACAACTGCTGGCTTCTCCTGTGCAGGTGCCTCTGCCTCCCCATCAGGACATTTCAATTTCTCACTATTCCCCTGCTGTTGCTCCACAGAGGAGTTCACCGACTGACGGAAGGACATTGAATGACACATTTGTGTCCTCTCACTCACCTGATGCACAACTCTCTGACTATCCCACGATCCATAAGAATTAGATACACTTTCCCTTTCAACTTTGGATGAGGCATTTTGTCCAATATCATCTCTCTTTGGAGGAATGGTGTGGCCCACAGAGAAGCTGTTTGGCTCAGTCTGTCCTGGCACATTAGGTGTCTGTGCTCTACCAGGACAGGTTGGATGTGATACTGAAGAGCAGCTGTTCTTCTCTTGGCACAGCCCTATATGCCTCTGAACCACCTCACCTGGGCATCTCCTCGGGGCTGCTGCTTTCCTGTTCATCATTCCCTGCTCAACTTCAGAACTAACCACTCCATTTTTTATTTGCTTTGAAATCTTGGCACTGTCTGATTCCACCTTTCTTTGCCCTCCTTTGCTGGCCTTGTACCTTTCCTCTGCCATTTGAAGAGGGGTTTTGGCAGTGTTTTTTGGCAGCTTTTGCTCAGGGCTCATGCCCTGACCAGTGACAGGGTTGTTCCCAGATGTTTCCAATGTGCAGCATTTTGCCTGAACCTCCCCGTGGCCTGATTGTTCACGTACTTCCATGCAGCTTAATCCCAGCTCTGTGGGGGGAGGCTTTGGCTTAGTGATGTCCCTCAGGCCTGAAGGTTTTGGAGGCAGGGGTGGAGGGATGGGTTTGGTTGATCTGCTTGTGCTGTTATTTGCAGGGGCAGATTGTGCCTCTTGTAAGAGGTGCTCAGGTTTTGGAGGGGGAACAGGTTTTTTCCTGGGTGGGGCAGTAATTTCTGGTTTTGGAGGAGTCCTGGGCTTCTCTGCAGGACTCTGATAACTGGGTTTGCAGGACAGAGAAGGAGGAGCAAGAAGAGGGGTCTGGAGTGGTGCAGAACATCCTGGGGCTTCATCTTTGCTGGTTGGTAGTGGAAAGACACCTTCTCTTGTTGCTTTACTTGTGGGTGGGCAATGCTCTGCTTTCATCACAGCAACTGAGGGAGGAGGAGGAAAGTCATTATCAGCTTGTGACTCTGAAGCCACAACAGCAGTCTGGTTACTAATGACTTCAGCCTCATTTTTCTTTTTACACACCGAATAGGACTGCCCTCCATTTCTGTATATCATAGCGGCTTTAAAATCCCCTCTGGAGACATTAACATTAGACTTTTCCAGCAATTGAAGTGTAGCTTTTAAATTACCTCGGACAACATCCTCCTTTTCTACCAGGCGCTGTTCTGTGGCGGCACTTTGCAGCGCTCTGATAGCTGTCTGTACGTCCCCTCTGATAACAATATCTCTTCCTTCTTGCACTGATTGCTCTTTGTAATCAGGCTCAACAAAAGGGTTTATATAGGTTTTCACGGGTGTGGCAATATAAAGGCCATCCTTAACGCTAAAATCTCTACTAGGCACAACTTGGCTTTCCTGGCTGAATAGTTGTCCTCCCTGTACTTCCTCTGAAGCACTGACCTTTTTGTGTGATGCTATGCTCTTCTGAGACATGCTTGTGTGGCTCTTGGATGCCTCCTGGACTCTAGTGGTAGTGGTCCTGATGGCAGTGCTGGTGCTCTCCTTCATGGTGGTTGCAGAGTCTTGTTGATGTACGGTTGATTGAAGGGTCACTGTCCCCTGTGTGCTGGCTGCCTGCTGCCTGCAGGCCGTGTGGACCTCCTCCCTGTTCCTCTGTAGCTTGCTCTGGACGTGGCGTTGAATGTTTTTTGCTTCTGCTGTTGCTAGCCTCAGGCTTTGCATTGCAGCCCGAAGGTCACTCCCAAGGGCCTTTTCTTCTGTCTGCATATGGCTGGCTTCCACAGTCACCAAACTCTGCTGTTTCCCAGCCACTTCTCCCCTCTGAGTTGTCACTTGAGTTGGAAATTTGCCTTGTGTCATAGCTTTGGGTTCCTTCAAACTGGCAGCTGTGGCTTCTTCTTCCTCTGCCTTCTTGCTGACATCTGTGACCCTTTGGATTGATTTTGTAGTCACTTTGAGCCCCCTGGACGTAATTTCTTCCTTTCCCATCACTGTGGGCAGGGGCTTCCCAAGACATTGCCCAGTGGTGTCTGTCACGCCTTCTGCATGCACAGCCTCTCTCTCTGACGCACCCTCTTTGCCCATGCTTTCACATGTGAATACCCTTTTTGCTCCCTCCATAGCCCCTGGTTCACCCTCTGCAATTAATTTCTCTATTTGTTCGTTATTTGGTAAGATATGTAGCTTAGCCCCCTGCACAACCCGTGGGGTGCTCTCAGCAGCCCCCTGCTCTGCTTGAGAAGAGATGAGGGATTGTATCTCTGACTCCTGCTGGAGATTCTTCAGATAGTCTAGATCGCCCTTCTCAATGCAGCTTGCAAAAAGCTGGACATTTCCCTTCTCATTGTCTTCACGCTTAATGGTTGCTGTTGCTTTTTGCTCCTGAGAAGAAGCCAAGAGGTTCCCTATTGTTGACTTCACATCCCCCTTAACAACTTTCTGCTGGACAGAATGGAACAAGAGGGAATAGAGAGTAATCTTCACTGATCCTGACTTTGTCTCTTGTAAGACCATCCCCTTTTTGATGGAAGCATCTTGACAGAGGAGGCCCTGTAAAGCCTTAGCTACATTTCCGCTCAAGTCTTCTTTGCCTTTAACAGCTTCACTCTGGTCCAGTAGCTGCAATGGGCTTACTTTGACCTTGCCCTCTCTGTCCTCCTCCACCAGCACACTCTGTGCTTCCACATTGGTTCTGTGCAGGAGCTGCAGCATGATCCTTTGCAGATGGCCTCCCACAATCTCCTCTTTCAGGATCTCTGGAGCACCTGGGCTGCTGAGCTGGTACTTCACCATCTTCACACTCTCCATATCATTGGCTTCAATGAGGATCCCATCATGCTGAATAGCCTGGCAAGTGCAGAGTGTCTCTAAAGTCTCCTTCATGGTTCTTTCTTTCAGTTCTGTTTCTATACTACCTTTAGAAGCACTAAGTTTATCCAAGGGTGTGCTCTCGAAGAGCCATGTTGTACTTTTCACATCTGCATGAGGGATCACTTCTTGGGCCCCAACATTCACCGTCTCCTCTGGGTCCTTAAGTGTGTCCATTGGCTGGGTTTCAAACAACCAGGTGCAGCGTTTTACATCCCCTTTCTGGCTGTCCTCTCTCTGCACTGTACTGATAGATGAGCTTCTCTCTGCATCCCCGTACAGGGAGTCCACAGGCTGGTTCTCAAAAAGCCAAGTGGATGTTCTCACATCACCTCTCTGAACATCACTGACACTGACCATCCTCACATACTTCTTCTGGCCCACTTGCTGGGACTCAAACAGCTGCTTGTTGGACTGAACATCTCCCTTCTGCACATCATCTACTGTTCTGGGCACAGACATTTTTCCCCCTAAGAAGGAGTCAAGAGGCTCTGTCTCAAATCTCCACCGAGCAGCCTGGACATCTCCTTTCTTGATGTCCTCTTGGGTGACAGCCCTAATCACAAACACTTCTTCTTCCTTCTCGATCTGATCCAGGGGCTTAGTTTCAAACAACCACCGGGCACCTTTCATATCACCTTTCATGATTTCTTCTTTCTGCACTGAGGTGACCTCATGGTATCCCCCCTCTTTGTCCTGGATAGCGTATAAGGGTTGACTTTCAAAGAGCATTGTGCAGGACTTGACATTAGCTTTGCTTACGGTATCTTTCTGGATCTTCTGGAGCTCTGTCTCATCCACTTTGTCATGGATCTGGTCAAGGGAATAGGTCTCAAATATGAACCTTTTGCCTCCAACATCTCCCCCCTTGATATCCTTCTCTGGAGGGATTTCCTGGATGCCCTCAGAGCTGTCCTTCAGGGAGTCCATGGGGTAGTTCTCAAAGAGCCAAGTGAACTTGTGCACAGATCCTGCTTCAATTGTCCTGTCATCCTTCTGGGATGTTGATTTGGTGGCTATATCCAATGGCTTAGCTTCAAAGAACTCCTTCACTCTTGAAACTTCCCCAGACTGTATCTCTACACGACTGGAATACCGCATGGTTTTCTTTCGGTCAGCTTCAGTGACAACACCACTGCCCAAGAGTTCAGTCTCAAATAGGTGCCGGACAGTTTTGACATCAACTCCCTGTAATTCCTCCCGACTATATGCCTCACTGACTTGTAAATACTGCTCCTCCTGGCCTTTCAGGGAGTCCAGGGGCTGAGTCTCAAACATCCACGTGTATGACTTCACATCAGCTTGGGGCACACTACCATCCTCCTCCTGCTTCTTCTCAGCCTTCTCGAACAGGGTGTGTATGGGCTGAGTCTCAAAAAGCCACCTGCAGGTCTTCACATCTCCCCGCTGGGAGATCTCCCGCTTCACTGAGGGATGCTTCTCACCTTGCGTGGCTTGGTGATGAATGACGTCCATGGGCTGAGTTTCAAAGAGCCACTTCGCTGTTCTGACATCACCAGCCACCACCTCTTGTTTTGTGATCCCCCGTATTATATCCACTTTCTTGGTGCTTTCATCAAACTGGTCCAGGGGCCTGGTTTCAAACATCCATTTGTAGTTCTTGACATCACCACTGATGATTTGCTCTCTGCTTACAGAGGTGACTTCATGGAAATTGCCAAAGCTATCTTTGATGGCATACAGAGGTGTTGTCTCAAACAGGATTTGGTTGGCTTTGACGTTGCCAGCTGGAATCTTCTCCTCTTCTTTGGTGATGGGCTCAGCATCAGCCTGCTTAATGCTGTCTAAGGGGAGAGTCTCAAACAGGGTCTTGAAAGACTTCACATCCCCTTTCACTACCTCTTCCATGCTGGTGGCAGGAATTTCTTCCTCAAATGCCTTGGAGATGCTGCCAAGGGGACAGGTCTCAAAGACATGCTTTCTTTGCTTCACATCTCCCTTCTCCTCTGCTGAAAGCTCTAATTTCTTTAAACGTCCCACCTCAAAATTCTCTTTCAGAGTTTCCATGGGCTGGGTTTCAAAAAGCCAGAGTGTAGATTTCACATCACCTCCAATGACTTGTTCTTTGGCTACAACGCTTTCTGAAGCTTCTCCTTTCAGAGAATCAAGAGTCTGGGTCTCAAAGAGTATTCGCTGCTTACTGACATCTGCCCCTGTGACAAAATCAGTTGAAGCCTTGAAGTCATGTTCTTCAACTGTGATTTCTCTGATGGCATCCAGAGGCTGGGTTTCAAATATCCACCTTGCTCCACTGACATCTGGCCTTCCAATTTCTTCCAATGAAATTCCACGGATTATTTGCACTTTGGAAACATCCTTGTTGATGGTATCCAGGGGCTGAGTCTCAAACAGCCAGCGAGCTGTTCTGACCGCATTGCTCTGAATTTCCTCTCGGCAGACAGACTTGATTTCATGGATGTTCCCAGTTTTGTCTCTGATGGCACAGAGGGGCTCTGTTTGGAAGAGCCTGACAGTCTTCTTCACATCGCCTTTTAGCTCCTGGATTTCTGACTTGAGTTGTAGGATACTCTTCTCTTCCACTGAGCAACACCGTCCTATAGCATCCAAGGACTGTGCTTCAAAGAGCTGTCTGGCACCTTTCACATCACCTCCCTGGACAGGCTCCTTGAGAACCGCCTCCTGCACTTCAGTTTCATCTGAATACAGTTTGTTTAGTGAGTCTAGTGGTTGGGTTTCAAACAGCCACCGGGCAGTATGGACATCCCCTCTGGCAAGGCCTGTTTCTGATACCTTGGCTGACGTTGACAGACTGTCCCCATTGATTGATTGGCTTTCAAACATGAGGGAGGTACTTTTCACATCTCCACCAGGAATGATCTCTTCTTCTGCCAGCTTCTTTGTGGCTTGATGGTCCCCAATGGAGTCAAGTGCCCAGTTCTCAAAAATCCAGCGCATGGACTGAACCTCTCCCGGAAGAACTTTGTCCAGGTTCACAGATGCCTGTGCGTTGAGATCTTCAGTATTAAGCATTTCTGCCAGGTCCTCAGTTACAGCTTCTTCCAAGTTCTTCCTGAGCTCAGGATGCATGTGTCTGTAGAGCCGCTTCAGCTCATTCACTTGACGCTGTTGGTAGAACTTGAAGAAGGCTTGCTTTGGAGGAGGCACAGGGAGTGGGTTGAGATCCTGGCTCCCTGGAGTGATGACCTGGGCTGAGCCAAGGGTGGGAGGGGGAGGCAAGTCATCTTCCATTTTCTTGATGGCAACTTTAGATGATTTCTGAGGTTCTGACATCTTTAGGGAAACAGTTTTAAATGTCAGCATCATCTCTTACCCCCCAACCCCATGGTCGTTAATAGTGAGAATGGCAAAGGAAAAAGCCAGCCAACAAGGGAAATCCACGCACCTACTAACCTCCGTACCATCACACCACTGCACACTCTTCAGGCTTGGTGTTAGCTCTGGTTCCACAACAACGCACTCTAAAGCAAGGTCTCTAATCCAGGCATGTGTGGTGGTTAGTCTACAGTCCCCAGGATTCAGTCCAGCTACAGCGTAAGAGAGATGCCTGATTTGGGCCATGTCAGCAAGCGAGAGCAACCACAAGCATAACATGAAGAAGGCTGTCTTAGAGTAGTGAGATAAAAGTTAACTTCTCCCTCCCATTCCCAAGTGTCCAGGGCAGTGTGAGGACCTATAGAGAGTCTGGGAACATAGGATCTGGGTGAAGGAGAAAGCCAAGGGGCTATTTCTGAAAAGGTCTCAAGAAGAAAACAGGGAGAAGGTACCAAACTGAAGAGTCAAACTGAGCTGATGAGGACAGCCTATTTTTGGGTGGTGAGGTAGCATGATGGGCTTCTGGTAACACCATGGGCTGCCCACTAAACACGAGTGAGGGACGTTTGTCTGATTAATGATTTCTTCTGTTGGACTCAAGAGTGTGTCCCACTTCATCATCTACATAAGAATAGATACAATGAGGGACTTAAATAAAGCTCTGTTGACTTGCAGACATGAGGCTAACCAAGGTTTACAAACTGGTGGCATTAACAGACCCAATTCTGTGCTCTGTGAGTAGGAAAATGCAAGGCTGAGGGACCAGAGGTTGGGGTAACACCCATAGCTGGGGGCCAACAAAAGTTAGATCTGTTCAGACTCAATCAGCCTGAGCTCAGCTCATGTTCACAGCAGCGCGGATCCAGAAGTGAACAAAGGGTGCAGTGGTGATGGGGTGGACTGTGGTTATTTAACCTGCCTTTGAGCCTCACTGTCATAGAATCACAGAATCATAAAATGGTTTGGGTTGGAAGGGATCTCAAAGATCATCCAGTCCCAACCCCTCAGCCATGGGCAGGGACATCTCCTACCAGACCAGGTTGCTCCAAGCCCCATCCAACCTGGCCTTGAACACTGCCAGGGAGGGGGCAGCTACAGCTTCTCTGGGCACCCTGGGCCAGTGTCTCACCACCTTCACAGCAAAGAATTTCTTTCTATACCCAACCTAAATCTCCCCTCTTGCAGTTTGAAATTGTTACCTCTCATCCTATCACTCCATGCCCTTGTCACAAGTCCCTCTCCAGCTTTTCTGTAGCCCTTTCAGGTACTGGAAGGTGCTCTAATGTCTCCCTGGAGACTTTCTGCGTTTTTCTTTTTAGCTTGGGAACCCTGGGTGCTGAACGTTGAACTGAATACCTGCACCGACTTGGTGTTTATCCAAAGGGAAGGTAGCTGAGGCCCATAACCATTATCTAAAAGAGACTATAATCCTGGTGGCTTTCCTTTCAGTAAACAGATCTGCTGACCCTTGGCATGCCTGTGGAGTTACGTCTGCAGAGTTATGCCGGGAATATTATTAGTTGTTGCTCAAAGCATTGGTGCGCAGTGTTATTTCACGCTGTTACATGCAGATTGTTCTGGCTAAAAATAAGTACCGAACATTAGTACAATAACCACCCCAACACACCAAAATCCGCATATCTTGCAGCAAGTGTAAAATGCAAATATTTCACTTGAGCTAACATGCTTTGAATGCACTTTTTAACATAAGGGGGTATTTTGGGTTCTGTGAAGAACTTATCATGGGGAAGGGTGCCCGAGCAGCTGATAGCTATATTCAGTATGAAAGCATTCCTTGCTGCCTTGTGTGAGTATTTATATCACACTCCAGCACAGTCCACAAATATTTGGTTAGATAATGGTGTTTATCTTTAACATTTCTTACCTTGCTTTTATTCTGTCTATTGGGAGAGTGAATGGAGTTGTTCTTCACAGTACTCTGGGAAAGAAACGAGGAGAGATGACATCAAACTTCATAGAAAGACACATTATCTGAGTGTGTGTATATATATTTATATATATATATATATGTATCAACTAGAGAGACCCAACACCTTTAGAGGTGGGGGGCTTTTTTTGTTCACAGGAAGTTCTGTACAGCTGGGAATTTATTCCAGGCTGATCAGAAATATTTGTTTCCAAAGGTCTCAGTCAACAAACAAAACCCCCCACACATTTGTTTAGAGTTGGGGGAATAAAACTACCAAGCATTGATTTCTCCAAAGTTTGATTTAGCCTGTATTTTTGTTTATGTGCCAATATTTTAAAATTCAAACTGATCTGAATTTGCAATTGCATTGTGTAATTAATTATTTTGAAATTTCTTTTCTTTTTTTTTTTTCCTTAGACTTCTAACCAGTTGTAATGTTTCAATTGCAATCTCATTTATTTTCAACTGGGACTGCTTCAGCCTGGGCTCCTCCAGCACAGAGCCCTGATACAAGCTCGAGAGGCCACATCTCTGGGAAAAGACCTTGCAGGTGACTGAGAGTGGGAGGGAGCATGAACGCGCCTGCAGGAAAGGTCCAGACATGAAGTCACATCCCATGTTACTCCTGGATCACCAGTGGAGCTGGGTAAATGGGAAAAATATAGCTCAGTGCCTCATAATGCTTATAACCTGAATTATCCTTTGACCCAATGATCAGCCTGGAGCAGGTGATTAAATCCCAGGATCCCAGATTGAGGGTTATAAACAGAGGAACACAGGGAGGTTGCACAATAAAGTTATGCCTCTGTGGCATATATGGACATATATACTTGTGTGTGCTGGAATGGGTATAGCACAGAGATGTGCTATATGTGTTGCTGTGGGCTGAATATTTCCTCCATGGATGCGAGTGTGTAAATATATATGTGCAAATAAAGTGTAAATCTTATCTATGAATGAGCTGTTTGTAAAGGCTAGTGGTTGTAGATGTGTGTGTGTGTTTGCATGTGTGTGCACATGTGAATATAATGTGTATATGTGTGGGTGTGTGTATGTGTATGCAGCTAATATGGCTTGTGCCAGCAATAGTGTGGCCAGCAGGACTAGGGCAGTGATTGTCCCCTTGTACTCAGCACTAGTGAGGCTGCACCTCGAGTGCTGGGTTCAGTTTTGGGTCCCTCACCACAAGAAGGACATTGAGGGGCTGAAGCGTGTCCAGAGAAGGGCAACGAAGCTGGTGAAGGGACTGGAGCACAGGGCTTATGAGGAGCAGCTGAGGGAACTGGGGTTGTTCAGTCTGAAGAAGAGGAGGCTGAGAGGAGACCTTCTTGCTCTCTACAACTACCTGAAAGGTGGGCGTTGGTCTCTTCTCCCAAGTAACAAGTGATAGAACAAGAACAAATGGCTTCAAGTTGTGCTGGGGAGGTTTAAACTGGATATTGGAAAAAATTTCTTCACTGAAAGGGTTGTCAGGCCCTGGTACAGGCTGATCAGGGCAGTGGTAGAGTCCCCATCCCTGGAGGCATTTAGAAGAGGTGTAAGTGTGCTGCTTAGGGACTTGGTTTAGTGGTGACCTTGGCAGTGCTGGGTTAACGGTTGGCCTTGATGATCTTAAAGGTCTTTTCCAACCTAAATGATTCTATACACATACATACCAGCACCTCTGATAACATTTCTACAGCGTTTGCAATGACAAGGGAGAGCTGGTCATTTTTGGAAAGCCAAATGTTATGTTTCACCAGATTTACACAACCAGACATGTTCTCTCTCACCCTCTTACAGCCACTTGCTGGGACGGGACGTTGTTGGGATGCCTGGTGGTTTGTGAAGAGGGGGATGGCGGCACGCGGTGCTTACCAGCTCTGTGGGGCTGCCGGTGTGAGCAGCAGCAGCAGCTGTCTGGGAGAGATAGAGAGCTGACAGCTCCTTCACAGAGGGTGTAGAGGACCTCCCTTGTCCTTGGTGAAGTATGTGGGTAGGGCTGTCCGATACGTCTAAAAATGACCGCGTCCTCTCATCTGAAACAGGGACAGACGTGTGCAGTGAGCTGTGTGCCAAAGGTGCAAGGGCATGGCCAGCCTGGAGCATGAGCATCGCTTCTCGAGGGCTCTGCTGGGTGCCTCCACCATCTGCACACCAATTCCTCTGGCAGCCCCCACCCTGGTCCCCCAAAACAGACTTTAAGCTTCTTTCCTGGCAGTGTTGAAGGCCAGGTTGGATGGGGCTTGGAGCAACCTGATCTGGTGGGAGGTGTCCCTACCCATGGCAGGGGGTTGGGACTGGATGAGCTTTAAGGTCCCTTTCAACCCCAACCATTCTGTCATTCTATGAGAGTAACACATCAGGCAGTGACTTGGTGCCACCATCCTGCTGGTGGGGCACAGAGCCCTCATCCATTCCTGCATCCCCAGACAAGGCCATCACCAAACAGGAGCAAGTTGGAGGATGTGAAGGAGCTACGTGTGTTCAGCTTGAACAACTTCACACTTTCTTTGCTCTGTGGCCACATCACCTTCCATCAACATGCCCCACAAGCAGTTACACCCAGTTAGATTTACCTCTCCCCTGGGAACTCATTTCAGGGAAGTAAGAGATGAAGAGGCTACAAGACTTGCCCAGGGATGGAGCAGAGTCTTTGACAGACCCAGAGGACCAAACCTTGCTCTTAGTTTAAAGATCTGATACTTTGAGCTGTACCAGCTCTCAAGAGCCACTGCTGTGGCCTAGCATGGCATTGCTGAGATATCCAAGATATTCAGAGTTCCTCCTACCTTTGTTCAGATGCCTCCCATGGAGATGACTACAGCTGAGGGTGTCCCTATCTGGTTTATGGAGAAATGGCTACTCTGGGAGGAGGTGATCTAATAGCCAGATCACTTGAGGGGTGCACAGAGGGACTGGATGGTTGGAGCAGTCACTGATACTGAGGTCATTTCCACCCACTGTACTCCCTCCCCTTTGGTCTTCACTCCCCTAAACAGTGGGGGCTTCCCCTCCCTCTGAGGATGAGAGCTGTGTCCATCCCCAGAGAGATGTTCCTGTTGAAACTAATGGCTCTAAAGTAGATGGGTTCGCTTTTCAAAGCAAGAAGCAACTCCAAACTCTAGCTAAGGAATTTCCTTTTGCATTAAAATGCAGCAATATGTGCAGGTGGCAGCGGGATGGCCACTTCCACCTCCCACCACAGATATAGGGCTTTACACCTATATGATGCGCCTCAGCCCTCCAGGTTGATCAGGGCTGTAATTACTCTGTTACCGCTGTAAAAACACTAGAAGGTTCTCCCTTTATCTGCAGGCTTGCACTGGTGCGTTCGGATTTAGTGTGGTATTTGCAATGCTTTCTGTTTGAACAATGGGCTCTGTCTCCACAAATCCAGCTATTGCACAGCCAGGAAAAGGCTGATGTACTTTTTAATACATGCACATTAGAAGCTACTGCAGCAATTCTAGCATTCTTTGCCCTCCAATCTCAGTCCCCAGATCAGGAGATTTTGTAAATAACAAAATTAATGATTCTTTCCTTTGTTTTCTGAGCCATGAGTTCAGATTTACAAGTTTTTCTCTAAAATACTGGAGGTGATTTACTCCCTTTATATTTTAAAATGACCACAGCTAATGTCACACACTAACAGGATTCCAGGAGCTAGTGCTTCTAATGAAATAACAGTTCCTACAGGGAAAAACACAGCAGAAAGACATTGAGATAAGAGCAGAGGGACTCCAGCGAGCTTGTCAAACACTGGCTGGCGTCTTGCTGGAAGGTGCCAAACCCCAAGATTTCCTTTGTCCTTGGTTCCAGCTGCTCCTGCAGATGCACAGGCATTTTGATGCAGGACTGAGGCTGGATGCACGAGGAAGCAGCTGGCTGCAATACAGATTTAGCTGCCCAGTTCTGCCAGAGGTCACTAGGACACTAGGGGAGGAAACAGAAAAAAATATTTCCTTAATGCTTTTTTTTTGCTAAGTCACTGTGCAAATATGGGACCCCCTCTCCCTGGTTTCTGAAGTTCGCAGCTTGGAGACAGAGTCAAAATGAATTATCCATCTGCAGCCAGTGGAAACAGTGGCACTTCTGGGGCAGGTTTTGAGACAGGTTGCAAGGCTGCAAGATGAACCACCCTCTGATTGCATCAGTTTTCCCCCACTCTGCTTAAGAGACCCCAGACTTTGACTAGGTCTTCAGACTTTGAGTAGGTCTGCTTTTTGAGAGGAGTAGCACCCTGGAAATGGGGAGGAGAGGGTCAAGGCATGGCTCAGACACTGCTTTTAATAACAGGAATTGGTGCTGATAGCTGCTAACACGTCTCTATCTGCTGTGGAGGGTTTCTCCCTTCATTTGGAGGCTTGAGGCATTCATTTGAAGGGGTCAACCCTCTAAAAATAGAAAATTAAGTAATTGCCAGTGAAGGCACCTCAGATTTCATGGTCTTCCCTTATTATGGCTGTACCCTGTGAGAAGAGCATTAAAGCATGGGCTGAATTAGGTGTAGAGACCTTTGAAGAGAGCTTTGAAAAATCTTGTCAGAGAATTTCTCTCTGTTCTCCTACGTTGCTGAATTGCCTACTGGAAAGGCAAAAGGAGTCCAATCAATCTGGAAAAAAAGAAGATTTCTACCTTAAAGGTGATGAGATTTGGTTAAGCCTCCCAGTAACTTCAATGAGGAGAGCTGGGAAGAGTCAGCCTTGCTAGCTTTAAAGCAGAAAGAAAACCAAGCACAGCTTTGTAGCCTCTCTGGTTGGAAATATGAACACAAGTCCTCAGCAAGGGCATAGCCACTTTGAAAAAACTCTCATAAAAATGACCTCTAGGAGATGGGAGTCCTTCACAGCGAGACAGGGACCCTGCTTGGGCTGACACAACCATTCCTGTGCTTAACCATTTTGGTCCTAAGTGCTTAACAAAAGCACCCCCTTGTCCTAGAGATGAGCTGGTAATGTTTAATGGTCTTCTCCTACCCCAGACTATGGGTATGACCGCTGAGCTGATATAATTTGTATTGGCCCATGGGCCCATGGGGTGAGATTCCAAGAATGAATAACATAGCTGAAGGAAGATTTCCCGTTCATACAGTGGAAAATAACACAGCCTCAGTGCTGCCTAGTCCTTCATCTGTTAGCTTGGATGGATGAAAGGCCACAGGGCTGCTGTTTTAATGACGGATATAATTAGATACAAGGCTTTCGTTGAAGCCTTTCCCTTATTGCTGCCTTTGTTTTCTTTTACTTTTTCTTTTTTTCTCCTTTTTTTTTTTTAATGTTTTTTTTTTGCAGTGCACAGGCTGTGCACAGCCCCTTGCTTATCCCTTCTCACAAAACTGCCTGCCTTAGATAGGGGCTGCTCAAACCTGCCAGGCAGGCGGCTGGCTCTGTGCTTGCAGAAAGTCTGGTTGCTCCACGCGGCTCTGCCTGATGAAACAGCCTGCTGCCACCTTCTAATTGCTAATTATAGATAAGAGCGAAGGAACGACAGTTCATTCCACTAACGAGAAAGCCGAGCTGTCACGTGTGTGTGGCTAATGGTGTCCAAGCAGCACCTAGAACATCTCAAGAGTGGTGAGAATGGTGCTGCTGCACAGCATCCCCTGGGACGGAGGGGGGGACCTCCCAGCTGAGAATGATGAAAAAAAGCCAAAGGATGTTACGCAGACATGGCTTAGAGCCTGCTTATTTGTTGTGTATGAGATGGAGGGCATGGAAGCCCATTTGGAGACCTGTGCCAGTCTCCACATTTCTACCTTGCTGAGCAAAAGGGCTCTGCTGGCACGCTCGGCAGCCGCTCCAGCGCTGAGTGATGCATCCCGTGCAGTGCTGATGGACCAACCCTGGCTGGGGCCCCAGGGGCTTTAAACCCCATCCTTGAAGCATTAAAGCATCCCCCATGAGCTTAAAATAGACGAGCTCCCTAGGACCCCCTCCTCCATCCCACCCAGTAGCTGGCACTCTGGCCAACAACTCTGCTCCCTAAGTGAAGGATATGGGGAATGTTGCTCCCCGCTGGGGTTTGGCAGCAAAATGTCCTTCTTGCCAGTGTCTGGCACCGGATGAATCTGCACATTTCATGTGAGCGGCTGCAATGTTGGGACTGTCTGTAGGGTGCATCTGTCGAGGTTTCTTTAGCTCTTTCCTCGACCCACTTATGTGCAGCTCGGGCTCAGTTTACAGCCTCTCCGCCCCATCAGCCATGCCTCTGGTGAGCCGGGTGGGACCTGGAAGCTTGCAATGAGGGAAAATAATTCCTCGTATTTATTTGCACTCACTGATCTTTCTAGACACGGGGGGAAAAGGCAAGGCAGCAGGGCAAAAAAAGACTTAAATATTCATCTAAAAATCCACTCACTTCCTCTTCAGTTATTGTCCATAAATCACTCAACTGCTCTGTCTCCTGCTGAAGATAATATTACAGGTCTCTTGAACCATAGCCATGTTACATCTGATAGCTAGCTCTCAACAAGTAGAAAACAAATCACTAACAAAACACTATCCCCCTCCTTCCTCCTAGAAAACCCCATCTCACCCGTAAACGGCAGCTCTGGCTCACTCTGCTTTCTATTTAAATCACTTTATCCTATAGAGAAACAATGCTACCCACCTGCTGGTGTCCACCACCTCTGCTCCTGGCACTCCTTCACAGCTCTGCTCCCACCACTAACCCCAGTGAGCTCCCAAGCGCCTGAGCCACCTATTAAAAAAGGAAGCTGCAAGCTCAGCACCAGTCTCCCGGCCTGCCTGGCCAACCACATGTCATCGGCTTTGCTCCCAAAATCAGCCGCCCTGAGCAAACACAGCTGCTAAGCAAAGCCCTTTGTGTTGCCGTGTGCACCCCACGGCAGTCCATGGACTGGGGGTTGTGTAATGGGGCATGAGATCAGCCGAGGGCTCACACAGGGCCTGCACAACCTGGGGAGAAAGGAATAGCCCCATGGTGGAAGTTATGCCAGGGTTCTGTCCCCTTCCATCAGTCATCGAAGGGAGCGATGCCCTGGAGAACAACCCATCTCAGCCAGCCGAATCTAGCATCAGTCATCACCTGCTCCATGGCTGCTTGACGTTGGTCCTCTTGCAGATTAACTTTGGGTTTGGCACAACGGCTGCTGTACCTGGCATGTCCTACGCCATGGAGCACAGATGTGTGATGGTCTCACCCCCCGGCTGTGCCAAGGCTTGGATTCCGTGAGACGCTCAGTGCATCCCACAGCACAGGACTCAAAACCCAACACTTGAAGGCCAGTGGGAGCAAAGTGACCCCTGTCCTGGAGATTCTTAGCACTGGGGAAATCAGGGCAGCAAAACAGTGATTTCTTCACACTGTGAAAGGACCTCAGTTTTTCAAGGGGATGGAGGTGAACCGACATGGAAATGCTCCTGGGTTTGTGGTGCTCTGGGCCAGCTGTTTCCTGGGAATCTGGGGGCATTTCTGCCACCCCTCCCTGCCTAGGATGGGTCATGGGTTACTCCCAATTGGGTAATCATCACCAGTTGGGTCCCCTGATTCAGGCTGTGTGGCTGGACACGTGTCCCCATTCCCACCTACTTGTCCTCAGTGTGTCAGTAAAACCTCAGCAACTCACTGTCCTCCTGCTGAAGCTGGAATCTCCTCCCTGCAGATGAAGACCCTGTTTCCAAGTACCTCTATCCCTAGATGTGGGAGCTGCATGTGCTGAATCCCACCTACCCTAGCCTCCTCCCTGCTTTGCGCTGTAGATAATTGGTCTCCTGGCAAAAGGGACTCCTAAATACCAGCAGCCACTCCCCAGACTGGGCTGGGGGAATTTGTGCGGATGGGTGAGCACCCATAAAAGCTGGCTGGGAAACCAGTGCTGCCGCTTAATCCAGGAGCCTGGCAGCCTATTGGTGGTGCTCTGTCAGTGCGGAAAGATATAACCCCAACCCCTGCTCTGGAGGCCTTGCTCAGTGGGGAAGATCTGCTGGAGGAGATGCATGCCGAATGTGGGTGGGAAGAGGGTTTGGACACTGCTGAAAGGGTGTGTGGTCCTGGGATGATGCAGCAAAGGGTGTATGTGAAGGGTGGTCCTGGGAGGGTGAACATTTGGGGAGGGTAGAGCATCTCTAACTATTACTCATTGGCCTCATGACTCACTCTTAAGGCTTTAGCACATGTTAAAATGTCATGTGCTTTTTTTTTTTTCCTAAGGAAGGGGAAAAAAGATGGATCAAGGCTGCAGCAGGGAGCACCGATGGGATTTTAGGCAGGCTCTAGTAAAGAGTGAGGACCAGTGATGCTCTAAAACATCCTGGTTATCCTCACGAGTACTGCCTCCTGACTCCTGGATCACACTTTGCTCTGTTTGCAACCTGCAGTGTTTTCTCTCATTTTCAGTTCTACAAAGGACAGTGAGAATTTGAAATTCAAGCTTTTTCTTTTTTTTGCCAATTGGCCAATTATGTGAGAGAGTGAAAACTGTAAACATGTTTTTTTTTTAAAAAAAAGAAGTCATCTGTTTTTTGACTGTTTTGGTCCAAGTTACTTTTTTGTTATAACTACATGGCCTAGGAATTGACCTTTAAAAGTGAGAACTGATGTTTCCTTGTGCTCACCCTACCACCTCAGATGTGAGAACACCACGGATTACAGTTAGAAAACTAACAAAAATCATACAACATAGCAACACTTTTTTTTTCTGAGTCCGCATTTTCATGAGTAGACCTTGTCCTTTCAGATAAGTTTGTACAGCGTCATGTACAGTAGACCCCTGATTTGGAGGTGGGGGGGCATCTCCGGTATAGATTATAAATGTAATGGCTAATGCACATCAAAAAATATAATTAATTCTCTTTTGAAGGGGTTTAAGGAAGATTTTGCACTGTCTGCAAGCCATATGTTGCTATCACTTGAACAGCTCTGGTGCATAAAGCTAATATATGAATTCTGGGATGGGGAATAGGCTGAAAAGAAAAGCACCAGAATCAGAGGAAGGTGCTAAATAAGTAAGTAAAATAAAATAATGTAAATAAAGAGCAGCTGTGTTGAAGAGGAAAAAAGATTTAAAATCTCATTTCATGCATGTGTATAAAGTTGCGTTTGCAGATCTGAGGGGGGGCTATTGGAGACCGTCTTGTTTGTAGCACTTGAGCCTCAAAATGAGATCTCTCTACAATTCCCAGCACCTGTAAGTGGAAGGTTCATGATCTTTAGTCACTTCTGCAAATGTTTTTGGCTCCTCAATGTCCGCTGGACTTTCCTTTGGAGGAGCAACTCCACAACCTCCAGGTAATTTAAAGAGCTCCTGAGAAGAGCTGGGAAAATTTAGCATGAGGCGGAGCTGAGTATCTGTCCCGAGGCAGCTCGGGACTATTTCTGGGCTTCAAAAAAATCCAGGAATGTAGACGACTCTATTCCTGGTACCAAAAAATGCCAAGAAGCTCTGCTGAGAGACAGCTGCGAGTGGCATTGCTGACTGGGGACATGGCCTTCCCGCGTGGGCCAACTACCATGGGGTTGTCTTCCCTCAGAGAGGGCCCTCAGCATCCCCCAGGCTGGCTCCCCCCCTTTTCGGGATATGAAATGCCTTGATGAGGTGTATGCAGCCCTGACTATGTGCTCAGCATTGCCTCGTTCTCCATGTTCCTCTGCTATCTGCGAAGGGTTAAAGAAGCCGAAGGGATGGTTAATAACTCGCCAGGATCCCAGTACCCAGCACTGCCCTCTGACATGATGGTGTATCATTCCCAGATCACGCCGGCACTGATCTCGTACCCTCCAGTAACTCTTTACCTGTTATTGATACAGGGGGTTTTCACTGAAATGGTGATGAACACCCCTGCTGGACATCCAGCAGAGCTGTTTTGATATCCCTGTTTCTCTTATTTCACGTATCCCTGAATGGTGTCCAGCAGCAGGAATGTTTTTATCCCTAATCCCTCTGCCAGGCTTCATGTCCTATCTTCTCCGTGCTCTATCTTCTCCCATAGAGCAGCACCTCAGCCCTTGCAGACTGCAATGCAGAATGACCATTTGTGATAGCAGCTTCCCTCCCTCTAAAATCTCCTTCCTCAAGGAAAGCAATATTGAGCTACCCCCTGGAATAATCTCTGCCTGGGGAGAGGGCTTCTCGGCATGCCGCGAATACCAGACCTTTTAAGGGAAACCCTCTCTAACCACCTCAGAGAGATACCTTGGGAATGTCTGCGCAGGCACGAGCCCTTACGAGCATCACTGGCCACCCATCCCGCCCAGGATGCAGAGCCCAGCTGGGATCAGGGCTGCGGTGTGCATCTTTAAGCATTTCTTTGCCATGTCATGGTGTCTATGTGGGGGCATTGTGTCGATACCTCTGAGGAGCTGCTGGGACCCTGAGTTTGCTTTCTATTCTTGTCACGGTGTTTCCATGCTGCTGTCAGCTCTTTATCACTGACAGCCGAGAAAACTTAATACTGTTTTGGAAGAAACAGCCATAGCCAAAAAAAACTTAGCCGTATCCTTTAAAGAGAAAAGCCCTACCCACTTGTAGCTATTGAGTTTCCCCAGCACTGCCATTTATTTCTGAATGAGGCAAATTGCCAGTGAGAATATGGAGGAGAGAAATAGTTGGCTTTAAAAGAGTAAAATACCAGGTTGTACAGTACTTAATACAGAGACTCCTCCACTATGTTCAGATCCAGGCTTGGGGTTTTTGTCAGTGTCAGAGAAGGATTTTCATCCTCTTTGCACCAGGGTTCGGGCATCCTCACCTGGTTTCCCCCAAGAAAGAAGCTTTTCTATCCTGCAAAACACTGCACCTATTCAAGGGCTGAAAACGGCCTTTGTAGGATGTTTCTACAAATTTCCAGCCATGCTGGATCCCTTGATTGCCATTAGTGTATTATCTACCACTTTGCCTGGACAAGAAGTTGGGTTTTCATGTTTTGCCTCTTCTCATCAAGTGATGATTGTACCTGAGGCATCAGCTCCACCTCTCATTCCCTAAATCATAGAATCATAGAATGGTTTGGATTGGAAGGGACCTTAAAGCTCTTCCAGTCCCAACCCCCTGCCATGGGTAGGGACACTTCCCACCAGACCAGGTTGCTCCAAGTCCCATCCAACCTGGCCTTGAACACTACCAGGGAGGGGGCAGCCACAGCTTCTCTGGGCACCCTGGGCCGGTGTCTCACCATCTGCTTTCCAGCCAAGATTTGGGTGAAAACTGGAGACCTGGAGGGAATTGGGGAAAGTTAAAGAATTTCTGTTATGCTTGCAGCAATCACCAGGATGTATATCTCAGAAGGAAATGTTAACCACTGCCAAATGCATGAGTAGAAAAATATTGCTTTCATCTCAGGCTGCTGGGGTGAGGCCCTTCACACAGTGACTGAGGGGCAGCACCGTGACCTGACCTGGAGTTCTGGCTGGTTTCTGCTGGCCACGACACAGACCTTTGAGCTCAAAGGCTTCGCAAATGGATAATCAGGTATGAGACACACACACACAGGGGTATATTTCTTCTCTGGTTTACAGAGTGGCACAGGTTTTTGGAGTTACTTCCCATACATGAGCACAAATAGGGAGTGGTATGGCATATTAATACTGATAACCCACCGGGGCTCTGAAGCCCTTTATTTGGCTCAGGGTAACAAACACATTTCTCAGCCCTCCTTGGAGATCGGGAAAGAAACTCCATGTTTAACTAATCCTACTCTGCTTCCTGTTCCCTAGGGGTGTAAGATGAAGCAAAGCTCATTTCCCTCCAAACAGCTCACATCTTGCTGCCTGCTGTCTCCCAGTCCTGAACATGGTTTTGTTCTGGAAGATGTCCTCTCCAACCCTCAGCATCCCTCTGGCTCAACCAAATCCCATACAGATTATTTCCGCTATTACCAGTCACAGTGATCAGAATCATGGTAAATAACAATATTTTGGGGGGAGAGACTAAACACTGAGTTCTGGCCCCGCAAATTTAAGCCTCAAATCTAAGAATCTCAATATTTCAGGACAGAGGAAAAACACACATGTACAATGCTGTTTCTGCCTTAAATGTGCCCAAGCCCCCTAGATGATGGTGCTGAGCCAGATCAGAGCCACCATCCATAGAACACAGAGACAGCACCTTCTACAGCAGAGTGTGGGATTTACCAACCTCTGGGACACAAAATAAAATCCATGACTTTCCATAAGCCATCATCCATGGAACACAGAGACAGCACCTTCTACAGCAGAGGGTGGGATTTACCAAGCTCTGGGACAACAAAATCAAATCCATGGCTTTCCATGAGCTGCAACACCACTTTCATAGCATGAGATACTAAGCATCCTCATGTGCCCCGCATTTCAGCATCAGTTTGAGGTTCATATTCATGCACCACTTCACCCCACTCTAATCTACCCCAAAATTACTTACAAGGAGGTCTTGGTAGTCCCAAAGCTGTGTCAAGCTGTAGGCAGCCCCAGTGGAAAACCTATGTGAAACTCGCAGCAGGTCAGCCCTTAGTGTATCCTACAAGGAGCCCCGCTCCTCTCCCCACACCCTCGGTCCCGTTCACTGCCTCCCAGTGGTCTCTGGCAGCTGGTTTTATCACCAATCACTGGGCTATGTTGAGAGGATGAACCACTCGGTCTATTTTTAGGGAAGAGTGAAATTGCTCTTCCACCAGGCTGAGTCAATCATGAGGCTTAGCAATCCTACACGGAGGCTGGGGAAGTCTGGGGGCCTGGCTTATTTTCAGAACTTATTAATTCAAAATACCCCTGATGTAACCTAGTGTGGGACAGGGGATGCTTCCCGGCAGTGGTGCAATGGGAAGAGGCATCTCCCTGACTCACTGTCATGTCCTTGGACTGTGATCCACATGACCAGGCCCCCTTTGCCTCTGGCCACAGCCGAAGTTCTAAGGGAAAAGCTGGGAAAGTGATGGGTATCAGCCACATTTTCTGGTTCCCTATTTCCTCATCAGGTTCCATATTTTAGAACCAAGAAAGAAAAAAAGGTAACTTAGGAAAGTGAGGTGAAGCCTGTATGCCAAGGAGAACTGCTGAGGTCTCTGCTGCATGGTCAGTTGGGAATCATGCCCATCCATGCAGTCTCTCTGTTAGCAATGCGGTGCTGCAGGCAGCTGCCCTGGGTGGTGTTTGGAAAGAGGTAACAAGAAAGTCCTGGAGGGATCTCGATGACCTCAAAGCTCAGCCAGGCAATGGGTGCTGTTTTTAGCATATTAATGGTAGGTACTACTGCATGCCAGAGCTGGAGACCCTGGCCTGGCCATGCTGATTTACAAATACCAACACAGCCAATAGCTCTGAGGCTTATTTTAACAGTCCACCTCTACCAGGCTGGGACAGCGATACGTCTGAGGTACCCAGCAATGCTTAAATCAGGTCCAGCTGCTCTCTTTGCTTTACTTTTCTGACACCTTCAGAGAGTTATGCTTGAGTAATTCAGCGTGTGGTGGTGAAAGGAGATGTGGGTTGACAATGCCAGTACCAAAATTCACCATCACCTGAGACAACACTCATGCAGAGGTGCTTAGGATCACAAAACACAGGGTGAAGGCTACAAGAGCCCCATGCTTGGTCCCACCCTGCTTGCACCCTCCCAGACCATGGCCCACAGCACCCAATGCCAGACAACATGGGACTACAGTGACGGCGGAGAGAGATGCAAGAATGTGAGCTGTGCTGGACCAGATGGTCTTGGGGCAAAAAATTCTATCTGTTGTGTATGCCAGCACAGAAGCTGTCTTACCCTTCCCATGCCCCGGTGCACCATCAGAGATACAGGGCAGGGACACTGCCCCAAGGTCTTTTAGCCTCTCTGCAATGCGTTTGCACAATGTGTAGCACAGGGACATCTCCGTTTCAGCCGAGCTCATTGGTCACATAAAGATCTCAGCAGCAGTGTGCTCAGTAGGTGAAGCACAACCCTGGACCCCAAAGGAGTTCCATGCTCTTTGCTCCAAAGGGCCAAACAACTCACTGCTGCTGATTTTCCACTTTGAGATGCTTACATTTTGTCAGTTCCCTCTTCCTGAGTATCTCTGCTGGAGTTTTACAAGGGTGTTTGGAAGGGCTGCTGCCCCTTTCTTTTTCCTATGGGTCTTCAGGTCCCTGGAGAGGATGCTACACATCAACCAGGTTGCAGTTCAGCATGTGAAGAGGTTTCCTGGCCAACATCACATCCTGTCCAGCTCCAGGTAACCATCTGCTTTCACCAGGCTTCTGGAAGGGCCCAGATCCTCCCTACCATAGCCCAGTTTCTTTAAACATCCTCCAGGGTTATAAATTACCAGTCCCCTGCTGTCTGTGTTAAGCCTGGAGCTGAGGAAGATCATCACCCCTCTTTCTGAAGTGGTCTCCGTGTTTTTCCTTGCTTCCTTCAATAAATGATTATCAGAGAGAGGAGCTAAATTAGAATGGGCTGAAATCTAACCATGCGAGGGTGAGGGGAATACAGCCACCCCTGTTACTGAGGAGAAGACCATACGTTGTGAGTGATGGTTGTGAGTTAGGACACACTAAGCCATCAAGGAGGTGCAGACCGAAGTGGTCTGTGCTAAGTGTATTCCACGATGCAGAGCAGGAAAATGAGGGATATCCTTGGGAGGCTGAAGGATGGGTCTTTGATGGCTGGCCAGGTTGTGAGGGCTGGGATTTGAGGGGCTGTCAGCAAACATGACACCCCCCCCCCCAGGTAGCTTAAACCAAGTGACAGGAGTGCCAGCAAACACAGGGTCAGGGTGGGGATGGAGGTATCTATTCCATAAAGGCAGGAGGTGAAGGGCAGGGCATATCGGCTCAGTCAGCAGCTCACAACGGGCATGTGTGTGTGTGTGTCCTTGTGGCATGTGTGGTGAGCCCAGTGGGAGCACATGGGATGCATGCATACATTTATGGGTGCCTCTCCCTTCCTCTGCAACATATCTGCCTGTCTGTTTGTCTAGCTGCAACATACAACATCCATACAAAGGGGTGGTGGTCTGCCTGCAGGCATGGCTGGCTGCTCACACTCCTGCTGTCTCTCTCTCCACCCCTGGGTGGAGGACCTGGCTTGTACGGGTTGTGATTTCCATGTGTGTCCTCCCATCAGTACCCACACAAACTGCTCCTGCAAGCCTGCGAGATCTGAGCTACCTGACAGCTCTGCACAGCTCCCAGGGAATGGTTCTTCTCCTTCTGTCTTTCTGAGAAGCACTGAGAGTGTGATGGGGGAGATCAGCAGCTCTGGGGTGTGGGGGTCTGGACAGAACAACCCATAGCTGGGAGCCAAGAGAAGAGGGTAGCAGGGGCTCAGGAGGGGAAAAGCTCTTTAGCTTAGATGAAGTGAGAGCGGAGATTGGGGCTTGCAGGAAAAGCCAACTAGACAGGACTAGCCTGTCTGTTTGGATGGCTGCTGCCTGCCCAGCTGCTGGCAGAGCCTTGGCCAGGCATGAGCAGGGGTTGATAGCACCCTTGCCCTCCACAGCTGCCTAGGAACCACTGCATGGCCTCATGGCCNAAAAAAAAGGTGCCTGTGGTCCCAGCATCCCCAACCAGCTGTCACAGGGGCTGGGAGGGGTGAAAGGGGATGGATGGCACCTGCTTCTGGCCCTTCTTTCTGTGATGTGGGTGCTCTAGTCAGGGGGGCAGATGGATCTTGTGCTTAAACACACCAAGTTTCCCTCCTGGATGAGTGAGAGAGGCACAAAGCACTTAGAGCTGGATGGACTGGCCACTTACGGGAGTCCTGACACTCAGCTCTTGTCCACCACTAAACCATGTCCCTCAGCAGCACATCTACACGGCTTTTAAATCCCTCCAGGGATGGGAACTCCACCACTTCACTGAGCAGCCTGTGCCAGGGCCTGAGACCCCTTTCATCATGCTCATGAAAAGCAACTGCTGAAAGGGAAATGAGCTTTTAAGGATTATTTTGACAGCAGGAGCCTCTATCATTACAAGTGCCAGAGCTGCCTTGAACTCAGAGCCATCTGTAGCACAAGCACAGCCTTTTATCTTAACAGCCTTTCCCCCCACCTTTCAGATATATCAATGATGTTCTCCCAAACCTTCTGCTGAACAGGGGGCTGCAGAAGGTGTGTGTGGGGGGGGTGGGCTGCAAGGCCAAGGTCATGGAGAAATGGAGCGTGACAGCCTCCCTCCACCACTGGGGCTGGGACACGGTGTGCGGTGGCTGCTGTGCAGCAGCGTCCTTCTGGAGACCGATTTTGGGACCGAAGTGGGACGGTTTCGTTGTCGCTAGATGGCACCTCACCCCCTTGCAGGAGACAGTGCGGGTGCTACAGCGAGTAAGGGAAAAGCCATCCCCCGCCAAGGGAGCTTTGCCAGCCAGCCTGGGTCCCCCTGCACGCAAGGTGGGGGAGCCCAACCTCTTCTGCCCTCTGCTTTGCCTACTCTTCTCGCTTTGAAAATTCCCCGTGGATAGAGGTCGAGACGAATACAGAATGGAAAGGGGAGGGGGAGGAGGGAATTAGATGCATTTTGTAGGCTGCCTGGATGCTCTGCAATTTGCAGTCACGTCAGGCTCCTGTTTCATCTTTGCACCGCACCGGGGTACCATCCTCGTGTGCCCTTCAGCTGCAGGCACTGAATAATGGAGCTATATTAATACACAAGCATATGTATGTGTGTGAGCTGGGGGATCAGCATGCTGGCACACCTGCCCCTCTTTTCTCCTTCTTGGCTGTGATTTTCCTCTCTCTGATTGCCAAAATTCATCTAGGAGTTGTTAATTTTTAAAGCCAGACTACTCAGGAGACTCTACCTGCAGCAAATTAGCTGGTGCCATCTCCTTCACAGAATCACA
>VZRW01009483.1:0-12299 GCA_013398125.1 Aegotheles bennettii | reverse complement strand
CAGGGAAGGCCAGGGAGGGCCCGTCTCATCCAGGGGGGTCGGGTGTCCTCCCCCCCGCCCCGTGTCCGTGCGCTGCCTCCCTGGGGGGGCCACCAGGCCTCACAGGCTGCACCCCCCGGCTGGCCCGCGGCCGTCCCGGTGCTCTGTCCCTGGCTCCCAGGCCAGGACCGCCCCCGGGGGGGTCATTGTGTAAGGTGACCGTGTGAAATGCTCCTCAGAGCTGCCTTGCCCCCATCTCCCAGAACTCTTGGCCGAGAGAGCTGAAGGTTAACGTGGAACCTCAGCAGATTTGTGTCTTTTTAGCTCAAAACAGGCATTAGAATTTGATGCACTGATAATGTGGTAAAAAAAAAAAAAAAGCCCATTTCTGAGCTCCCCCACTGTCTGCTTATCGACCTACTTGTACAGATGACAAAAAGGGCTCCAAAGCACCTATCCGAAGCTTATTTTCCCAAGGTGATGGATTGTAGCATTGCTTTGGGCTCAAAGAGAATCTCCTGTACCCCTAACCCTGTTATTTTCATCTTCCCATTGAAAAAAGGAGAGGAGCTGTGGGTGAGCCATGTCGTGGATCAGAGAGGGCGAGCTGACCATCATAGAGAGGTTTTGTGCCAACATAATTAAGGTAAGGAATTAATTTCATTACCCGGGGTAAAGAATTGGCCAGTTCTTCAGGGCTGGGAGTGGAACTGGCTCTGTGACTGCTCTGGTGTTGCTAGCAAGGACACTCATTAATGCTGGAATGGGATGTACATCCCTAAACAGCATCTGGGGGTGGAAAATTACTTAAGCTTAGTCTTGCAAATGAGCAGGGCTGTAGGCAGTGCTCGCCAGTAATGAGCTTACACTCATGTGTCCATGATCTGTGCCCTTGCTGATGGAGGCAGGGCAGGGGAGGAGGGTGAGGAGCAAAGGGGGGGGGGATTGTGAGTCTGAGAAATGAAACTGAGTTTCTGCTGAGGAGAATAACTTTGTCCTTGCTCAGCAATCTTGAGACTGGTGCTGCTGTCCTCACAAAAGGATCTGGGCAGACCTAATGAGGTCTCCTCTTAAGTGGAGGGAAGTCTCGTGGCTTTTTGTTTTCTCTTAAGTTAATTGTGTCTGTGAAAATGCCCTTGAACTCTGAGATAACAAACACTTAAATTACAGCAGCATACGGGGTGTGTACCCTCCCGGGTGGCTGCAGGGAGGTGGCTGCTCCTCTCTCCTGAGAGCTGTCACGCAATAGAAGCGTGGAGGGCAGTGCTGCTTTCAGTTCAGGCACTGGTTCATGCTGCCATGCTGCTTTAGAGACCCCAAACCAGGGCCAAATCCTAAAGAACTGGCACTNCCAGATGCAAAACTCTGCACTTGAAGCTGAGAGATGGGCACCACCCTCCTACAAATGGATGGAGCAGCAGGACTGAACTCTCGGCTGTTTTCTTTCTGCTCTCTTGTGTTTCTCCTCATTTTCCAGGCAGGGCCCATGCCCAAGCATGTTGCCTTCATCATGGATGGCAATCGCCGCTACGCCCGCAAGTGCCACGTGGAGAGGCAGCAGGGGCACTCGCAAGGTTTTGACAAGCTGGCACAGGTGGGGGGGATTTTTGCTGCCTTTATGTTGTGTGTTGAAAGCCTGAGCTGTGCTCACCATGTGTGTTTGCTGCTTGATGGTGTCTCCTGATCCTTCTTTTCTCTGGAGTCTTGGAGCTGCCATTAATCATCAGGGTTCCCAACTTCAGCTCCTCTCTCTTCCTGTTGCCTTGCAGTCATTCTAATCAGCTGTTCCCCCCCCCCCTTCTGTTTTACACTCAATTAAAATACCTGCTGTGCAAATCTTGGAGCTTTTAATTCTGTGGAGCAGGTTGAATTTCTTTGAAAATGTTTTGGAGGGTATGATATGATATAACTTATCATGTTATCGACAAGAAGTGCTTTTCCTGGGTGGTTTAAACCCATATCTGTTGTGGGTTCACATCCTTAGGTAGCAACGTTTCCCTCCTATTCTTTAATCTGCAATTCCATCAGGTGGGTTCTGTTGCCAGCTCTTGGTGGCTGTTTCCTCTGATCCAGTCTGGGAAATGACAGGAAGGTTTTAGCAATGGAGTAGCTGGCTCTTGCTGACCTGTCTGAGTCTGCTTATCTGACTTTTGCTTTCCATTGTATTTTACCTTCTTGCAGACGCTCCGGTGGTGCTTAAATCTGGGCATTCGGGAGGTCACTGTTTATGCCTTTAGCATTGAGAACTTTAAACGCTCCCAGGAGGAGGTGGATGGACTGATGGATCTGGCAAGGCAGAAATTCAGCCGCCTGCTGGAAGAACAGTAAGAAATCCGCTCGTGTCTGTATCCCACGGGGTGGAACTAAAGCAGAACAGGATTAAGAGGTGTTGCAGGGATGTTGGAAGTTGTGCAAATGGATTAAATGAAGGAAGCTGTTCGCTGCCTCCAGCTAGAGAGGGGGATCTGCCTGCATGGATGGGACGTGCAGCTCCTGAGCACACAGTCCCTGGGCACACCAGGTTTGTGTCTGTATCAGCAGCACAGCGACCCCATCCAAACAGTCAGGACAGTCCAGCTTGCAGATGACCACAGCACAGACATTCCTGCTTAGCACTGGGGTGCTCCATACTTTGTTTTCACAAAGTATGGAAGCCTCATCTTAAACTCTGCCATGGTATTCAGGGCAGATGGGAGTTGAGTTTTGTGGTAAGGCGAGACTCCTACGCGTGGTGTGCAACATCTCTCATTGGAGTAGGAGAACCAGTTCACGTCGTGGGTGTAGATGGAACTAGCACAGGTTTGGGTGAGCAGGGAAGGGTGATACCGTGTCCTCTTGCTCAGGGGATGTTTGTTTCCCCACACCTGACCAGTGCAAAGAGTGATGCCCAGAGTCTCTGGCTGTATTCTGAGTTTCCCATGTTGATTTTCAGAACTTTGGGTAGGAATGCCTAATCTGGGATCATTTTCTAGTCCTTTGGTTATGTCTGTACCTCAGGAATTTACATGGATCAGTTTCCCTTTACAGAATGGTTTGGGATGATCAAATCTAAGCCAGCTTTCAACACCTGAAAAACATTAGGTCCTTTTGCCTTTTCCTAATTTGTTTTGCTGAATTTCTGCCCGCTGTGCTCCTGCTGGTTTCATTTGGTGGATGTTGCACAAGGCAAACACAGTGCTTGTGCAGTCCAGACTGCTCTGTTTTCTGTGCTCCTCACTCTTGTTGTTGGGTGTAGGGAGAGCTTGAAGAAGCATGGTGTCTGCATCCGTGTCCTGGGCGACCTGCCACTTTTGCCCTTGGATATTCAGGAATTGATTGCCCAAGCTGTGCTGGCAACTAAGAACTACAACAAGTAAGTAACACACAGTTCAAAGTAGCTGATATTTAAATTTTAAAAGGTTTTTAAATTAAAAGCTTTTGAAAAAAATAATAAAGCTGATATTTTAAATTTAAACTGGACCTGACATTTTAATTTTCTAACCACTACACACTAATGTTCCATCATATGATTGCAAGGAAACATAAAAAACCCATACGTTTTAGAATAATTTCCATTATTTTCATTGAACTTTGAGGCTACTAGAGAACAAATATAAAAAGCAAAAGATCTCTTGACTTTCTGGATATATCTCTGGATGTTCCTTTTCAACCTGAAGGCTGAGGTTTGGCAGACATGATACACCTTTTTTTTTTACTTTTCTTTGTCCTGTAAGCACACATAAATATTGTAGGTATTCTCTCAGTCATACACTGGACCTTCCTCAGGTGAGTCTTTCACATATTTCTCCTCTTTTCAGATGCTTTCTGAATGTCTGCTTTGCATACACGTCGAGACATGAAATCAGCAATGCTGTCAGGGAGATGGCGTGGGGGGTGGAACAAGGACTGCTCGAACCCAGGTAACTCTCCTCTTTCTCTGTGAGGCTTCCGAGCTGAAGAGTGCCTGTCTTGCCACCTACGCTTCATTAATAACCTTTCAGAAGCCAAGTGGCTTTTAAATAAGTCTCATTAAACCAGTGTGACTGGAACAAATGACTTAAAGTTACTATGCAATGTTTGGTTTTTATTATTTCGGTTACCATGGTGATAGATACACAACCAAGACAGAAGAGAAATTAGGTCTGTGTCTTAAGTTAGTTTAAATGTGAAGGCAGATTTTATGCCACAACAATTGGCTGCTTGGCTGGCAGTGTTAGCTATGAGGTCAAACAACAGATGAATCATGAATACTGAACTGTTCCTCCACCCTGGAGGAGATGGAGCAGTTAGAACTCTGCTCTCTGCTCCAGATGGAAGTCCTCACAGCCTGGTTCCACCACTGTATTATGTTTCAAAGAGCATGGAGGGAGGTTGCTCTGGGGGCTGAAAGAGCATTTGAAATAGCCCGGGGAGCAGACAGCAGTGTCCATCAGAAGCAAGTTGATAACTGGCTGTGGTTCAGCTCCACCATCCAGTTTTAATCTGCAGTCCCGGGTGTATAAAAAAACCAACGCTCAATAGTTCTGATTTAGCAGTGCCACCTCTGTCGGGTCAGGAAAGTGATCTTAATGAGATGCATCTGTCTTCCTTAGTGACGTGTCTGAGTCGTTGCTTGATAAGTGTCTGTACACCAACAACTCCCCTGACCCAGACCTCCTGATTCGAACCTCTGGAGAGGTTCGGTTGAGCGATTTCTTGCTCTGGCAGGTAAAGTGTTTGTTTTCTCCTTGAAATACTCCATTTTTGCATCAGAGTGTGTTCTGCTGACTCCAGGCATGAGCTGACATGAGAGCTTTTAAACTGCTCTGCCCGGGGTTAGGTAACTTCTTGGATGAGCTGAGTGCTGGGGCACCTCTGAGGAGTATGTTGCAGTTCTGTGATTGCCTGAAACACCTGACAGCACAAGTATCATCCCGAAACACTTCATGATAAATCACAAGTGAGTCTAGCTGAGAGCAGTCAAGGAAATCATGAATTGTTCATCCTCTTGCTCCTCGCGTTTAGGTAATTCCTCATTTGATTGGTAAATTCCTGGCTTTGATTAATTCTGGCAGTATGTTTCCTAGGATGAGGAAATCCCAGGACAGATTTGTAGATTCCTGGGAGAGGTGTTTGCCCCGTGTCAGCTGTGGGCATTGGAGGTGTAGCCCTGTAACGTACAGGTAATGTACACACCTGATTTACCACAGTTTCAGGAGTTTATTTGACTTTGATAATGAAACAGGACCCTGCAAGATGGGTTCTGAGGATGGCAAAGTCGAAGCAGTGTGACTAAGCTGCTGAACTAAACCACAGTAAGTTCTTAATGTGTATAAACTTCACGTATTTGCAGTTTCAGTACCCAAAACTGCTTCCATTTCTCCTGTGCTGGGCAATACTGACTTGTTCGTAAGCCAAACTTTGCAGGAGAACATTTCAGTCGAGCTGCTTTACTTAAAGCTAACATTTTTTTGTTTGTTTTACACGTGCAATTCGGAGCCAAAACGCAATTGCCTTTAAGCAACCACATCAAATGTTCCCACTCCAGCTCATTTAATTGGTGAGTTCACAGAAGTTGTCTGGCCCGAGCTGCGGTTGCCTACCATGGCATCTCCCTCTCCTCCCTGTGTTTTTGGGCACACGTACACCTTGGATGGGTGTCAGCACTGTGAACTAATGCTTCTCCTGCTCCTCTTGCTGCTGGTCCTGGCAGAGGTGCCTCCGAGAGGGAGGTTGTAGGTGGTGGAGCCTTGCTGAGGGAGTGAATGCTCCGTGAGTCTGTGTGGCTCAGTGCCCATCTCCGTGCCATGGATGGCAGCAGAAGCAGCAGAGGAGAACATGTGCTCGTGTTCCCACTCGGCCAGCTCATGCAACAGAGCATTAGTGCACATTTCCCCTCCTGCCAGCCCCAAAGTGGGAGGAAATTGTGCTTTCAGGATGATTCTCTGATGCCAAAGAAAACATCCTTATGGTGTTTGGAATTTTTACGGAATTGATACTGAAGATTTTTTTCTTTATCACTACCATTTTAAGGGTCACACAATTTTTACATGTTAAATTTTGGAGTAAGGACCATAGGAAAACATTTACCTGAAACTTTGAGGAACCTGATGGCGAAAATAGGTTTTAACTTGAAATTCTGCATCTTTCAGCTCTAGGATATGTTCAGTGCCCCACAACTCGGATTCATTAAGCAGCTGAAATGCCAGGAGTGGGCAGTAAGGAATATGACGAGATGTCATTTGATGAATGGCTTAAATGTCACGTCCTGATCCTCAATTCATCTGTTATTCCCTTAACTCAGCCTTTGGTAGTCCAGCGTTGCTATTTTAGTTCTGTTATATGTCTGTGATGCTTAAGCTTTTAAAAATACCTCTGTGAAAACTGATGTAGTATTTGAAAGAATTCTGCTGGTAATTTTACAGGAAGGGATGACTGGTGTCCCAGTGCTAAAAACTAATTAGAAAGACCCCACATTGTGCAGTTTCAAACCCTCCTGCCTGGTATTTGTTTCATTTTTCAGTAACACAGCCTAGGTAAAGTCCTTGGGGAGGGAACTGGCATAGTTTGATCAACAGAGCTGCATCTTGATGACTTTTCCCTCTCTGGATGATTAAACTGTTGGTGATCTTGCTTTCTGCAGACATCCCATTCATGCCTGGTGTTCCAGTCAGTCTTGTGGCCGGAATATTCCTTTTGGAACTTGTGTGAGGCTGTCCTGCGGTTCCAGATGAACTACAGTGCCTTGCAGGTAAGGGAGCATGAGGGAGATGGAAAGCTGGAGACAAGGTGAGAGAGCACAGAGAGGAATTGTTTGTTTGGTGTGGTTAGTTAAGAACTTGCTCAGTAGCCAAATGTGTTGCTTCTCCTGTAGCCATGTGGCTTGTTACAACATCTTAGCGGGTGGCCAGACTCCTGCTTTTGGGAATATCTAAATTATCTGAAGTCACCTCTGTCTCTATTACTCACTGCCCATCCCACCAACTGGAAGTATCTGTTCCCTCTCCTCAGCTGACAGGACAAGTAAGCACTCCTGATTTGCTACAGGGCCAGATCATCCAGTTTAACTCAAACCACTTCATCAGTCATGACAAAGACTCCTGAGTTCACTCTGGAATGAGCAGGGAGAATTCACATGCTCCAACTCCGCTATTGTTTTCGGGGTTGTTGTAACAAGTTTAGAGTTTCCTTTCTGGGAGCTGAAGCAAGGCTGCCCGAGCTGTGGGACTGTGGACAAGTGGCCTCTTTCTTGTGGGTCCAGATGTGCCTGCCAAAGAGCTTGTTCCCATTGCTCATTGTCATTGCTCCTCTCCTCCTAGATTTGTTGTTGTCAGCTCTCCCTGACCTGGTTCAGACCAATCTGGCCAACTCAGTAGCGAGTTAGTAATCTGGCTGGTTTTAAGCAAAACAAGTCTGGGAGCTGGAACTCTTGATGGGGAAATCTTGCAGGGCAGCAGCTTGTAGCACAGAGACAGCAGAAACCGCCAGGAGGAGGAACTCAGTGTGGTGACTCTCACCTCCAGCAGATCTGGTTGCTGAGTGGGTCTGTTCCTTAATTATTTGGGTCCTCTGTCTGTTCCTTAATTATTTGGGTCCTCTGTTTTTAAGACAGGCATTATATTGCCCCTTTCTACCTCCAGGGACCTTGCTCACCTCTGAGACTTATCAAAGAGATGACAGATGGTTGTGGTTATGAGTGAATTTAATCAGGTTTGGTTAGTCTGGAAGCATCCAAATTCTCCACGTCCTTAACCTCTTTTATTCCTATTTCTGCCCTGAGTCTGCCCTTTTCCTACCAGTAATTTATTGTATTAATACAACTAATGGCAATTCACCTTCTGCTTGAAGAGGAAAGCAGAGAAGGCAGTGGTGTTTGTCATTGGCATTAGCTTTGCCTCTGTCTTGAGCAGTATTGAACAGTAAGGTCACTGTTCTGAGCTTGCTCCTAGTGCTGGTTTCTGATGGGTAACAAATGCTGCTTCTGTTCCTGGCTAGTCTCATCTTTCCTTAGTGCTCTTTTGTGGCACTGTGTGTGTTCATGCCAAGCTATTACCAAGGTTCCTTATTGTCCAGATTTGTTCTTTGGGCAGTTTTCTTACTGCAAGACCCACGAGGCTGCCTGTTTTTCAAGGGATGCAGCCTGGTTGTGTGGAAGGGAGGACTTCTCACTCGAAGGAACTGCTGGGATTTAGGAGCTGGGTAACTTTTTTTGCATTTGAAACAGGTGATCTTGAAAACCAAAAGTATCTGGAGCTCTTGAAACAAATTACCTTGGTGGAAGGGATGCTTGTCAGTGAGGTTGATGTGCTGAGAAGCCGGGAGATCTGACAGCAGGGAGAGTGCTGCTGTGCTCAGGATGCTGGAGGCAGTTCCAGTGTGGATGAGCAGCTGGATGGAAGGTTCCACAAAATACATAAAAAAACCCCTTCATTTGGAGGCATTTGACAAAAGATACTCTGCTTGCATCAACTCAACAGCATCACATTTAGTGGCCATCTTAATTTCCCAGTTAGCCTGCTGCTCGGGGGAGTCTGCTGGCTGGTTGTTGCTCACTGCTTAGTCCCAGGGTCAGCTTGAACTTGCTTTTGGTACCTGGCAGAGCGAGGCAGGGAATGCAGATGTTGGCTGCCACACCTGCCCTGCAGAAATGGTTGTGCTGAGTCTTTTTTGGTAAACAGGCAGAATTCCTCTTTGTCCAAGGGTGGGAGTCTTATGCTGAGCAGGCTGACAATCTTTGCATTTTAAAGAAGCAGAGTGGTGGAGTGCTGTCAGTTCAGTGGCTTTCTGTAGCTGGGGATGTTTCTGCTCTCATTCCCAGCAAAACAAGAGCTAATTTACAGCACCAGAGTGTAGACTTGGGTGCAGGGAGAGTGTGGTGAGGAGTGAGTCAGGCTCTCATTAGAGTAATTTCTTCTTGCTTGTTCAAAAGCCAGCGCTCCCTCAGTGTGTGTGTGTGAGGTTATGTCACAGTGACCAGTTTTACCCTCTTTAAAAACAAAAGCTCAATACTCCTGCACACAGATGAGTGTTTTCTGTTGGAGGCTGCAGGCTGGGAGATGTGCGGTAAGAAGAAATCCAGAAATGATGTTCTGCACAAGCATTTGAAATACTTGAAGGGTAGGCAGGGATAGCTGCTGCCTTCACCTTTCTCTTGCCCATCCTGCTGTGTCTTGAACCATTACACTATTAGATCCCATGCATCTGGGAATGTCGAGCCCATTCTTGCTTTCGTGCTGAAGCTGATTAGCTCAATACCTGATCATCAGCTCAAAGAATTGCCCCACAAATCATTGTTCTGACTCCCCTAAAACCTTTCAGCTGCCGTGTGAGTAGGATCAAAGGTGCTGTGCTGACGCTGGCGAGGACAGCTGTGGTTTGAAAGTCCCCTTGTACGCTGCTCCTCTCAGATTCTGGTATCTGAGGGTTCCTCCACAATCTGTCATCACCTTTATCTGCTTTAACTAGGAGTTAATGCTGTGAGCAGCCTCGTGTCTTGGGGAGAAGGTCCAGAAGGCTATCCCTGTATTTTTTGCTAACCAATCAAGCAGGCTGCCTCAAAGGGGAGGAGGCACATGCAGAGCCCCCCTTCATTTAACCTGCAGGTTGATGGCCAGGCTCTTTCCTCCATAACCTGTGCTGCTTTGTACCACAGAGGAGCTGAGAGGCCTGCTCAAGTGCTAATGCTCTACTGCTTTTCACTGTAGAAGGCCAGAGACTCGTACATGGAGGAAAGGAGGCGGCAAGAGATGGAAAGGGATCAGGCTTACGTGATGGAGAAGCTGCAGCAGGAGGGGCTTGCATCCCACGGAGACTCTCGGCGCAGACGGACACTGTTGCAGAAGTGCACGGCCATGAGGGAAGAGAGGATCCAGAGCTTCCTCCAGGCACTGGAGCACAAGAGAGCGGACTTCTTGGAAAGATTGTGTACAGTGTCAGCATGACACGGGTGCCGGGTTGTCCTTGTGAATTCACTGCGTTGGAGGGAAGAGCTGCTGCCCGGAGGAATTCACTTGGTGTGGCTCTGCAGGAGGATGCAGAGCTGCTCTGGGATTTCACGTCCCCTCTGGCCCTGTCCAAGGGAACAGAGTACTGTGAACCTTTCTATTTCCGTGAATGCTGCTGGGGAAGGTGATGCCGTCCTTCTGTCTCTCTTCCCTGCCCCTGATGGTGGAGAATACACACCCTCTGCCCTATCTCTGCTGCTTGGCACTGACAGACCTGGCTGTTTCAGTGACAAGAGGTTACCTAAAATGAGACTCCTTGTGAGTTGGCTCAGGCAAACCAGTTCAGTCCTGGACAATCAGTCTGGACTTGAATTCTTCCCATGGCTTCACAGTAGTGAATCTTATTCCACTGCTGTCCCATAAGGGGAGCCTTGCTTTCTGCAGGGAGAGGATGATTCCTGGTGTAGAAGGGAGCCCAAGCTGTGGCAGAGAGATTCCCCACTCCCTATTTCAGGGCAGCGTCTTGTCTTTTCCCCACCTCACTGTGCTGGATTTGATGTATGCACTCTTGGCTTCCAAAGAGCTAAAGTGAGGTGTGGTCAGCCTTCCTGTAAGGAAAAAAAGATACCCCAAAGCTTCGTGGGGTCCTGTGATCCCTCCTGAGCTGTGTTTGTGGGGAAAACCCAAATGCCTGAGCTGCTGATGTTGGAACAGAGCGTGCTTGGAAGAGAGGCACCGAGCAGGCAAGGGAAAAGGAATTGGTTGAGAATTAACTTCATGGCTTAAAAAGGAAAAGAAGTTAGCTAAAACCAGGTGATGGATGCAGTATGCCAAATCCCTCCGAGACCTCTCGAGAGCTATGACTTAACATCCCGTTTCCAGGGAATGAGGGTGGGCTTAGTTCAGGAATACAGGAGCCAAAACCAACCTCTGACCCCAGCCAAAATGGTTGAGAATTATACTGGGAGTGGCCAGAGCAGCTGTGGAGCGGTGTTTGTTCTCAGTCTTCCATGGGCAGGGAGATGGGCTAGCTAATTTCTAAGATTGTTTCCGTCTAATATTCTCCT
The DNA here is from genome assembly GCA_013398125.1 of Aegotheles bennettii. Classification (NCBI taxonomy): domain Eukaryota; kingdom Metazoa; phylum Chordata; class Aves; order Caprimulgiformes; family Aegothelidae; genus Aegotheles; species Aegotheles bennettii. Next base: position 1,351 of record VZRW01009483.1, on the reverse strand, counting down.
GGTTTCCGTCCCCGTGGTTAAAATAACAGAAAATGTCTTGGTTTTCCCTTGGGATGCACACACAGGTGCAGTGCTATCGCTGTTCCTTTTTACCTCCAGGTGAAAACTGGAAAACACAGATTTAAGAAACTGGGGAGCGCTGCAAACCCAGCACTCGGAATGCGATCGTGCAGAGGGGCAGCTGTGTTGTGGAATCATTAATAAAGCATCTTCATACCAAACTTCACTTAAAAAAAATAAGCTGGGAGTTTAAAAAGTACATAAACTTTATTCTGAGGTGTGATTAAGTTGGCATCCAGCTCTAATAGGATGATATTTAACCCACGACAGACTCCTCATCGGATTCCTGTTGGACTGGGAATGGTTTGAAGGCTGTGTTTGGGTTTTTTTACTGTCTTTTTACAGTTTTTTTTACAGTTCACAGTCCAGCCTGAGCAATTCCCCACTAGCCCAAGGCTTGGCCAAGTGAAGCTCCATGCTCGAACCTCTCCTTGCGTAAGTAGCAAACAGCAGCTCGGATAAAAGAGATTTAAACTTCTCTTGCTTGTATTTTATTTTCCCTCTCTTCACGTTTCAGGAAGCTGTCAGTGGGAGTAGTTTACTCTCCCTGAGATGGAGCACTCTCCAGGGGAGATTCTTCCACCCCACGATGTATTTTTGCCTTTAAAAAGAGTTTTTCAGTTGTGTTATGATGATACAGGTAACCAAAGCTACAGTGGTGGTTTCCCACCCTGTAGTAGTAGTGTTGCAGGTGTTGTAACTGAAGGATCTGGCTTACAAAAGGCTCGTAGGGAGAAATTTTAGATGAAGTAGGGGAGGAGGAAAAGTCCTTCAGGCAGAGGAGAAAGTTTTGAGCTACCTGAGAGCTTGTTTGATCCCACCTGCATCAGTCATTCCAGTAAAACACCAGCTTTCCCTGGAAGCTCTGCTGCGTTGGGGAGCAGGTGGAGGTTACTCCAAGTTGCAAGGAGTGTGTATTGCCAGTGGTAGCTGTGGAGATGAAGCCATGGGTAGCTTTGGGGGAGAATCCAACTTCCCTAACTCATGTTTACGTGGTGAAGATGTGAAAAATCAGCTCTGGGACTGGAAAAATCCACTCTCCTGGCATTGGAGGTCTGAGAAAAAGCTGGAGAGGTGACTGGGGGGGGGACCAAAACTCCTTGGGGTGCATTTTGGGGATGAGGTTCAATGGAAAGGTGAAGTTTGGGGCAGGATCAGGGGGGTGTATGTGTGTAGTAACTGGGTTTGTACCCAGGTGTGGGGAGCAGCAGCCCAGTTTCAGGCACTGGGAGCAAGTGGTGGCACCTGTGGCAACGCTTTAGGGTCGATTTCTTGCATTTTTGGTTTTTCC
>VZRW01009475.1:0-33225 GCA_013398125.1 Aegotheles bennettii | reverse complement strand
GGGGGGGTGTGGATGCCCGCTCGCCTCCCGCCCTGGCCACGCAGCGGTGTTGGCTCCGCAGCCGGCGGAGGCTGGGCCGAGCCTGCGGGCAAGGGGCCTGCTCCTCACGGTGAGCTCCTGCCCGGTGAGAACGTGCCCGAAATGAGGAGCTGTGTGCCACTTCCAGAAAGAAAAACTTCCCGGTCGAGTTGAAAAGCTCTCGAAGTAGCCGCAGTGCCACAGCTGCTGGCCTTAACCGTGTGCGGAGCCAGCGCAGAGGCTCTGCAGCCCGGGCTCTGTAAATGTGCTGGGCTTCTGCAGCAAGCAAAACAGAGCTAAACACAAATAATATGAAAGGTCTTTTACTGTCTCTGTTTTATTAGAGGGAAAGCTTAAGAGAATTAAAATGGAGCAAGTTACTGGCTCCCTGTATGCTATCACAATCTTGTAAATAAAATTAGTGCTGTAAATGAAGTATTCTTTGCTAATCGTTTTGTGGGTAGCAGCTGTAGTTAAAATGCTCTGAATGCTTTCATTATTAGGGCATATCAGGACCCAAGTTAGACACCTTTGACCGTGTGAGTATGGTTAAGCTGGGCAATCTTCCCCACTTGAAGTGTGACTCCATTTTTTTTCTGCTCTCCTGTATGAAAGCAGTCCCTACTATCCAATGCATTTAAAAGTATTTAATATTTGAAAGTGAGTAAGCTATCCTGGTGAGAGAGATGTATACCTGTATGGCTTCACTGTTAAGGAACTGCACCCTCCTAATTACAGTAAGACCAGTTTGCCACCAGACATAGTGTACTGCTTAACCAAAAAAGCATCTCTATGTGAATAAGAAAATGCTTTCTACACAGCTGCATATTATCTATTTATTTATTATTTTCTATAAATAAAACTTGCTTTAGTTACATACTTGATATTATAGCTGAGTATATTTTGCAGTGGGTTTTGCCACTGTAAGTGCTATTAAAATTGCAGTTCAGTTTTGCTTTTGAAGTGTAACTGGCTGGTAAATTAGATCTGTGGTGCAAAAGCTACCTGCTTAATAGCATGAGAAGCTATTTTGCTAGGTTTCTCAAAAAGCTCATTCAAATAGTTTCATTAATTGTCTTCTAGAATTAGCTAGTCAATCCATAACTCTTAGAAAATAATGTGTGGTACAAGAGGAAATTTTAAATATGCTCATGTAGCATGTACAAAATTAGTAGAACTGGTTGGCATTGCTGTGAGCTAAACAAGTGAAAAGAATACATGTTTGAGCCGGGTTGTTTCTAATTTCTAACTTGTCACTCAGGTGTAGAGGATTACTACATTTTGGGCAGATAATGTAGTAATATCAACAGGAAAATATGCCAAAAACATGCTTCTGTATATTAAATAGTTTCACTTGTGTAACTCTGGACCAAACCCTAATTGAAAGATACGTTAAAAATAAATAAATAAAATAAATAGTTTTCCCTGCAGCATTTTGCCTTTATTTTAATCTGGCTTGGTTTGGATGTTGATTATGGGGAAAACAAGCTAAGGACTGGGGACGCAGAGGGAGAAGACTCAGCAGAGTAACTTTAATCCCTAAAGGTTTTGCCCCTGAGCCGGATTGCTGTGTGTTGTAAGGCAGTGAGTGTGTGAAGCTTGTTTTGCCACGAGTCATCGCTTTGTTCCAGATTTTCTGGTTTCCATACTGCTGCAGCCTGCAGGGCTTTTTGGTACAAACTCAATTTTACTTATTAAATTGCTTTTCGTGATGTATTTTGTTATAGTGTAGTCTGTGATGAGTTTTATAGAAATGTCTGTTACCATGTTAAATTTCGGGCTCCCCTTTTCAGACACGCTTGCTGGCAGTTGTCGCTGTGCCACCTTCCCTCCAGTGGGGGAGGGTGAACAGCAGAGCGTGCACAAGGCGTGCAGTACTAAGAATTAGGGAGTTCTACCTATAGGCACGTAGGCAGCTTCAAACCACAGCTCCTTTGTATTTCATCTCTTCCTCTTGTCTATCTTCCTTTCCCCTACCTCCTACATACTTACGTAACAAGGCCTTATTTTAGTCCTAATTAACTATGTTACCATGGGGGGGTGGGTCTTTGAAGGATAGATGGATTTTTTTTGTTGCCTATTTCGTTTAACAGCATCCCAGTACTTGACAATGATTGATTTTATTTTTTTCTAATCTGCTGTGTTTTACCAGAGCATTGCGGAACAGCCGGTAGAGGCGCATCATCCTCAGAGCATTTGTCTAGCTTGCTTGTTAATTTTACACTGAATTTTCTAAATAAAAACCATTGCTGGTAAATCAACACCCATTAGTAGGAACAGAAAACTTTGTCAACAACTCAGTGTGATGTATTTTGTGATTGATTTCTAAGACACTTCTATTGTGTACTGTTGCTCTAGAAGAGAAACCTCCTCATGGTTTTGCCCCCCTAGGGGAAATACTTGTAGATGGGTTTAGGAAGCATCTTAACAACGTTAGAGATGAGTAAAGATACTTTTTTTTTCAGTTGTGAAGTTTGTGGTGGGGAAAAAAAATACAGTGATCTGTTATTTAAGTAGCAGATTTATGCTTGCATCATATCTTGCTGAAACCTTCTCTGCATGCTTGAAACTTGCATTCAAGCCTTTCAGTCAAATAATACACATCATGTCATTTCCCTGCTAATTAAGATGATAGCTCTTTTCAAGAGAACTCAGATATAGGGAAATTCAAGTTTTCCTTATTCAATAAGAAGTGTAGTACTATTAAAAGTTGATTAAAGGACTTAGAATTCTGGTATTTGTATCAGAAGTATGCATGTTCGTGTTTTGGTGGAGTACATACTATGTGTTTGAGGTTTGTGGATAAACTTAATTGTTGCTATCCTGCTCTTAATTTTTGGTGTTCTGCTGACCAAATAAAAGTTTCTTTTTCTCTATTTGCAGATGATGGTAGTTTCCCCTCTAGAAGAGGTGGGAAAACCAGTTAGGAGTAGGAAACAAGTATAGCAGTAGAGATGGATGAACAAGCCCTCTTAGGCCTAAACCCAAATGCTGATGCGGACTTCAGACAAAGAGTATGTAATTAGCTTCCTTATCTCTCTAGTAATTGGGGGTGCTGTTTCAGTGCGAAAATCTCATCTTTTCTTTGTGGGGTGTTGGGGGTTTGGCTTTTTTTTATTAACCGATACATAGGGTTCATGGTGGCAAGTACAAAACAAAGGATGTAAGCTGAAGATCATGTGTCACCAATTCTGTGAAATTACACTAAACATGCACAGAAATTTTTTTTCTAGGCTCTTTTTCATTCCTTTCAGTTCTTTGTACTTGTTGCTCAGCTCCTAACTTGGGTTCCCATAGAATGAAAAGCAGCCCTTGAAAACAACGAGTTGCTGGGAATTGCTCTTATAATTCTTACATGCGTTTTTTTTTTTTAGTTTAAATGGATTACCTACCTTTAGTGTCTTTTAATGGAATGTGTGACTTTAACTGCAGTGAAGCACAGAGTAGGTTAAGAAAGTAATCGTGGTATGTGGATAACGGTTACTTGATAAAAGAGAGATGCTCCTGTGAAAAGGCATTGCAGTTTATGTAACTGTTTAATGAGTAAATATTTCTGCTTACTGATTGTTTATCAAGTTGATTCAACTGATTTCCTCTTTCAGAAACTAGGATGTTAATTCCTTGGGTTTGTGTTCATAATACAAATCCTGGAATATACTAGAAAGTTAAAATATAATTTAATGCAGCTTAGTATTGCTAAGCAGCCTGTTAAGTATATTGTTTCTAGGTATTTGTCCTTTTTCGAAAGGATAGCTCATCTTTAATGTTTGGTTAATAGATTATCACTGTAAAATCTGCAGCTTATAGATTTGTTGACCTTTTAACTACAAAGTCTGTCTAATTTTGAAATATTTCATATTAAACGGTGACTTTTCACTAACCTTGTAAGATGTAACATATAAAGGAAGTATCAAACAATTTCTAGTAAAACTGTTTAGTATAAGAAAATTACCAGTACTATCTACAGGAAGTGAATGCTTGCTTTAAGGACTTATTTCAATTCACTAATTATTTTGGGAAGTTATTTTGTGAATGGAAACAATCACGATCTAATGCAAAAAAAGAAAAAAGCAAAACAGCCAACGGTTAAGTAATGCCCTTGAAATACGTGCATACATAGAATTGAAATAATGTTGCTAATCTAATCTGTTTCAAAATTTACTTTACTGTTTTGTGTAACAGGCCACAGTAAGTGTTAAAACAATTAGATCAAGTTAGCTGTTGTCAGAAGCTATTTAGAAATTCTGATAAACAACTTGGTTATTTAAAATCGGGTATTTTTTTCCAGTTTCTGTAATAGATTCATAAACTGATAGTTGTCGGGTGTTCAGTGTTTGAATGTTTCTTGAGCTTGAGGTGTTGAATACAGCCAAAGTGGTGGAACAAAAATAGCCAATTGTTTTCAGTGAAAAGTCTAAATCAGAAATTCTGAAGAGGAAGTGGAAGGAATTTTAACTTTTATGTGAACTCCCTCCTAAATAGAAAGGCTCGGAGCAACTTCCTCTAGTCGACCCTGTCTCCAGAAGTCCCTTCTAACTTCAATGTTTTTCTAAGATTTTTGTTATTTGAATATAAAAGTGGAAATGAGTACCTATGATAATAGCATTTGAAGAAACACTCGTATTATGGTAGCTAGGGAGCCATATAAATACTTGGATATATCCAAATACCATTGTTTTTTTTGAAGGAGAGCTGTTTAAATGTGAGTCCAAGTGTGAATGAGATGTCTTGCTGTGTGGTTTGCTCTTTTTTTTTAAATTAAACTTACTTGGATGTTTGCAGGCACTAGCCTACTTTGAGCAGCTGAAGATATCTCAGGATGCTTGGCAAGTCTGCGCAGAAGCGTTGGCTCAGAGTATATACAGGTAATGTAGATAAGAATCATTGCTTGTTTTCATTAGTAATATGTTTGGCTCTGGTTTTAGTGCTTCAGCATAATAGGTCAACTGTAAATTGCTGAAAGTTAACATGGTCTTCATGCTATTTTTATTATCATAGTTGATCTGTGGCTTCTGTATAATGTCTTTCAAGGAATAACAATGTATAAATAAAACTCCATATCAATTTAGTAGCCTAAAAACTGTTGTTTTATGAAATCCAAGGGGGGAAAAAGAGTTCTAGTACTGTCTTTTGAAGAGGAGAGAAGCACTGAAAATTTCCCATTGTGAGACTACAGGCTTTATATGTAGTAATCTCAGAAGTAATTCCTTGGTTCTCTTCTGTGGAGTAGGCCATCCCATTTTTCAAGATGTGAAGAGTGTGTAGTCGCCACTATTTTTGCACAAAGTTGTGTATTTAGAGCTCAAATACTAGGTTGTTGCTGTATCACAGAATAATTCAGGTTGGAAGGAAACCGAGGGATGTATATCTCCCGAATAACAACAGTCATTTATAGAATACTGTTTTTGTAAATGATTTATCAAAACTTCTGTCTCCAACAGAGTATGCAGTAATTAACAAAACCACACAAGATTTGGAAACAGCATTTTATTATCTTTAACAAAATACATTTTGATTGTTAGAGGTTTTAGATAGTAAGATGATAAACTCGTGTAGGTTATATAGCATGTGGAATTTCCCTTCCTAATCTATACCTCTCTAGCTTTGCTCTTTAAGATGCAATGTATAACTTGCACTTAGTGTGCTAATGGACTCCAAGTGTATTATTAAAACATGATAGATTTTTATAAAGGCAGGATACAATAGGTATTGTAGTTTTGTATGTTCAGTACTAAAATCAAAGCATAACGAATTGGCGGCTGTGGGGAAAAAAAAAAGATAATGTTAAACGTTAATATTAGTTTAACAGTTGCTCATTTTTACCAAATGAACTGCTTGAGTATTTGTCATTTTTGCTTAGAAGTAATAGCAGAAGCATTTTTCTCTGATGCACAGTAATTCTTGATTTGCCAAAGGGATGACCTGGTTGTAATATTTGAGGAATTACTTTTTTTCTCCCCAGAGAAGTGTAACAAGTTGTGACTAGTAACAATTTTATTTCCTTTTTTAGTGATGATCACATCAAATTCTTTTGCTTTCAAGTTCTGGAACACCAAGTTAAGTTCAAGTGAGTAATTTTTCTTGACACCAGCCATATACATTCATTTAATTTTCCCCTTTTATTCTGCTTCCAAAGAAACTTAAAATTATATCTGTCATCTTGGTGTAGTTGATGAGGTGGCTTTAATCCTATTCAGAGGATTTTCTTGTACTTCTTCACCTTTTCTTGAAAGAGGAATAGTTGGGTTTTGAGCAGCTCTTGGGTTTTGAGCAGCATGTTTTACTTAGCTAGTCTAACATATGCGTATGGCCCAACACAAAGCCAGTTACAAAGGACTGCTTGAAAGTTACTCCTTTCTGGAGCTTTAATCCTTACTTGTACTCTCACTGATTTTTGCAAAAAAGAGTCCTGCAGGCAGCAGCCTTGCTCAGTACAGAGTCCTGGACTTCAGACAAAGCCCAATTCAGTAACTGTGGCAGAGACATTAAGAGAAAGTAGTCTTTTCGCTGTATGGTGTTTTCATAGAATCATCATTTTAGGAAAAAATGCTTTGAAAAATAATATAGGTTTCATTGTATGGAACTATATTTTTTTCACACTTTGGGCTCCTTTGGTCAGTACTTGAATGCTGTGACAGAGGTGTCTGCCTCTTGGAATATCAGTGTGACAGATTGCAATACACTGAACGTGTGGGTCAGGCTTTAAATAGCAATAAGATGTATTTTGTGACTGATTTTCACAATTATGTATCAGAGAAAAAATTAAAAACTTTGTCATTTTTATTTACCTGATTTTGCCTCATTGTCCACCTTCCTCTGCTTGTTCTGCTCCTGTCCTCTGCTTGTTCTGCTCCTGTCATCTGCTTCCTGCAGTGTGTTTTCTCTTGTTTTCCTGCTTCTTATTTTCTTTGAGTGTTTTCAGTGGGGTTGCTTTTTTCTCCTCCTTAATCAATAATTCCTTGTGACAGGAATGCTGGGGTCACATTCAGCAGTCATTCCTGTTAGGGACTGTACCAAAGCTACAGCTAGCTCTATTGCAAGAAGAGCGTTCTCAGCTTAGCTAGTCCTGGGAAGGAACATGTTATGTGGGTAGTATTTGAAGTGGGCTGGTTATGTCAAATTTTGCCAAGACTACATGTGTGACGTAAAGCAGAAGTACTTGTTTGCTTTTTTTGTTTTGACATATGTCTGATAACAAATGTACTGTAGATCAGAACAGTGAAGGACTTCCTTATGTTCACTCTTGACAGTCTTCAACGTGTAGTAAACAAGTTTGAGCATATACAGATGGCTTTTTCTTCTCTGCATGGCTTATGGTCAAATGTGTGTTTTTATCAGGGTCATAAGTCCTGTCCCTGATAGAGCAGCCTTCCTGGAAAATTTCAAGGTCTTCCTCCAATATAGGAGGCAGTAGTGCCTCAAAATGTAATCCATTAACTCGGGCAAAATGTTTTTCCTTCTTTTTATGTCTTTGATTCAAAATTTCAACATGCAACTAGCTGTGTAAATTCCTTTTCTAGGAACCTTTCGTTTATACTAACATGCAGTATTACATGAAATACTAAGAGTTTGTGCCTTACAACTGCTTCGTGACAAGAGCAACATTCAGTATTTTGACCTCACTATGCTTTGTTTTAGGTACTCTGAACTTACTGAAGTCCAGCAGCAGCTAATTAGGGAAACACTCATAACATGGCTGCAAGCACAGGTGAGCATGTACCTTCACAGCAGTCTCTGTCACAGTAGGCTCATCAGTAGGCTAACAGAAGGCTAAATGTTTAATCTGTCACTTGAGTTTAAAGATGGCTTCCTGAAGATATACGGGATCTGATGGTTAAAAGTTTTTACCATGCTAATCTTTATTACAAGTTCTTTAAATCAGGTGTTGTAAAGAAGCCTGTACTTGAACTCATTACTAAATACAAAACTCTTACATCAGATAATGATTGTGGTTTACTCAGTTGTGTGTGAAATAAGGAGTATTAAAGGTTTCCCTTTAGAGAGGTATAATCCAGATTCTCAATGTTCCTGAGTGTCTGGAGGAGTAAGTCTGTTTTCAAGACCCTCCTGGCCTAACTCCTGTCTACTTAGAATGCTAGCAGATGTTTATGAATGAACAGCATCACTCCTCTGTTAATACCAGAGCAGAGTATTGAGAACTCTTTCTGGTGGAATTACTGTAGCTGAACGTGTAGTACCAGTTGGACCCAGGAGTTTGCAATCAGCAGAACTGTCAAGTGGGCAGATTCAAGTCTTTGCCTATACCTGCCATTTTCTAGTTATCATCCCACTGCTGCACTGGAAATTAGCGTAGTTGCTTTATTTGTAGAAAGCTTAACAGTAGGAAATGGAATGTAATACAACTTAGAAAAGAGCAGATCATTGTGAAATGGATTAAATTGCTTTTAATTTTTCTTTGTGGCAAGCTGTTCCATTTGGGAGCAGTTTATGGAAAGGGAGAGGGTAGAAGGAAAGAGAGAACTTGGTAATGACAGATTTTTAGATTTATTTTTTTTTATTAACTGTTTTCCCCTGATGAGCTTATATTTAGAAACTTCCTACACTGTTCTTAAAGCTAGCATCTAACAGGCGCAAGCTAGTTACAAGAGGACTGCAATTTATTTTCTGGAAGTTTTGTTTACTCCTTTCACCGAACTAACATATTACCTTTTGGTCTTTGAATAGTATGCTTAGTGTCTTAGTATTGAATGAAGGGCTTAGGACTGTATCACCCTGTTTCATTACAATTTAGCTAAGTCTTCTTCAAAATCTTTGGAAAGATAAGGCTTTTTATTGATACCAGCCAGGAAGAGAGGGAGAGCATGAATCGCTATACAGAGATATGCAACAAGCATATGTATTCTTCCCTAATTTAGTAAGAATATACAAATAAATTATCTTGTTTCTACCAGATGCTGAATCCCCAGCCTGAGAAGACTTTTATTCGCAACAAAGCAGCACAAGTCTTTGCATTGCTTTTTGTTACTGAATATCTCACAAAATGGCCCAAGTTTTTTTTTGATATTCTATCAGTAGTTGACCTTAATCCACGAGGTGTGGATATGTACCTCAGAATCCTGATGGCTGTTGATGCTGAGCTGGTAGACCGGGATGTTGTTCATACATCAGAGGCAAGTTACTGTTTTCCATTAATGTTTGTTTTAAACTTTCAGAAAGTTTTCTTACTTTAATTAGAGCAGAAGACTTGCAGAGATGTCTTTCCTATGGCAACTCTACCTTAGGGACATTAGGTGTTTTAGATCCAGAAGCTGTAAGTTGTTTAATGCTTTTTATGATTTCATACTTTGCAGTTAATACATTTTTTTTTGCTTGAAGAGCTAGCAAACAAAAACTCTTGGACTGAGTTAGCCAATTTAATGTTTGACTGACTTATTTTAAAATACTGATTTCTTCTGCCTGTTTTAAGGAGTCCTAACATCAAAAATCTGTTTAATGATCTGGAGAACTTTCCCCTTTGTCTGCCTCTCTTCAGCATTTTGGCATTGTGGTAGGAAAAAAAAAGAGTGACAAGTAGGGTATTTTGTTTTTATTTCTTACAAGAAAAAAAAATGCTCTTTTTGGGTTTCTGAGTTTTGTCTTTCTAGGACACATGGTGTCTGGTAGTGGATACAAAAATGCTGCTAATTTCACAAGATGCTAATCTATTATAAGACTGATTACCCTTTTCCTATATTGATAGGAGGCTCGTAGGAACACCTTATTAAAAGATACTATGAGGGAACAATGCATTCCAAGTTTGGTGGAATCGTGGTACCAAATCTTGCAAAACTATCAATATAATAACTCAGAGCTGACGTGCCAGTGCCTTGAAGTAGTTGGAGCTTATGTATCCTGGATAGATTTGAGCCTGATAGCCAATGAAAGGTAAGGGTTTTTTGATGTAATGACTTTGCAAAAATACTTTTGATAGTGTGCTGACTGTATTTCTATGAAACAGAATCAAAACTCATCTTTGAAAAAGGACTTTGTATACAAATATTTGGAATTGGGGTTTTTTTAGTAGGGTAATTGATTGATTTATTAGTAATTGACTTTGCAAGCCAAGCTGATATGATGGCCAAAATAGGCACTACTGTTTGCTGTTATCCTTAAAATTTATAAAATGCTGAAGTTAGTGAGTACAATAGACTTTAAAACTGTCTTACAGAATCAAGAGATTAGCTATTAGATGTGAAGTTTGTTTGCAGAAGGCTTAGGAGGACACAAGGGGTCAAGTGACATCTGACCATCTCTGAATATAAATAGTTTATAAAAAGAAACTATTGTAAAGATGCACACAGATAATATAAAGCTTCTATAAGATGCTACTGTGTACATATAAAAATAAACCTTTTTTTTTCTTTGAAGGTTTATAAATATGCTGCTAGGTCACATGTCTGTGGAAGTTCTCCGGGAAGAAGCCTGTGATTGTTTGTTTGAAATTGTAAATAAAGGAATGGACCCAATTGATAAAACAAAATTGGTTGAATCTTTATGTCAAGTATTGCAGTCTGCTGGTCTCTTCAGTATTGATCAGGTTTGTGTATTGATTTTTATAATAGGAATGAGTCATAGGTTTCCAGCAGTTTTTAAGTAAGCAAATAAACAGAAAACTATAAAACTAAGTCCACAGATTAGGGAGAATTAGTTGTGCTTCTGCAACAAAGCTAAATATTTCTTACACTTTCCTCATACTTAAATTAAGAGCTTGTTATTGAATATTCCTTATTCACTTAAAACACTGCATTTTGTTTGTCCTCAGCATGAGTTTTTTGGCTTAGAAGCAAGGTATTATGTAACTCCTCTGTTCATCTCCTAAAACCTGTTGTGCTTACTGTTAATGCTACTTCTGTGTTTCATTGCCTTGAACATTTTATTCTGAATGATTCCCTAATAGGTACTGTAGCCAAGGTAGAGTTTTTTAGGGTGAGACATTAGATCAACTGTACATAATTAGGTAGGGGAAAGAGCTTTCTTAAAGGGCATGTATGCTGTTCTGTATGACAGCACAATCAGACACGAGGCTTGAAATTCTTACCTGTAAGCTGGAAAAATATATCTACTAACCAAACACGCATTCCCTGGCAGCTGAAGTGTTTAAGGAACAGCTGTTTACTGCGTGCTGTGGAGAAAAAGGAACCAGTCCTTATGAAGCTGTAGTCCTTAGATTGCAAGGCCGTTATCTCTTCATTTTGAAGCCTTTGTCAAATTTGAATTCCTACTAGAATGCAGAAAATGTGCATTTGTCAATCTGGGAGGTGTTCCTCTAAATATCTTACCTTAGTCTCTCTGAGGAATACTTGTTACTCTTCTCTTTTTACAGTTATCTCTGTAAAGCATCTGTTTGGGGTAACTGGTCTAGGGGTATTTCTCATTTCTGATCAATGTATTTCTGCAAAGCAAGCCATAAATATTTAATACTAGCTCACTCTTACAGGCAGTACTGGAAGTTACTTGTTATCAGTAGTTCTGAAGTGAGCTAGAGCTGTTATTTCTTTGAAGTTTTCCCATAAAAAGATTTTCCTCTTATGCAGCCTAAAATTTGTGGTAGGTATGTGCTTCTGCTTTTCTTTTGAAGCTGCTTCTTGCTGTAAAGTAAAAAGAGAAACAAACTAATCTGAAGAGATGAAGTGAGCTACTGTTGTATAATGGAGGACAGCCAAATCTGGCATTGCTGTAATTTTTCTCTCTCCATTCTCCATGGAAAATGAACCAGACCATTGTACTTTCCACCTAGGAGACAAATGTTGTTTTTTCTTCTACATACTAGACATGAACAGTAGTCTGTAAGCTCATGCCATTTAAACATGAACTCTGCTGGTATTTTTAATGGGATATCTTTTCTTGCAGGAAGATGATGTGGATTTTCTTGCCAGATTTTCTAAGCTTGTCAATGGGATGGGGCAAGCATTGATAGCTAGTTGGACTAAACTGGTAAAAAATGGTGATATAAAGAGCGCTCAAGACACTTTGCAAGCTATTGAAGCAAAAGTGACCCTAATGTTGCAACTGCTAATTCATGAAGATGATGACATCTCGTCTAATATCATCGGCTTTTGTTACGACTACCTTCACATCTTGAAACAAGTAAATATTTCTTGTTTCAATTTACCATCACTTTTTGACAGATGATTTAGTTTAAAATTTGTGGGAATACATGAATCTTGCACTATGTGCAAACTCACTTGAAAAATAGGTTTTTTTACTAGTTAGCATTCAGTAGCTTTCATGGTTGTGGTTGTGCTATTTCTATAGTGTTTTTCAGAAATCTGAAGGAATTCGGTTAAATCTTGCATGAAATGGAAAGTAGGTTTGCAGTTCATGTGACTGTTATAAAAGCAAAACTGTCTTTTCCTATTATTCCAGCAATAAAGAATTTACTATACAAAAAATAACACTTGGAATTTATTTTTCAGCTTTCTGCACTTTCAGACCAACAAAAAGCTAACGTAGAGGTAAGCAAGTTGTTTTTCCTAGATTTATGTTTTCAATAACATGTTGGGTCAGAATTTTTCATTTTGCTGAAACAAATCATGTTTTATTTATATGCCTTAAAATGTCTGTGTGACAATAATTAAAAGGGAAGACTTAAAAGTAAAGACATTATGTTCCATCATACACTAAGTAACTATAGCTTTGTCTTTAAATAGTAAATCTATATTGAGTTGTGTATGAAGATGAAAGCTGTTTTAGAGCTGTTCTTCCCAAACAACCCTTAAGTATATGTTGTTAAGCTCCTGTACAGTCTGTACAGTTGATAGAACGTTCGTAGATCAAAATAAAAAAGGGTTTTTTCCTGAAGCTTTATTTTTATTAAAACCTGCCCTAATTCCAAAGGATTGGAAGACGTATGGGAAGGGTTGTCAAAAAATTCAACCCTTGATAGTTAAACTTATGAAAGAAGCTGCAATTCAAATATAACAGTTGCACTTACAATGAGCAGTTGTATGTTAAGCATTACATTAAGATTAAGTTTAAGTTTAAATGCTGGAGTTTATACATAAGCTGAAATTTACATATAAAGCATTAAGTTTAATAAATAAGGTTTATGCCCAGTTTTGGAGGCAGTAACTGGTTTCGTTTTTTTCAGCACGGTCCTTTAATTTATTTTCCCTATGATCTTTCTGCACCAGTATGGATGTACTAGTTTAGATGCTGAATTGGTTAGATGGGTGTGAGTATTTCCTAAGTTCATACAGCTGACAACTGTGATTCCTTTTCCTTTACAAAGAAAACTGAATTCCGTACCTGTTCTAACATTAAAAGTTGAATTTGGATAACTGGTCTAGATTATCTTGATCTGGCTTTGCCTAGTGTCTGTTTAAATTGGATGAGGTAACACAATAAGAGAAGTTTGATAACATCAGTCAAATCTTTTTATTTTTGTTACTATGTCTCTTTTGTTCTTGTAACTGGATCAAACCAAATGACTTATTGCAGTGCACTTGAGACACTTAAAATTTGAATGTGTTACTGTCCCAAAATCTATTGTTTTGTTACACTTTCATACTGAAGAACTCTTTTTCTGAGCATTTCTTGAGGATTTGTGTTAAACTGAAAAGCGGTCATACCAATCTTTCTTCTTTCATCCAACTCATAATAAGAAAGTATTTGGATATAGTATAAATCTTATTGTTGTCTGTCTTAAGCTTTAAATTGTCTGCTTAGCCGCAGTCTTTTTAAAGTTTTGCACCTAAGAAGTTCTCACTTTCAACTCGATTATTATTTGAACAGGAAAAAAGGGGGTCTTGTTTATTGTGCTTTTGAAGTCCCAAAGTTTTTTCTCATCAGCAGGATTACATTTTTAATTCTTAAAATGACAGGTGTTTGTAAGCATTTCTGGCTACAAGCATACCACATTAATGTTTTGCAATTATTTTTATTCTTTAAAGTCACTTCTTACAAAAGATCAGAGACTTCTCACAGATGCTAGCATTTGGTGTCAACAGAAAGCCTGATCACATTCTTGCTATTTGACCGTATTCTTCCTCAAAGTATTAGAAGTGTTTCTGCTAATCACACAAAATTTCATCTCAGTAACCTAGGTTTAATTCATTGGCTCATTTTGGTGTTACAGAATTTAAAGTTTTGCACTTAAAATGCAAAATATGTAATCACGATTCATTTGTCAAAAGTTTGTGGGTTTTTTTAAGTTTACCTTGTTCCCTTATTGAATATTTGTCTGAAACTTATGGCTATCTGCATTCAGAACCTCCAGTGCTGGAAGAGAATCACAAAATGCTAATCAAGTTCTTGCTGATATGATCAGCATTTTCATTTGCTATAGTTATAATAAAAGCTGTTGGATACTGAATTTAACCAATATGGAAAGAAAAGGAAGATGTGTTGTAGTAGGTATAGGTGCTCTCTAATGCTGATCAAATACCTGTTATAATTCTACTGAGTCTTCTCCAATATTCAGTGAACCTGTTCCTTGTAATAAGTATGTGCATATGTCCTGCCCCATTACTTGTTGCTACTTAATGTTCTCTTGGACTTGTGACACTTTATCATTGTCATAAATATAAAAATGGTCTGCTTCTGATTCAGTTTTAATTATCCAGAACAGCTTTTTGTCCATTTGGAATATTTAGATTTAATACATGATTTTCTGGGTTCCCCAGAACAAGCTGTTAAACTAAAGTGAAAATTAAAATCCCATAGATTTTTGAATACTTGTTTAGCTGACTGTGTGTGTCTGTCCAATTTCAATCCATCCTGGAAAGCATGAGTGAGATTGAGTACTCCCTGTATTTTACACGTTAAATCAGTGTTCTAAAAACCTGAATTCTAGTAAATGCTTAGTGAGATCAAAGTGATACATTTAGAGTTTGAGACTTAGCAGAGATGGGATCAAATCTTTATTCCTGTTCTAGGACTTACCAACAGTCCCTACTAAGGACTGAAATTGCTCATCAGTGCTTTAACTGATCTAACAACTTGCTGCTGCAGAAAAGGGAAGGTTTTGCTTTTCTTACTCCTGTTTAGTGTTCCTGGCTCTTACTCTTGGATTCTTAGCTAAACCAACTCAGCTTGTTAACTTGCCCCCCCAAAAAACACTTTTAAGGATATTGAGCTATTAGAGAAGTTAATGTTATGGCTAAGCTCACCTACCCCTTTAAAATAGGATCTTGGACAACCTGTTTAGCTTCCTCTGCTTAGTTCAGTCATCTTAATTGTTGTTTTCAACGTGAACTGAACAGCACACACAGATTACAAGCAGGAAACAAAGCCAGATAATACTGTTATTCTGAGAGCTCCAAGTCATCCATTCTGTGTAGCTGGAATGGCATATGTATATTGTTTGGTTATAATTAATCTGTTTCAGTTTCGAATATTACTTTTGCAAAGCCTCTGAAAATAATTCAAATGGGATTTACAATATTTGTAAACATTTAACACTTGCTTTAAAGTTTCCTTTACTGTAGGATCTTAACTGTTGCTTCTTTCCACTTGTCTGCTTACAGTTCTGTTTTTATCTTAGGCAATCATGTTGGCTGTTATGAAGAAGTTGACATATGATGAAGAATATAATTTTGAAAATGAGGTATTGTGTTATATGAATAAACAGACAAATGCAACTTAAATTACATGTAGTAAAACTTGCTTATGCTTTTAAAAGCCAAATTTTTAGTGGACTAAGGATTTGAAGGTAGGAAGCTAAGGTCTGTAGGCTGATTCTTTTTCATGTGTGGAAAGCCTTTTTAACCTCTGGACATGTCTGCATAGAACAAAACAGCATAGTAAGGGGATGTCCAGCCAGTTCAGTTAGATTATTTCTGGCTGCATTTGTGCGGAACTATTCCTAGGCAAGTACAGCTGTGCTGTTAGCTAAACTTAGCTGTTGAGCTGGCTTGTTTAGTGTGAGTTTGCATGTTTCTGCACATCACTTCTGCCTTGCAAAAGGATTTGAGAAGCATTGTGTAATGAAACTCTGAGATGCTGCTTGACCTACTTCAGATGGTCAAATCTGCAAAAAAAACCAAACTGAAGGAGGTGGAGTGTCTTTGATTTCACTTCCCTCCTATGCTTACATCTCTGTCAGATGGCAATAATGATAGAATAAGTTAGACTGACTTTTTATCCAGGTTTTTTAGAGAACTACAGTCTTTAAAAGGTTAACTTAAACTGTATCCAGTCCATTATAAATGTTTCTGTTAGTTTAATTTTAAAACTGATCTAGATGCTGAGAAATAATGTCTTTGAGGAGTGAGTCAGTTTTCAAGAATTAGGTCAATATGACTTTGCCAAGAGCATTTTCTTTCTTGTACTTTTGGCTAGTTCTCAGTTTGGAAAGCCTTTTTAATATGTTTCTGGACTGAGTGCAGTGGATCTCTGCCAGTCAAAAATGGAGCCTGCTGTTAGGTTGCAAGAGTGTAGGGGGACCATTATTGAATTCTCTGAGCATAGTGTATTGTTCTTGTATGTACACGTTTTTGGGTTAGATGTAATTGTCTAAAATGGTTGTGGATGGATTTACACACGAATACATGGACTTCATTGTCTTGCGAATGTTTTGTAGGGTGAAGATGAAGCAATGTTTGTGGAGTACAGAAAACAGTTGAAACTGTTGCTGGACAGACTTGCTCAGGTCTCACCAGAGTTACTGTTGGCATCTGTTCGCAGAGTTTTTAATGCTACACTTCAGTAAGTTGGGTTTTTAACTTGGTTACATGATGCCCTTAGCTTTTTTGCCTTTTGTAACTTTCACTTTGTAATGAATATAAGTGTGATGTAGCAAGGTGAAGCCAATTCTTAGAATTAACTTGTTACAACTTCATGGTATGACTTGGTATGGTCTTTTGCTCAGCTGCTTAAAAAGAAAAAGCTTTCTTTTTGTAACCTTAAATGGCAGATATTTTATTTTCCTTTAGATGTCTCTTGATCTTTGTCATTTACCCAAACAGCAACAGCCATTTGGACAAGTGTTCACTTCACACCTCAAAGAAATGCTTATGAGATGTGGCAAATAATTTTATGTGTTACTGCTATCAGAAAACCAAGGTTGGATAGGGAAAAGAAACAAAAGTGAAGCGTTTTGTACAAAAAGAGCAGAGTCAATCCTGGACACCGTGCATGTAAATAAACATTCTTTCTAGTTGCCTGACTAGAAGGACAGTTGTGTGTATACAAATTGGAATCTAGTGTTTTCGGTGGCTTCCTTGTACCTTCCTCTTTAGTGAGCCCTCTTTCTAAGTGAAGCTGGATGGCTTATCCACGTGTCGTAGTGTGTGGTTTTGTATGTAAAAAAGCACTTCAAGAAATTTGTAGATTTAAAGTTGAAACTGATAAAAGAAAATTGGTAGCACTCTGATGGAGAATTGCTGTGGGTTTTGTAGATAAAGTCTTCCAGAAGCATCCTGAAATACTGCCTAGATCTTGGTGTTTTTCTTAGTTAAAATGTGCTCCTTTTATGCTGTGCATCCGAAGAAGGCTCGAAAGAAAATACTAACATGGTAGAACTGTGATTATTTCATAAGCTGATCATTTCATGATCTTCATATTCTTTCTTTAGGAATTGGCAGACTACGCGATTTATGGAAGTAGAAGTAGCAATAAGGCTGCTGTATATGTTGGCTGAGGCTCTTCCTGTATCTCACGGTGCTCACTTCTCTGGTGATGTTACAAAAGCTACAGCTTTACAAGACATGATGAGAACGGTAAGTATGTGTGTTGTGGGAGTTATTTAAAAAGACTGGAACATTCCAGTTCAAATGTCTTAATTACCAGCACATCACCTACATTGTAGTTTGATGTTATAAACAGCTCAAATACTAACTTAGTAATGCTTTTATTTGTAGCTGGTGACTTCTGGTGTTAGTGCCTATCAACACACGTCAGTGACCCTGGAATTCTTTGAAACAGTGGTTAGATATGAAAAATTCTTTGCTGTTGAACCTCAGCACATTCCAACTGTTCTAGTAAGTTTAATCTCATTTACATTTTCAGCCAGATAAGGCTAGATGAGTTCTTTAGACTTAGGAATTTTTTTTATTTTGTGAAGGTCACTAAAGAAGCTGGCTTCTTAAGGAGCTTTTCCCCTCCCTTGTTTAGGGATTCTAAGACTGAGATACAATTTCTTGATTGCAGATGGCATTTTTAGATCACCGTGGTCTTCGCCATACGAGTCCCAAAGTACGAAGTCGAACAGCTTACCTCTTTTCCAGATTTGTCAAGTCTCTTAAGTGAGTAAAGCTGTTACAAATGTATCCAAATTGCACTGAATTTACTGTACATAGCCCTTCTGTACATCAATGTTCATTGAAACAGGCTGGGCTTCAAGTGGATTGTAATGAAGTAAGGTATCAAAACAGTGCTCTAGCAAAGTTGTCCTAAGGTAGCAGTGGAAAAAATTCACAGAACAAAGAATTGGAATACATATGCTTAGCTTATTTTGATTAGATGTTAAAACTGGTGGACAATGTAAATGTCTGCTTTTCCTCAGTGAGCAGAGCTGAGAGTGAGTGGATCTGGAGACTCCCAAGACTAATTCTGTCTCTGACCAAATTCTGAATATTTACAGAATTTATACTGGTGACATTTACTCAGTGTATTAGAGCCCTTCAAACAGTCCTGTCCTGTTGATCTTATTTCACAGGCATGTATTTAATGTAGAGGCAGGAGAAGCTCCAAGATGGTTCAGATTTCAGAAGGATCCTGTTTTTCAACTGTTAATAAAAATGTTTCACTCAGATGAGTGAGGCTATTTATGCATGTTAAAAAAAAATGAGGGAAAGAAAGAAAAGTTTATTTCCCTCATGCCATGTATCAATTTGGCCTACCACAAGCACTATATCCACAAGTCAGATTTTTCTACAACAGTGCTTTGATATTTAAGGAGAGTTCTATATTGATAAGGTAGTTTAGTGTCTAGATTTACAGCTTAAATAAAATACCAGGAAACCTGTAGAAATGCACACGCTTCTAAATAGCGTTATGTACTTGTGTTTTACTTCAGTAAGCAAATGAATCCCTTTATTGAAGATGTTCTGAATAGAATACAAGACCTGCTGGAACTTTCTCCTCCTGTAAGTATTTACAGCAGGTTTTTGTGATAAATAAGGCTTGCACTTACTCATTGCTGTGCCCGAGTACTTACTGAATTGTAAGCTGAGCACACAAGCATCAAAACAAATAATTGTCCTGCTTTTTTGGTGTGAGGTCACTCGCATGCTTACATGTGTACCTAATTTTAATAATCTTGCTTATGTGGGTTTCTGGGAGTATAGGCTAGAGATGGGTATATATAGCAGGCGATCTATCTGAATTGTATAAAAATAGTTGTTCCTTCAACTATGTTTTTACTTGTACTTGACGCTTCCACTTAAGTAGGAAGAGAATGAAACTGTTGCAAATATACTATAGAGATTACTTAGACATGATTAAATAAAGAGTAGTATCTCTAAACTTTGAGGAGACAGCTTTGCTAAAGGATATTTAGTGAATTATGCCTGTTATCTTCCATTTTAGGAAAATGGTTACCAGGCTCTGTTAAGCAGTGATGATCAACTTTTCATTTATGAAACAGCTGGAGTATTAATAGTTAACAGCGAATACTCTGCAGAAAGAAAACAGGTTCTAATGAGGAATTTGTTGACTCCACTGATGGAGAAGTTCAAAGTATTGTTAGAAAAACTGATGATGGCACAAGATGAGGACAGACAGATGGCACTGGCTGACTGCCTCAATCATGCCGTTGGGTTTGCTAGGTAGGTACAGCACAGTGATTCTGTGTGTGTTTCTCGCTTGAGTAAAAGGGAAATATAAAGGAATTCTTGGGAGGAGGGGCTGAGTTTCTACCTGTGCTTTATTGACCTAGAAAATCATCAGTGATTGTAGAATTTCTTATGGTAGCCCAGAAGATTAGTTAAGTCCCCATAGAAAAGGCTGCTATGGATGTAGGTACAGTGTATATTGAGCAAGTTTATTATGAACCAACATATATATTCTAATCATACGTTGTTTGTAAAGTGTTAGAATTTAATTCTCCAAAAACTGCCAAAATTGTAGCTACTTCATATCAAATAATTCTGTTCATTACTTCCAGTGTTTGGCTGCCATTTCATGACATGTAATATTCTAGTTTAGTGCACGGGTTTTATTTAAAGCATACGTTGTTCTTAGTGTTATTACTTCTTCATTGGATTGAAATGTGAGCTTATGTATAACCTGGGTGTATTGCTTCTACAGCCGAACCAGCAAGGCTTTCAGCAATAAGCAAACTGTGAAACAATGTGGCTGCTCTGAGGTTTATCTGGACTGCTTACAAACGTTTTTGCCAGCTCTCAGTTGCCCATTACAAAAGGAAGTTCTGAGAAGTGGTGTCCGCACTTTCCTTCACCGCATGATTATTTGCCTAGAGGAAGAAGTTCTTCCATTCATTCCTTCTGCCTCTGAACACATGCTTAAAGATTGTGAAGCAAAAGATCTTCAAGAATTCATTCCTCTTATAAACCAAATAACAGCTAAGTTTAAGGTATGATGTTGCATAAGCTTTTCAGGGTCAAAATGTTACTGATATCTTCTCTTTTCTGGTTCCAGAAAAATAGCTATGTAAATAAATAAGTGTATTTTGAAGGCTGCTACTGGTAGACATAGTCCTCAACTACAGTCGTACATTGCTGGACTCACAGTGATTAAATGAGTGTTTTTCTTTGATTTTATGTTGTTCATAAGTTTTTGGGTTTAATATTTTAAAATACTACTTGCAGCATAAAATTATTTTTTTATTGACACAATTAACTTCATACCCCCCACCAAAGCTTATATTACAAATAATGCAAACTCCGAAGTGAATTATCTCATTTCTTAAAATAAGATTTCCAGGAGATAGAGATACAGAATTACCGGATGTGGGTATAGGGAGGAGTATTGATTTACAAGACTTCAAAGCAGTGGTGTTGCTTAAGAATGTACACTGATGCTTTATGCATTTTGATTCAAAATATGTTGACAAATATGGAGGTTTTGAAATGGAGGTATAAGGTTTATAAAGTGGAAGTAGGACTGTCAACTGATTATCTAGCAAAGGTTCTTGAAGTGTAGCCTTTGAGAGCTTCCTAGTTTCAAACAGTTCAAACGTAAAGTCAATGGAATACATGAAGTTACTGACCTGTCACTTGTGACTCATTCTGTGGAGCTGCCACAAGAGTATTGCACTGTTGTGAATGAGATGGGAAATTCATTGCTGTATGAGAAGGTTAAGAAGCCCTTTAGTAGGCTTAAATAAGTCTTTCAGCAGAATGCAAAATTAAAATTACTAGAAGAGAGATGCATTTTGTGAGCACTAGAACACAGCCATAATATACCCATGTGAATATAGTATAGTGTCTTCAGCTTCTGGAGTATCCCATCTGCAGAGCAGAGAGAAGGAATTTTGAAAAATCAAGTATTTAAGAGATTAGAGAGGAAGACTCTTACTACTCTAGTCCTTTTTCACAAGTTATGCTAAAAGCAATTGAAGATGACAGTAGATAATTAAAAATGGTCTGTGTAAGGTGAGGAAGGTAAACAAAAAAGTCACAGAAGCAAGACTGGACAAATACCATGTTCAGGTGTAATGTTTAACTTTGTATGATGCTGTACCATTCTTATTACAATATGTTAAAACAGAGATCCTAGCTTCAATAGTCTCACCTTGAATACTTTTAAGATACAACAAAGAGAAGATTAAAGATAAAACCTTGCATAAGCATTAAGAGCATCTGAGTTGCCTCAGTTCATGAAACTCCAGGGTGTATCTGGATAGCACACACCTTCAGTTTTTCAATTCATATGTGTTTAGCTAATTTAGTGCCCTTATTTACGTCTCTTGCTGCAAATAGGACATATATGACAAGTTTATTCTGTAATGCCAGTAGTATTTCAGCTCAGGAAAACTTTTTTCTTTTAAGCAGTCTTTAAAGACAAGTGCTACAATATGTGGCCTGCTGGCAGTTTTAACATCTCTTATAGATGCATTTTCTGTAACTACAGTGACTTTATGATAGCCCCCTCTGATATTTCAGGGAATTTGAAATAGTATCTGTCTGAAAAGAAGGATGAGAAATCCTGAAAAAGCTTCTGTTCCTACTCGGAATGAGACTAGGTATTTTTGTGTAAAAGACTTCAAATAAGTGATGTGGAAGTCATGGCATGCAGCAGTGTTCATGGTGACCCTGATGCAACTCATTTTGCTCTAAGTTGTTGGTACATGAAAATGCAAACTCTGAAGGTGACTCAAAGCTGAGAATTGTAGCAAACCCTTAAGATTTTGTTTCAAAATGTTCTATTTCTGTAACTGTTTTAGTTGATACCCTCTTCCAATCTCCACAGACACAGGTTTCACCTTTTCTGCAACAGATGTTTATGCCACTACTTCATGCTATTTTTGAGGTGTTGCTTCTTCCAGCAGAAGAAAATGACCAGTCTGCTGCTTTAGAAAAACAAATGTTACGGAGAAGTTACTTTGCTTTTCTACAAACAGTAACTGGCAGTGGAATGAGTGAAGTCATAGCTAACCAAAGTAAGTAGTTCAGTTTCTCAAAGGGTAGTGCTATGGTTATTATCATCCAAGTTGTCTCTACTAAAATCATTAGGCTATTTCCTGTCAAGTACTATTAACTATGTTAAGGTAGAATGGACTAATTTAAATACAGTATTAAACTTACCTGTTGCACAAGAATGGGGTTTGTGAAATCCAGCTATAACAGGCATATTTTTCCTACTGATCTTCTCAGCTTGTATGTGATCACTGTCTGTAAGGACAAGAGTGGTGTATAGTACATCCTCATACATCATTGTATTTGATTGGTGAATCAGATCATACGATGTATAGCAATGTTCAAACTGTTGGGCAAGACCACTTGCAGCTGCTAGTATTCAATGTGGTGTTCATTTTCTGTAGGACACATGAGTAACTGCTGTATTTTTTTTTTTACAGAAAAATAAATCATGTGGCAATATATATGTAGTTACCAGATTTTCCTCACCCTTAGTGGTAAAATGCAAATTCATGCTTTTCATAGCAGGAACTTGAAGTTGAATGTCCACTTGTTTGACTCTTTAATCCTCTGTCTGTATTCCATCAAAATGGCTAGGTACTTGAGAAGCTTTAAAGGGACTCATTTGGTAGGTGGAGCTCAGAATTTCTCCCCCCCCTAAAATGATGGTAATACCTGTGGGAAAGGAAAGGGTGGCATTAAGAAGTAGTGAGAGCTTTCTTGAAAAAGGCGTTTGATAGTTGTGGTGGGCTAAGACATTTTTTAAAGGAATCAAACAGAAATAAGCATGGATGCAGCACAGAAATTTTAAGTGTGATAAAATATCTTTCCATATATTGGAAGATAAGCAAACTACTTCAGTGCTGCTGAGTTTAAATTAACTCTACCAGGTTTGGGTATAGAGAAGAAAACTCGTATTTGTAAGCAGGTCACAGTACCCCCCTCATCTTTGTGCATATTAAAGGCCAGAAGAGCCATTAAAATCTCCAAACTTTTTTCTTTTTTTAAAAAAAAAAGGACAAAAACTAAACAAACAAAAAATACAATTATAACCTAAGTAAGAGTTGTCATGCATCATAGGGGAAACTTCCTAAAAATATTTGAGATTTGTGCAAAAAAAGCTATTTTGAAGTTGAAGCACGTCTTCCAGGTCAGTATTAATGTAAAAAAGTGTAAGAGTACAGAAACGTTTTAGGCTGCAAGTTGAAATTACAAGCTCATTTTAATGTGTTTTAAGGTGCAGAGAATGTGGAGCGTGTGTTGTTCACTGTCATTCAAGGAGCAGTGGATTATCCAGATCCTATTGCACAGAAGACTTGTTTTATTATTCTTTCGAAGTTGGTGGAGCTTTGGGGTAAGACTGTCTTTTTCATAATTCCTTTGCAGCTGCCACTAACTATTAGGCAGTAACAGAACATGGAATTTTGTTGTTCTTTTCAGGGGGTAAAGATGGACCAGTAGGTTTTGCAGACTTTGTCTACAAGCACATTGTTCCTGCATGTTTCTTAGCACCTTTGAAGCAAACATTTGACTTGGCAGATGCCCAGACAGTACTGGTGTGTATTGTGGACTTTTTTGTTTTTGCTTTCATCCTTGTGGGGCACATTCCAACTAAGAAACCTACAGTGGCTATGTGGTATCAAAGATAATAATCTCACAAATAAAATCCCTTATGTTTTTTCATTGAGGTACCTGAATAATTATTAAATATTGTGGTACTGTCTTCTGTAGTTCACCTATGCTCAAAATCAAGCTAGAGAATTGCAGATCTGAGTATTTAACATTGACCTATATTACTACTTAACTAATGTTGAGTGAAAGTGAACACATACGGGTGGCTGTTCTTTAGTTCAATTTGGGGGCAACTGTAACATTTTTTTCTGGTTAGAGTGGAACAAGAATTGGAAGGTTGAGGCTCAGTTAGCATTGTGTGAGGGGAAAATGAGGGCATGAGCTAGCTAGCCTTTGTTTTGGGCCTCAGTAGATTCTTTGGCTTTCAATACTTAACCAGTAGACTAATCAAACAGTCTAATGTTATGTATTACATTGCAGGCTTTATCAGAATGTGCAGTGACGTTAAAAACTATTCATCTCAAAAGGGTAAGCTTCATAATACTTTGCAGAGAACTCTTGCAGGTTTCTTTCTAGTACTTTTATCACTTTCTAAAAAAGAGATATTTACTAGGGTGAATTACTTCTCTACTCTTATATAAAATAATAGGATGACTGTAATGCTGTGTGGGAATACAGGATCCAGTAGTTCTACCTCTTGCTAAATGACTGCGAAATACTGACTCTTCATTAACGACAAAAGTCTGCTCACTTGATTGTTGCTGTGTTTAATTGTCAGTTGGCATTCTTTCACTTTTCAGTGACATTAAACTGATATAAAAGAGCAATTAGAGATATACTTCTGTGAAAACTAAAGGTATCTCTTGATGTGTAGGAGACTAGATTGGAAAACATTTATGGAAAAAAATTAATTTTGCATTGTCTAATTACTAAAACACTATAGCATATTTGCATTTTTAATAGGAAATTAAACAGTTTTATGTTCATGTTACTGTTCCCTTATACACCCTTGAACTTGCTGGCTAAGTTTTCTGTCAAATGCAAGTAAAAGTCAGAACTACACAAAAATTGTAAGAAGTTATAGATTGGCAGAGAAGAGATTGTGTTTTAATTGAGTAGAGCTTCCGAGTTTGTTCCTTTTTCCCTAAAAGCAATGAAGAGATAAATCCATAGAAAATCAAGCTTTGGTAAATGAAATAACTTCCTATTACAAGTGCTGTTTCTTTTAACACTACCAACATAAATATAGGAAAAATATCTGAAATATTTTCCCCTCATGTGAACTGTATACCGTGTTCTAGTTCTAAGATAACTTACGTGTGAGTTAATAAAGTTGATTCACTTTCCCCTGGTAGATGTACTGGGTCATTATGTACTATGCTGCCAGTATACAGTGATCCCTCTTGTGATGGGAGGTATCTGATAAATGCAGATAAGAAATCAAAAACTTACATGTTAACCAAAACAGACCTACCTACCTGTCTGCTCCTCTCAAAGGTTTGGAAGTTCTGTAATTTTATTACGGTTTAGTCCACCACAAATTACACAGTCAATGTTAGAAGAAGAGTCATGTAGACTACCTGTTTTCAAACTCTGCTGTACCATGCAGTACAGGACTGTGATTTCCCATATGGACAAAAATATACTTGAACTAACTGTGTGATGCTTTTCTTTAGGGTCCTGAATGCATTCAGTATCTTCAGCAAGAGTATTTGCCTTCTTTGCAAGTAGCTCCTGAGATAATTCAGGTAGGAATTGCTAAAAGAGCAATTAACAGCCTTAACAACAGCCTACAAAATTAACACTGACAAAGTTAACCTCCTCCTGTTCCTTGGTAAAACTTACTCTGATACTGTTTATCAGAATAGGATTAATTCAGTACAAGGCATAAAGTTACTGCAAGAGTAAGTTGTAAAAAAGGGTCCAGTGCATGTGCCTATTCCATGCCATCTTCCTACTTTAATTCAAATTTTAACTTGAGGAAAAAGTATCAGAATACTTAGAGTAATAACTCAAAAGTAAAATTAAGAATGTTGAATGTATAGAAAGTGTGATGGTAAAGGCTGCATACAGAAATTTAAACCACAGCACTGGTTTTACTGTCAAAAATTATGTACAACATTAAATGTGGGGGTTTTGTGTGCTTATTTTGGAGTAGTGTAAGAGGGTTCTCAAAAGTGAAACTTCATACCTAACCTTTGTCTCAACATTAGGCATTGCTGGCCATATGGTAAGCATTGCCATGAAGAAGTTGTTAGATGAACACTGACAACTTGATTGCAACTGGTTTGAATATTGTAGTAATTGGGTTTGCTGCATTAGAAGACAGTTATTATAAGACTTAAACTGTAGAACTTTTAAGTGGCATTATGTGTAAGGATCGAGTGTTCTCTCTTGCTGGTGCCCCAGTGTTTTCTGATCTAAGTTTATAACTTTTTCTAGTGACAGACATGTTCTGCTGCGATCTAAGAGTCACTTAGTGTGTACATAATATTTCTTAGTGTAAATGCTCGTCTGAAGTATTTAGTATTTCTTTATTCTCACAGGAATTCTGTCAAGCACTTCAGCAGCCTGATGCTAAAGTTTTCAAAAATTACTTAAAGGTAAGGATTTTTTTTCTTTAAATAGCTTTTAATTCCATTTGAACTTTGTCACACGATTCATTTGTGGTGGTGACCTGAAGCAAAATTGAAATACTGAATTATGTAATAATTTTTAGCTGTAGAGAATCTCTAAGTAGTAAAAGCAGTTATTTGGAAAGAAGGGGCAAACAACAACAAACCTACATCTGTAGAATTGTCACTTATCCTCAGCACCTTGCCATCACCTCAATAGCTTGATATTCTTGTAGCTTATGTTTAATAGTTGAAATAGCAATAAAGTGATGCTGTAACTGTAGAGGATGTGTCAGAATCACAGTGCTTTATTGTTGAGGGTGTGAGTGTAACCGAATAGCACAAGTCACATCCTTGAACCTAGTACGTTAACCAGTATGTTAAACAAGAAAATGAGTTCTGTCAAACTCATTATCTTGTAACTCAACCATTCCATGTCTTGTATTTCCTTTGTCTTGATTTTTTTTTAAATAATTTTTTAACAGGTATTCTTCCAGAGAGCAAAGCCCTAAGGAAAGTACTGGAATCTCATGTACCTGTTTCCATAATCCAGAACTCTGGTTGTTAATTTATAAAAACGCTAACTCTTGTGCCATTCAAACTGGTTTTGTTTTTAAGAAATGTTGCTTTGTGCTCACATCAGTACATATTTCAGCCTTTTGCAAAAAAAGAAATGCAAATCCCCCACCTGTGTCTCAAACATGAAGGTATGTGACAACATGAAAAAATATCTGTATACCTACACAAACTTTTATTATGTATAGGATGACGTAAGCTTATGCTGTAACATGTACAGCAATGAAATGACACTTATTTTTGAAATTAAATGTAAAAATCCCTTCAGACCATAGCAATGGTTATTAAAATGTGTACATTTTTGATACTGAGTAAAATGTTTTCATAAGACATAAAATTCATTTGTTCATGTATGGTGACATGAAAATAAAACAATCAAAGTCATTCTTGTAGATAGTCATTTCATTGAAGTTGTCTTAATAATAAAATATATATATATCTCCTATAAAACAGATTGGTTTAATAAATGATTTCATTTAAAAGTAGCATCTGGTTCTATGTTTTTTTATTAAAAAATAAAGTTTTATACAGTGAAATGTTAAGTCTCTTTGAATCATTTTGGTTGAATCTTTAGAAGCTTCAGCTTCTTTAACCTTCTGGCTGTTACATTTGAGTAGAACATGGCTATTTTCCTGATGCTTGTGTAATAAATTGTATTGCAGTCTTGCAGTAGCGTCAATGTTCTATACAGAGACTTCAGCAGTGTGTTGCTACTTCTGTCCCAAAATGTATCAGTTGGTCACTTTGTTTTGGTTGGGTTTTTTTAATTCTATGACATTAGTTTTCATAGGTATTTCATAGGGGCAGGAGGAAGCTAGGAGTCTTCCCATGCATGTGATTTAATACTTTCCTCAGGAACTGATGTCCATAGTAAAAAGCTAGCTTGTCTCTAGCAGAATCAGGTGAATGTTTTTCTAGACTGTAGTGCTGGGTTCTTCATCCAATTCAAATGGAAAACAAATGAGGAAGTGGATCAGAAACAGCAGCCAGAAGTGGAGTGTGGTAGTGTTTTGAAGATACTCAGTGCCGTACCCTTCCTCTTCACTTGAGGGAAGAAAGTAGAGGGCACTTACCTTTACTACTCTTCAACAGGACAGTATTGCTCCTATTTGTTCGTGATTTTTGTAAGTTTAATTAAAAGTTTCTTGTTGATTTGTTTTATCACAGATGAAGTGCTTGTGGTACTTTTTATACTTCCTAGCCTCACAATCCATTTCCCTCCCTTCGCTGCCATACCAATGCTAGACATCCCTTGGGTCCAATACCTGTTTTGTTTTCTCCTGTAGCACTAGAAGCCTTCCATCTTTGATCTGGTGCTGTGTATATGCTGCTGTGTGTCCCTGCACTTCCCAGCTGCCCTGCAGCTGAAGGGACTGCACACCTGGCCACTGCAGCTATTGCTGTTTGCTGTCAGTCTCCTGTCCTTGGCTTGGTCTCCTTCCCCTGTAGTGATGGCAGCTTTGCCACATGGAGGAGGAGAGCTTTCACTCGGCAGATTATGAAGGGAACAATAAGGTAGGGCTCTTCTGTCTTTAGCAATCTTTTTTTGTTTTAAATTAGTGTCATTGTAGTAAGGTCACTCTTAGTTTTCATACATGATTCAGACTTTTGCCTTCTACTACTGCATAAAAGCAGGAAAAGAGCCTACACTTACTAATTCTGTTAGTATAATTGACTGTCATTCGTCTAACAGAGCATGATTTAGATTTGTCAGATTACACCCTTATGAGAAGTCTTTTAAACTTGCCACTGCCAAAAGAGACTGCTCCCCTTCCTCATCCCCACCATCCCTCTGTAGCTTCTGATCTTCATCTAACCTCATAATGAGCGACTCAGGAGGCTGAAGAGGCAGAAACACTTCCCCCTCAAAGCATGTTGCCTGCTGTGGTGGTGTCAGGTGAGAATGGATATAATGCAGAATGCAGAGTGTAAGAGTGAGCTGTGCCTGGTGGCCAGTGTCCTAGCTGCATTATGAACTTGCACCTGCCCTTCCACCCATGACTGAAAGAGTATCCTGTGGGATGCATTGTTAGGTTGTCTGGATCTTCAGAGAAACTAATTTGGTTCAGCCTGAAGAATTCAAAAAGGCTTGTTTACTTTCCTATGCATTGACCCTGTTGAATCAGCATAGTGTACTGACAAGGGTTATGCAAGGTGTGAGCTGTAGAACAGGATCTGTGGGTTTGTTTCTGTCTTTAGATAAACGTGCAAATGTTGATTCTGGCTACTAGCAGGTTATTTTTTTTCTGCACTTTCCTTCAGCAGTGTAGAGACTGCAGGTCTGCAGTTGGGTTATGTGGTGGAGATGCAGTGCCTAGTAACTATCTTTGCAAAGAATCAAGGCTTGGAAAGTCAACTGCTGAGTTTCTACATCTTTACTTTGAAGAGATGGATCCCTGCTTTGGGGTTTTTCTGTTTTGTTTTGTTTTTTTAAAATCTGGACTGGAAAAGGAGTGCACTTGACTTGTCTCCAAAGAGAAATCTGGTGATGCAGCATCTAATCAGAGTATGAACTAGACTCTCCAAGCAGTGTTTAGATGCTTTGAACATATTACAAAAACTACTTCTTGTGGAATTACTTTTGGAGTAAGGTTTGCTTGGAAGCATTAATCCATACATGTTGTAAACAGCTTTGGAATGAATTCTCTGGTGGCAAACTGGAAACAAGGCAAAGCTACTAAGAACTGTCTTGCAGAATTGCTTCCCTTCACTCTGAAAAACTACAGAAAAAGAGAAAATGGCTTAAATAACATGGAACTATGAAAGGCAGTTCAAGCTGAAATTGAGTTGGCTGCTGAATAGGTTTGGGTGTTCTGGTACAGCTGTGATGCCTCCTAAATATTTAAGCCAAGTATAGAAAGTAATTTGACTGTTAGAGTAAATGGCTCAAAAGCTTTGGTTTTCTTTAGAAAATTTGTTAATGATATAGGAAAAACAATGCTTAACTTGCTTAGGAGTTTGCTATTTTCACCTGACTTGCTGGTAAAGTTAGTTGCTGTCCTTTTGGTAAAGCTGGTAAGACAAAATTTCTCACTCAAAATTTTTAAAAGTTAAATAATTCAATCAGAGGTTTTTTCTTGACAAACATCTACTGTGTTTGATTTCCACTCTCCCCTGGTCTTCTCTCACCATTGCTAGGTTGCCCAGAGCATCCCAAGGAAAAAATTAAAAGAAGATACTGTATTTTGCCTGCGTTAATGCTCTCAGCTGTAGTTGACTGTGCTCAGTTTGACTTTTTTTTCCACAGCATCTTTTCCCTTTTGGAATTCCAGCATTCACAGCTACACATGTGAGAAGATTGCATGCAACATGCCAGCTTTAGCTGCAGTTCCTATAGCCGTATTGTTAGGATGAAGAGATGTAATAGTATACAGCTACAGACTGCTGAATTTGTGAACATGAACGAGAACCCAAGTACGGGAGAGGTAAGGAATACCAAAAGTTTTACTAATACATTGAAAAGAAGTGGAAGGAAGCAAAGTAAAAATTTCTAGAGTGAAACTCCAATGACAATTTCCTTCTTGGTGTTTGTTTTTCCTGTTCTTACATTCAGCAGACTGTTTTCCTGTGATTCATGCTGTGGAACATTTAAAGGCTAGAGAAGATCCTCCTTGCATAAGTATCACTGATTATGTTACAAATATACCCTAAAAAAATGGTCAATTTGAATCATGCGAACCGTATGAATCATTTTAATTGATGCAAGACCTGGGGAAAGCACACGGGCTGGTAACTGCAGCGAGAGCGGTTGGCGGCCAGGCCCAGGGGCAGGGTGACATTGGAGCTGAGATGCTCTAGGTCTTCAGCGACTAAAGTCCTGGGGAACGTGGTCTGAAGTCAGTGCTGACCCTGCTTTGAGAAGATGGTTGAACCAGAGACCTCCCAAAGTCCCATCTGGCCTGAGTGGGAATATGATTTAAAATGGACAGTTCCAAAATGCATCAACATACTGAGCCAACAGCTTGGTTTTATTCAGAAGTGGAAGCAAGTACACATTCAAGATATAAATGAAGGTTCACAGGCATTTTCCTGATTTTTAGAGGCCTTTGCTAAAATCCGTATGAACAGTCTGATCAATATTTGTGAAGAAGACAAAGCTGACTCATGGTATCCACCTGATGAAAAAAAATGGCTTTCAAAGCTGGGTACAGAGGAAAGGGGAGCAGAAATAAACCATCTTGCTTCTGAGGAGCACTGCAGCGATTCGAAAGATGTGAGGACAAAACACAAATGAGGTGAGGAACTATTCACTCTTTAACGTAGAAGCATTATGAAATAAAGTTTAGATGCCAACAAATGGGCAATATAAATTAAGCATTTATATTAACATCATGAAATGTATTAAAGTCAATTTTTCAGTTTCATTAAGCAGAACTTTGGAACAAGCTGAGCGCCCTGTTAACGAGTGAACCTGTGGAAGTTTGGGCTTGGGATAAAGCTTGAGAAAGGTAAGATAATAAACAAAGCCTGTACGCAAAAGGTTGCTATCTTTTTATGTGTCAGTTCCTTGAGAATAGGCTTCTCAGGTTTGGGAAGATAGTATTCCCAAACAGGAAATGCAGAGGATCAAAAAAAAAAGATAGCCGGGGGTGGGGGGAATAATATTTTTACTATTTTCTCTCTGTAATTATGTTTAAATTACATTATGCATAAATTATAGTTATCAATGGTTTTCCTTATATGAGCTATACAGATGTTACTGGAACAGCAACATTACTGGGGAGAAAAAAAAAGAGAAAGAGATAAGTCAGCGAGGAACTTTGCTTTAAGACATTTAATTAAAATATAAGTGAGCACGAATGTATAAAAAATGCCAAGACTTGGTCAGGTTTAAAAAGGGTGAAACAGAGAAATTACACAAGCAGGGAACCCTTTCTCCTAGATCATCCTGAAGCAGCAGGGAGTGAGGTGTGCAGCTCACGCAGGCCAGTGTGGGGTTAGCTGCTGAAGCGGTTATGCAGCAAAAAATCACCCCGGAGATCCTCATTGGAACCGGCCCGCACTTGTTCTGAACATCACACCACCTAAAATACCCAGACTGTACATCTTTAAGGAATATCCTACTTCCGCTTTCCAATGTTTCCCAGATGTTCCACGCCCCCTCGACTCGGGGCCACCACAACTTCCTCACCCCCCACAGAAAGAGGATCTACAGGAAACTACAGGCCTGTCAGCCTCTCCTCAGTTATGGGGAAGGTGATGGAACAGATAATCCCGAGTGCATCACATGGCATGTGCAGGGCAACCAGCGGATCAGGCCCAGCCAACATGGGTTTGTGAAAGGAAGGTCCTGTGTGACCAACCCAATCTCCTTTTTACGACAAAGTGACCTGCTTAGTAGATGAGGGAAAACCTGGAGACATTATCTGCCTAGATTTTAGTGAGGTGTTTGATAGTGTGCCTCATAGCCTTCTGGAAAAAATGGCTGCTTGTGGCTTGGACAGGCGTACTCTTTGATGAGCCAAAATCCAGTTGGATGACTGGGTCCAGAGAGTCGTGGTTAACGTGGATAAACCCAGTTGGTGGCCCGTCAGTAGTGGAGTTCCCCAGGGCTCGGTTTTAGGGCCAGCTCTGTTTAGTATCTTTATTGGTGATCCGGATGTGAGGGGATGGAGTGTACCCTCAGTAAGTTTGCAGATGACACTAAGTTGGGTGGAAGTGTTGATCTGCTTGTGGGTAGCAAGGCTCTACAGAGAGATCTGGACAGGCTGAATCAAAGGGCAGAGGCCAATGAGATGAGGTTCAATAAGGAAAAATGACGGGNGGGTTCTGCACTTGGGTCACAACAACCCCAGGCAGTGATACAGGCTTGGGGAAGAGTGGCTGGAAAGCTGCTCAGCCGAAAGGGACTTGGGGGTGCTGGGTGACAGATGACTGGGCATGAGCCAGCAGTGTGCCCAGGTGGCCAAGAAGGCCAATGTCATCTTGTCCTGCACCAAACACAGTGTGGCCGGCAGGAATAG
>VZRW01009470.1:1718-20097 GCA_013398125.1 Aegotheles bennettii | reverse complement strand
GCGGAGGAACTTGCCAAGCCGCTATCCATTTTTAGGAGAATAGATCTCAGCTTTTCAGAGACCAAATTACACAAAGTTGTGCTTCTGCATCTGGCTCACAGTCCTAGCAGGGACTTGGGAAAGGGGGAGGATTTGATGGCAGGAAGGGTTGACATCCAAGTCGCAAGCCTTTACTTGCTCCCACTGTAACAAAACTTCCTTGGAGGGTCTCACAGCTCTGCTGCACACCTACCTCCCAGGCTGTGACTCCTTATTGCAAGGGAAGCTCCGTCCCTCCAACAGTCCCCAAACCAAGACTGGTGGGACAGGGAGTTTGGGCGACCCTGGCACTTCCTCAATTACTATGTCACAACACGGACTAACAAAGGATGAAGGACAGTATCAAAAAACTGCTGCACATGAAGAAATGTTAGTGGACACTTACAGCAGTGGCCATATCTGCCTTTCACCTTTAACCCCTCTTCAAGACACTTGGCCAGCCTTAACTCTGGAGATCTCAAATCACAGCTGTTAAACTGCTACTGAAACAAGAATTCAAATAATCTTGCATTCTGAGCACTGGGGAGGTCTTTCAATTGACAGGAAGATACCACAACAGATAGAGGTGTCAATAGGCCACACTGACAGCAACTGTCATCTTTTATGCCATTCGCTAAGTTGTTTCCCTATCTGTTCTTTCTACAGGACTGCACAGTTTTCCTTCCAGAGCTAACCAAGACCAGCACGCTTCCATGGCCTATGCCTGACCCACGCCCTGCAAAGGACACAACATTTGCCACTTTAAAATAGACCAACGCTCTTGACTTGCTGCTCTGCAACACTCAGGACTGCAGGTCCACTAGGTGGGTTTGTTCAGTCCTCTGCAAAGGTCATTTCCACACCTCCACTGACCTGGTTCCCACAGGCATTAAAGCTCCCAGGAAGTCAGGAACAACCTGAACAAGCAGCAGCCAGCTTGTTTTACCCATGTCACAGCACCTTTGCTTCCAACATGCACCAACATCACTTCATAGGCATACAGATGGGCTTCCTGGGAGTTCTGCAATTTCATTCTCTGCCAAACCTCAATGGGGTAATGCAAAAGGCATTCCAGATGAGGACGTCAGTGTCTTTCATTCCCCTCACTGCCAAGCTTGGACTTTCCTCTAGTTTCACATCATTTTCTTCTTTTCCAGACTAACACACCATGGAAAACTTTACCATGGATCTACTTGACCTGCCACTGACAACAGAATTTGACTACAGCGACTCAGCACCGTGCACAGGAATGGAGGAAAAGCACTTTGCCGCAAAACTTCTGCCACCGCTTTATTCTTTGGTGGTGATATTTGGCCTCACAGGCAACATGCTCGTGGTCCTTATCCTGGTAAAATACAAGAGATTGAAGAGTATGACTGACATCTACCTGCTCAACTTGGCAATATCTGATTTGCTGTTTGTATTTTCTCTCCCTTTTTGGGCTTATTATGCTGTCCACGATTGGATTTTTGGGGAGGCGCTTTGTAGAATTCTCTCAGGTGTCTACCTCCTTGGCTTCTACAGCGGGATCTTTTTCATAATCCTGTTGACCCTAGACAGGTATCTGGCCATAGTGCACGCCGTGTTTGCTTTAAAAGCTAGGACAGTTACCTACGGCATCCTCACCAGTGCTGTCACTTGGGCTGTCGCTGTATTTGCTTCTGTTCCCGGGCTAGTATTTTACAAAACTCAGAAGGAAAATTCACGTTATACTTGCAGTGCTCATTATCCAGATGATGCCACAATAAATTGGAAGTACTCCTGTATTTTGAAGATGAACATTCTGGGACTCATTGTTCCAATGCTCATTATGATTTTCAGCTACTCACAAATTCTAAAAACATTATTGAGATGCAGGAATGAGAAAAAACAGAAGGCAGTCAGACTTATTTTCATGATCATGATTTTTTACTTCATCTTCTGGACACCATTCCATATTTCTTCTTTTTTGCATACATTTCAACATGCATTTTTTGACCCAAATTGTGAAACCCAAGGTCAACTTCAGAAAGCAATCCAAGTGACAGAAACAATATCAATGATCCACTGTTGTATCAATCCTGTGATCTATGCATTTGTTGGAGAAAAATTTAGGAAATATCTTTATGCCTTTTTCCGAAAGCATGTTGCAGCACACCTCTGCAAAAAATGTCCAAATCTTTATCATGAAAAGTTAGAAAGAGTTAGTTCCACATTCACACCATCCACTGCAGAGAATGACATCTCTACTGGACTGTAAAAATATATCAAAATATTAATTAGCAAATGTTGCATCACTCATTTTGCCTTAAGGACTGCCTGACATTATTTGAGATCTTTATGTCAACCAGTACCAAAACCTGTATGACCTTCTATTCATGTGGTTAACTGCTCCCTGGAGTTAGAGCGTTTCCCATTTTTATACTAAGAGCAGTGAGTTCTCCAGGAAATGGTAACACCATAAGCTGGATCACATCAAGGTTTGAATGGGGCCCAGAATAGTATGATTCTGTTTCTTGACCCAAATTCTATCCAATGAACAAATGCTAGTGAGATTTACCTGGGGCGAATACAATGTTGAAGAGATTAAGGAGCAACATGTCATCTCACAAGCCATTTACTATTGTGTGAACATTTTAAGATAAACAGTGGGAGCAAGCTTTGAGGATTGATGTACCTGTTTAGTATTCAACATTAATGGAACACCTTTTGGAAGTGACTGTATTCTTTCTGCAGCACGGTCTGGCATTTGATATGGGGAGGCTTTTAATTTTCTTCATTTCCCCCCCTACCCCTTATTTTCCCTACATGATTAAAGATGTTTCCATAAAAAGGAATTTGAAGATGAATATGATATATATCAAGATAACAGCTATCCTCTGGTTGGAGAGTTGACTGACCTTTATCTTACTGGTGCCATTTAACTTAAGGATTTATGTTAGCAAATAGTGTAGTCATTTTTAAACATAATCCTTTTGACTATAGGCTAAGTTATAGTATTTTGATTTTAGTTCTTTGATTTTATGTCTGCCATATCACTGTTCAGTTGTTAACATTTTCCCAAGTGGGATTTTAATGGGCAACATTGTGATTTTTGTGGGTGCAATTAACCACACACCAAGCCTACTGACTGGACAACAAGAAAACGCTGGATCTCCCCCCAAAAATGAACATGTTTCTGACACATCATCTCCCTCCAAGGAAAACTGCACTTAACCAATAAAAGCACATCAGCAACAATCCACAAGGCCTGAATGAAAATTACTTTGGTGTTCGGTACACAGGATTCTGTATGAAAAAAATATCAGGACTCTCTGATGGATTTTGGAGATAATGAGCACAGCACTGAGTGGAGGCTTCCCTAGTTCTGGACAGGTGAATCATGCGTGTAGATAAAGTCTTTGCATGGCAGATGCAGTAAGTGTGTCAGGCGAGGCTCCTGCATGAGACAAACTTGTTCTTCACATACACAGTAAGTCTGATGTTTGGGTACACTTCTAGGTAGACAGTAGCCTTGGAACTGTCAAAGCAGCCAACGGCAGAGGAGACATCCCCACTTTGCCTTCCCAGGAAGAGTGCCCTTAGCCAACTGGTGCCTCAATTAGAACTGCATGCCAACTGAAGACTCAAGACCATTAGTCTACTGGTGTCCTATGGCCATACATTTATGCCATTATTAAGAGTTTTCCTGTTAAAGAAAGTGGTATTCTAGTGACATGATGTTAGCAAAGAAGAGAAGGGAGGGGCATAGTGGAGAACTTCTTGCTTCAAACAGTAAGGAAGTGCAGGTGAGCACTCCTTAGGCAAGTGAACTGTCCTGCTTTTTATCCCATCTACTTCAAAAAGGGAACTGCTCATGCATGTAAAGCTTTGCTTATGGAAATCTGGAGGGGCAGGTTCAACTAGCCTTCAGGCAATGTAAGGACACAAGAGAGGATTCCACACTACTTGACATTAGGTGACTCAAATGCCTAAATCAACAGCAAATCTCCCCAAGGTCCCTCAATGGTCAGTAGAGAAAAAGAGATGCCCAAGTCAGAAGACACATGATTTAAATGGCCTCTGGGGAAGATTTCCTGTCTGACCGTAGAAGGAGTCTGGAAATGCCAGCCTCTTCATTTAGGTATCAGATGCCTTAATCTAGGTGGTGCAAATATTCTTCCCTCTGTAGACTTACAACACCGAAGCACTGCTTCTATTAGTTGTTAGTTTTTATCCTATCAGCTAGTACAATCCAGCCACTACCTTGTGAGGTTAATAGCCACAGATAAACTAAAAAAAAGACCAAAAACTATCCTCACAGTAATCTTTCTTACTTGGAAATAATATTTTTCCTTTCATTTGTACTTTTTTTACTGCACTCAAGTGAAAGCATCTTTTCAATATTAAAACTCACATTAGTTCAGTGTGATGGAAATCCTGCTGTAACTGTGGTATTTCTACTGCTGTGTTTTATTTTAAATTCTTTTCTTGTTGGAATTATGTTTCTTCCTGATTTCATATTAATGCAGTGAAATTAATAAAACTTGTGTCTGAAAAACAATTATACCCTATAGTCCAATTTCTACTCCTAAGCAAAATGGCATCAGCTCTGCTGCCAGAATGGAGGTTGCAAAAATATACAACTATGGACTTAAACTCTCTCAATATCACACTCCAGCAAAGGAAACCAAATCAGACAAGCTGAGAACTGTCTGCCCAGTCCAGAAGCTACTGTAGCTGGTACGGCCTTTATCCACCCGCAAGCTTGAGAAAAATGTATTGTAATAGCATCAGGAAAAGTCTGGGGCCACAGGTGGGTGAAATTTGACAAGTAAGAGAAACAGGGATGTGTATAGGGGAAGAAGATTCAAAGAGCAGTCAAAGTTCAATACAGAAACATGCTTCTGCTTCACCATGTCATTCTCCCTATTCCACTGTCCCAATTCCTCTGTTCAGCCTATGATCCACACCTCCTCCTCTCCCCTGCACACACTTTTTGTCTGTCCTCAGTGGTATAAGCTAAATTCTATACCCACTGCCTTTGTT
Source organism: Aegotheles bennettii (assembly GCA_013398125.1). Taxonomy (NCBI): domain Eukaryota; kingdom Metazoa; phylum Chordata; class Aves; order Caprimulgiformes; family Aegothelidae; genus Aegotheles; species Aegotheles bennettii. Next base: position 15,072 of record VZRW01009470.1, on the reverse strand, counting down.
TTCTGCTCTGCATTTTCTATTTTGTGCTGGCAAGAAAACAAACTAAACCTAAAGATTAGTTTATGGTTATGTTATGTGCCCAGGCAGGATAATCCTTGATCATTTATTGTAGCTTTGCACTGAGACAATCAAGGCTCTAGACAGTTTTGTGACAGATTTTGAGTCCTAACTGGTCAGATATGACTGCAGCATGGTGTAGCTACAGGCCAGGTAGCTCCAAATTAGGCTAGCAGGACTTCAAGCAGCCTGGTCATGGTGGGATGGAACTACCCATGGGGAAGGTTTATAAGATCTCCAGTCCCTAAGAAAGAGAACACAATTCCCTAACCCAAGCTTTGCAAGGAAAGGCATTGAGATGAAGATACACATGGGTATCTTTAAGTGAAGTGTATATGTAAGAACCACAAAAGCAGGCAGGTACACAGAAACTGTGCAATGAACTAAAGGTATGTTAAGAAAATGGCAAGGCACACCAGAACTGCAACTACAACAGAGAAGAAGCTAACACAAGGAAGAACCACTGCAGAACATCTGAGCTGCTCTGGTGACATACTGAGGAAATGAAAGTAAGCATTTGAGAGAGTGTACAAGTAGTACCAGAACACCAAAAAGATTCAAGACAGGAGCTCTGTGAACACTACAAATAAATTGTTGCTTTTCAACAAATGATGAACAGCTAAGTGGAATCCATCACAAGTTCAAAATTTTGGGCACTGAAATTCTGAAGAGATAATGCATTGACTGGGTTTTCAGTATGCTTCTGAAAAGGATACCCAGGTGCCATTGACAAATGTCTATGTATAGCCCTGAAACCAATCAAACAGTTTAGTTTATGCACAGGACAGGATGGAGGCTGATCTTCCTGCTAGGAGATGCTACTGCCACATGTTCTGAAGCATGTAGGGAAGAATGCCCCACACAGCAGAAGAGAACTCTGCCAGCTGTCAGGCAGACTTCCTAAGGGGCAAAAGGAAATGTAGTAAAAGTGCACACATGGTGTTGGCGAGTCCTGAGCAGTATTCACAACCAACCACCAGATTTACAACCACTGCCATCGGTTTGTCTGTGGTAAGTATATAATGGACAAACATAGAAATAGTGGAACTTCCGGAAACCAGTGCATAGGGATGTTCCTGTCATAAGACTTTCTTGTTTGTTAATCCAACTGTGACCTTATGTGTACATATTTTAGATAAGATAAATGGAGTATAAAGGAAGAAGAGTAGATTAAAATGGATAAATAGGAAAAAGTAGTTGCAGAAAAAAAAAAGAGACAATGACTTTATTAGCTTTAACAGAGGCTAATAAAGTAATAGCCAGAGCAATGGAAAGATCAGGGATAAATACTTTGAGCAGAACATTAAAAGAATCAGGCAAGTAAGAGAGACTTTCAGTTACGAAGTTCCAAAATAAATATCACTCCTTCCAGTGAAAATTACAAAGGGGATAAATACAAAGAAGGTAAGGACAAATTTACATGATATCTTGTTCCGGTTAACAAAAAACAAAGAAATGAAGTACCAGGAGAATGACATGGTGCTGACCAGGTTAAATGGCACAACAGGCAGATAGTGCTCTTTTCGAAGTTTAACTTTGCTGCTCTTTTCAACCACTGATGCCTTCTCCTAGTGGCTACTTATCTACATTTAGGCAGTTGTTCATCACCTGATGACCCCTCCCCACCCAAGAAGGGGAATCGGGAAAAAGAAAGGAGACTCGTGGGTTGAAATGGAAACAGATTTCATAAAATAACAACTACTATTAATCCCAATACTAATATGAAATATAAAGTTATACTCAGCTCATGTAATGGTTGCAAGCTGTGTGGTCCCAGCAGTGGATGCCAGATGTCAAGCACTGTGAGCACCATAGCTCTAGTGAGAGTGCGACGGTCACAACAAATGGGAGAGGAGGCCTCAGGGGGAGAACGATGGATGAGACCCTCCAAGGATGGCGGCCATTGAGGAAGACCACTGTCTTCAGCAAACTTCCCAATTTATAGTAAGAGTGACATTTATGGTATGGAATACTTTGGTTGGCCAGTTTGGGTCGGCTGCCCTGGGTTTTGTTCCTCTTAGCCCACTGCACTTGGCTACCTCAAAACTGCTGAAGACCTTGATCACTATGAAAACCTGCACACCATGTCTGGCTACAAACTAAATCAAAGTGTCTTAACAGCTTTGTTCTCACAGAATTGGGTAGTGCGGTCTTCTCAAAAATTGCATCTTCCCTGAACAGAAAATTGATTCTATAATTCTATCCCGGTGAAACCAGGACACTATTGTAGTTACTGTGACCTTAAAAGCATTACACATTAGTAGAGTAATAAAAAAAATTAAACTAGCAGAGGAAACAAAATCAAACCAGTAAATTCTTGCACATTTAGAATATCAATAGCAATCAGGTCAAATCAAAGAAGGATGTTTGTCTAGAAATAAGGGATGAAGGCTTTCCTTTGTACCCATATTCTGGTGACACTTGTCTATTAGGAGCTGTACTTCCTTCAGAAAACAGAATGGTAGGGAAAAGAAATGTTCCATGAGTCTGTATAACTGCCAAGCAGTTTTGTAACTCCTGCGACGGTGAGAGAATTTCAGTTTGAGTGTTTTAAGTCTGATATGACAGATCCTGGGAAGGTGAGGCCACAATGCTGTAACTGGAGGAGGGCAGCATTAGCAGGCACACAAGTCAATGTGCAAAACTGCACAAACCTTCAAGTGATGATCAGCTTTGCAGAACCGTCGGCAAGGTTGTGCCAGTAGGACACTAACCATACAACACTAACTACACAACCTACCCTGACACTGGACTTTTTGAATGTAATGGAAACCAAGTGGATGGAAGTGAAGGAGCCATTTGGATAGCATCACTTGTAGGGATGCTATCATGAGGCATGGACAATTACAGACTACATCTAGTCTTTGGCACCCAAAAGTACTTTCTGGTTCTTCAACACATACCTTGTCATTGTGAAGACTCTTTCCATCTTTTCTTTGACCTAGTTTTCACTGGGATGAAATCTGGTGTGTGATTTTCCCAGCCCACCTGATCAAAGGTCCAGTACACTAAGGAGTATTTGCAATTCACAGTTGAGATGGTGCCAAAGAGCACCTCTAGACCTAGAATTTATGTATTATAAATGTACATGAAAACAGAGAAGTGTGAGAATTAAAGGCCTATTTAACAATGAGATTCTGAGAGCTGAAAATTTGTGAAATGCATAACTGTGGCCCAAAGCAAAATCTATTGTACTATGATAACACCTTATATATAAAACAGGGCAGCATACATCAGAAGCCCAGACAAAAATCATAGAGGGAAGCAATGCTCTCTTCCTCCTCACCACATGAGGAAACACAGCTAGTTCTGTAAGAGCAGCCTGGGGAAGCCAAAACAAAAGTAATACCATGGCAATGGAATTAATACGTGCTGCAATGGGTAATCATGTATGTGCAAGATTTACAAGACAGAAACAAAAAAAAAAATAGAAGAGTAAAGGGGGAGGAGGGGAATCCTTTGATCTAACTGACAGTAAACAACCTTGTGAAGAAGGAGCACTAATCCAGATTAGAAAAGCTTGTGTTTTACAGAGTTGGTTTGGTCTTTTTTGATAACCCAGCTTCCTCAAACCTGTGAAATGTGTAAAATGTTTTGTTGTTTGTTTTTTTACTAGTCTCCATGACAGAAATCTTAGGCTGTGGCACGTGATTTTTTCCCCCGATTTTCCTCAAAAGAATATACCTCACAGATGTAAGATTGGGTGTGATTGTATGGCGGCAGCAAAAGATTAGCCACAATAACTTGAGAGCATGAAAGATAAGAAAAAAACCCCTAATCAACAAAGTAGTTTTAGCTGGATATCTTTATTCAGCCCCTTCAAAACAAAGACATTTAACTATTACTGAAGAAATAAAGTATATGCTAATACTAACCTAATTTGGACATGGATTTTGTGAATGTAACAAGTAACAAAATGAGATGTAATTGGAGGAACCAATGGAAAAAGAAATGCATGCAGTCTGTGTTCGCATGTCTTCATTAGACCTCTTCTACAGTTGAAAAGGATGATCTGCTTTACTGCAGTTAGAGACTTTGATAAGAGTGTTGTGCGCTATCATACTGTGTATCTCTAAGAAAAGTATCTGCCATTCTGTCCTAGGCCTGGGTTTTTTCCCCAGTCTTTCTTCTTCAGGTGGTGCAAGTTTGTAATAAATTGAATGGAAACTGTCAGTTGCATTTTCAAATTTCGGTACCCATGATTCTGCTTGATCACATTTCTATGTCACACTGGTATGTGAGCACCTGGCATGTGTCCTTGTAGACATTTCAGTACTGGTGTAGACTTCACATAAATGATGACATCTCCTTGGGGGAGTGCCGTATCACTTAGGTACTGGATGCTTCAGTGTAGTGGCCTGATTACTATGAAGATAAATCATATAATCAGTCACTAGATAGAAGAGATTGACAAACACAGTCTGACTTGAGAGTGTACATGGCTGCATACTTGCTAAGTATATCTACTTGAGCCCCACACATAAGGAACAAAACTCACTACTGCTCCAGGAATGTCTTTATGGAGGGAATGAGTGTCACACTGCTAAACATAACTCCTACTCATCTCAGAAAGTAAAACCATAATATATAAAATTCCAAGCTATATCAACCCACTGTATTATACCTTTTATTATTGAACAAAGCTTCCATTTCTTGATAAAATTATGAGGTTCACTTGCAGGCAAAGATTAAATCTGCAGTAGCTCATGGCAAACAGCAATGCATTTTTTCAAAGGGATGCAGATTAAGAAAAGCTGAAAAAATCTGACTTGTAACAATGGACGTGCTACTTGCATTGTGCATAGCTCAGTGTTGACACACACACTAACCAGATGGAGGCAATCTGAACACAGCAGGGAGGAGGAGCAGCAAGACAGCCAGTCCCAGGCTGGTGTGATGAAACTTCAGACTGGATGGGAGAGCAAGTCCTGCTGGGGTCCATCAAGAGTCACTGAGGGGAGTAGGAGAGCAGAGAGGGAGATGAAAGAAAGATCTTGTCCTAACAGTATTGATGAACAACACACCAACAGCACCCTAGCGCCCAGCAAACAGCACAAGGGGCCTGGACTTGCCTGCAGCCACATGCAAGAGCTGCTCAGACCTGACTTCCCAGCAGCTCTGCTTATCTGCAGCCGGTGTAGAGCTAATGGAACACATTGTGTTGGACTGCTGATAATAAAGTCGCAGTCCAAGGGCCTGCTGCCAGAGCGTGTCCTTGTATTGGGGTTGCCAAGTGTCATAGCTATTTGCACTCTCTGTGGGGAGTCTTCTCATCCAGCTGTAAGGCACAGCTGGTGAGCAGACAAAAAACATTCCCCTTAGTCAGCTGCTCTAACTGTGAGAGGCAGAGGCCCTCTGTTGGCATGCAAAACCCTCTGCGATCTCTGCTAGTAAGGACATGAAATACCCAGCTACGCTCACTGATTAGACTGAGTTATGAGAATGAAAAGCTACAAGCAACAAAATCAGATTAATAAAGCAAATGAATCTGTGGAACAAGGGACTATTTCTGAAGACCAACCTACCACCTGTCTTTGTTTTAAGTCATTGTTGTTGGTTCAAATGTTTCAGAACAGTTTTGTGAGAGCTTATTTCAGAATCAAAAAAAGTTTGGCAGCAATTAGGAACTTGATCTAGGTGTAGTGGAAACATTTTTAGAAGCAACTCTTCCTACTGACTGTATAGGGTCTCTAATACAGTCCACCAAGTAAAGTAGTGTGAACATACCCTTAGAATACCCTACAGTGGCCACTGATTTTGACGCTGAGACTCCAGCCCTTAGAGGGTTCATTGGAACAGCTGACTAGGAAAAGAAGAGAAAAATCTGACAGTTCAATGGAATAAAGACCTTGATTAGACTCTCATGCAAAAAATGTTGACAAGTAAAACAGGTTGAGCTTTTCACTTTTTACTGTCTCCCGCCATATCTGAGATGTAACTCAGAAGCTGTGATTCCATTGACCTACATTACAGAACAGCAGCATCCAGCGCAAGACATCTCCATTAGGCTTTTGGCATTTTAAAATCTTTTAAGGATACTAAGGACTGAGTGCAAGAAAGACTTTCCTTTAGTGCCTTCACTGGATTGATAGGATGAGATACTCCAGAAACCTCCAAAGAGATGTCAAGGGGAGGCAGGAGATTGCACTTTATTAGGTATCTTCTCAGGATTTCCCTCACAGGGGTTCTTGGGTATCTGATAAGGCACCGCCTCTTTCTTGCTTTATCTGTATCTTTCCTCCTCATCCTCTTTGATGTCTAAAAAGGAACTAAAAATCTGCCCACAGTGCAGCTTCAGTTTAATTCTAAAAGTCACCGGAATCAGCCACAAGGAAATAAGTTGATAAGAAATCAGATTCTATCAGGCTTTTCTGAAGCTTAATTCCAAAAACTAAGTAAAAGTATTATTTTAAAAGAAGGTCAGACTCACTTAGATAGACTAAATCATATTTTTAGGAGCGGGATTAAAAAAAACAACCCACAGTCCAAAAGACCAGGATAGAGAAAAACAGAATCAATCAAATCTCCTAAAAATATAAGGACTGCAGCTCAGAGCAAGCTATTAGAAAGTGCAGGTTATTCTGAATAAAAGTGTAAGCTTTATTCAAAAGCTCCACTTTTTGCTCAAGGACAGAAACCAAAGAAGAAATCTAATGACTGAGAAATGTTAAGGATGGACCTCACACAAACTGTTCTTGATTCAAAGAGGTTAGCTAAATGAAACAGAAAAAAACGAGATAAAAACCTTTTTCTAAAACTACAGCTGTGGGTTGTGAAACCTTGAGTTCAGATCCTAGGAGTTTCCTCCACAATTTCAACATCTCTGCACATCTCACACAGTTAGAAAACTAACATCTGATGACCCATTTTTAGAAAAAGAGAACTGCTCCTTGATTTTTTTTAAATGAAAACAGATTGTTTGTTAGAACTTTTCAAACTGATACATCCTTCTTCATACAGGAAGAGGTGTTTTTGACCTTCTTCTTGTGACTGACAAATTGGTTTAGTGTTACTCTTGATGTAATAGCCCAAGACATCACTTGCAGCATAAGATATATGGTAAGTCATCTTTGTTTCTTTTTTTTTTTTTTACCATTTGGTAGTTGCTTGTGTAGTCTAATGCCCAAGGTGAAAAACACTTGTGGAATCTTGCCATTGCACTCATCTTTAAAAATTAACCTGGGGAAACATATAGGATATGTGAAATGGGATACACTATTTTTGAAGGACAGAACCACTAGAAGACTTGAACAGAGGATCCAGGTAAGCAAAGGAATAAATCTCTAGAGATTGATCTGAGTAAGAAATATAATGGAGTATGCCACTCTGATTTTTTCTCTGAAGATTATATATAATGATGAAATTCTGAATTTTAAAACAGTTACTGCAAAGACAAAGCAGCTTATTTGAGTGAAGAGTACTTACCCCTCACAGGATAACTATGGAAAAATCTGATGTTGAGTTTTAAACACTCTCTCATGGAACCTGCTTACATGCAGCATAGCTTAGCATTTTACCTCCATTTACTACACTTTTTAGTTGTTACCATTTTATAGCACTGTGCAAATAAACTGAAACTCACCTTAATAAAATCTTTGCCTCTTTAAAAACAGAGAGTTCTCACCTGAAACTGAACTTGAAACAGTGACATGAGTTTGCTCAGCTTTCTATGGAGAGCTTTTCTCTTGAAAACTCCATGACTGCCAGTCTCAACCAGAGCAACAGAATTTGTATAGCAGATTGAAGATTTTAGAAATTGCATTTATCTAAACTGTATTCAAAATAATATAGACCTGTTTTTTAAATATCATTTCTTCAGACATATTCAGTATTATCTTTGGGTGTTTTTTCCTTAATGATTAGGAAACATAAACCCAGCCAGATATCTCTATTTACGTAAACAACCCAGGTTGATTAACCCAGTAAGCATTCTAGCCAGTGGCCAACACCATTTCCTAATACACTGAGATTACAGGATAAAGCAAAAAACCATAATTTTCTTTTCTGGTTTCCAAATTAGTATTTGTAGTTTCCATTGTCAGCATGTGCTGGATACTGTACACAATACATTTGCCGAGAGTGGCTTCTGATGCAAACACTAGGCTTGAGGAATGGGGCTTGATTAGCAGATGGAATCACTCAGAGGGGAGAAGACAATTTATGCATGCAAAAAAGGTTGACAGGAAGAACATAAGATGCTGGGAAGATGTGGTTGTCATTGCAAGAAGGCAGAGAAAAATGAAGGAAGGCACTGAGATAGCAGTCAGCTGGAAGAAGGGGCTGAAGCAAAAAGAATTAACCATAATAATATCAAGGCAGCATTCTGCAATAATATTTGCATTAATCCTATCAACTACATACTCATAAAATCCCACTCTGGGTTTAAGAGTTTCTCATATCCATGTTTATGCACAAGCATCATGGAGGTGCAAAATGATCAGACAGGACATGCTGGGTCTGGCACTTTGTTGCAGCCAGTCCCTCATCCCATAATCCCAGTACACAGCATGGCTGACTGACACATCAGAAATGGGCATGTTTAACTATAGGCAGTACCGGGGACTTGTACTGTCAGGGCTTGCAACATAGGTCTAACAGATCTAGATGTATTAAATATTATATAGAGTATTAAATATCTGCACAGTGCTCAAGCTTGTCATGTTTTGAAACATAGACATTAATGTTTAGGACCAAAGAGTGTTTTATCAAGGTGATTTATTTTTTTCCTACAAGAGTTGCTGAAAGTACTTAAGAAATATAAACCCTTAGATACTTTAAAACCAACTTATTTACTGTCAATACACCTGAGGCACAGCCACTTCCTTTACCAGCAAAACCATTATCTCAGTATTGTAATAACTATGTAGTTAGTATGGTTGTAGAAAAAACCTGTTTCACAGAGATTGCCAGAGCTTCCTGAAGGCTGGTCTTTGAGGAGCTTGACAGCACTGATGTTCTATCCAAGAAATGGTATCTAGGCAGAGCTGAGCCCCAAACTATTAAAACTTGCCTATTTTCACTTATTCCTTGTTCTCCAGAAGAAAACTTCATGCCATATTCAACATGCCAAAGAAATGTCTGAACATGGATGTTTTTGTTCTTCATATTGTTAGGAGCAGAGCTGACAGCGTGACTCAGGAAGAGCCTGGGGAAGGAGGGGCAAAAAGCTTTGCAAAAGCAGCACCTCTTTTTGTATACAAACGCAGATTTGCAACTGTCATCTTTTATGCCATTTGCTAAGTTGTTTCCCTATCTATTCTTTCTACAGGACTGCACAGTTTTCCTTCCAGAGCTAACCAAGACCAGCACGCTTCCATGGCCTATGCCTGACCCACGCCCTGCAAAGGACACAACATTTGCCACTTTAAAATAGACCAACGCTCTTGACTTGCTGCTCTGCAACACTCAGGACTGCAGGTCCACCAGGTAGGTTTGTTCAGTCCTCTGCAAAGGTCATTTCCACACCTCCGCTGACCTGGTTCCCACAGGCACTAAAGCTCCCAGGAAGTCAGGAACAACCTGAACAAGCAGCAGCCAGCTTGTTTTACCCATGTCACAGCACCTTTGCTTCCAACATGCACCAACGTCACTTCATAGGCATACAGATGGGCTTCCTGGGAGTTCTGCAATTTCATTCTCTGCCAAACCTCAATGGGGTAATGCAAAAGGCATTCCAGATGAGGACCCTCACTGCCAAGCTTGGACTTTCCTCTAGTTTCACATCATTTTCTTCTTTTCCAGACCAACACACCATGGAAAACTTTACCATGGACCTACTTGACCTGCCGCTGACAACAGAATTTGACTACAGCGACTCAGCACCGTGCACAGGAATGGAGGAAAAGCACTTTGCCGCAAAACTTCTGCCACCGCTTTATTCTTTGGTGGTGATATTTGGCCTCATAGGCAACATGCTTGTGGTCCTTATCCTGGTAAAATACAAGAGATTGAAGAGTATGACTGACATCTACCTGCTCAACTTGGCAATATCTGATTTGCTGTTTATATTTTCTCTCCCTTTTTGGGCTTATTATGCTGTCCACGATTGGATCTTTGGGGAGGCGCTTTGTAGAATTCTCTCAGGTGTCTACCTCCTTGGCTTCTACAGCGGGATCTTTTTCATAATCCTGTTGACCCTAGACAGGTATCTGGCCATAGTGCATGCAGTGTTTGCTTTAAAAGCTAGGACAGTTACCTATGGCATCCTCACCAGTGCTGTCACTTGGGCTGTCGCTGTATTTGCTTCTGTTCCTGGGGTAGTATTTCACAAAACTCAGAAGGAAAATTCACGTTATACTTGCAGTGCTCATTATCCATCAGAGCAGAGAGATGTATGGAAGCAATTCCTGACCTTAAAAATGAACATTCTGGGACTTGTTATTCCAATGTTAATTATGATCTGCAGCTACACACAGATTATAAAGACATTACTGCAATGCAGGAATGAGAAGAAACATAAAGCAGTCAGACTTATTTTTATCATCATGATTGTCTACTTTTTTTTCTGGGCACCATACAACATTTGCCTTCTCTTGCGTGATTTTCAAGGTGCATTTTCCATCACCACTTGTGAAAGCAATGGTCAGCTGCACAAAGCAACTCAAGTGACAGAAACAATCTCAATGATCCACTGTTGTATCAACCCTGTAATTTATGCCTTCGCTGGAGAAAAATTTAGGAAGTATCTTCATAGCTTTTTCCGAAAGCAGATTGCATTCCACTTCTCTAAATACTGTCCTGTTTTCTACATTGACACGGCTGAACGGGCTAGCTCCACCTACACACAGTCTACTGGAGAACAAGAAGTTTCTGCTGCGTTGTAAGTGGTGTCTAGCAAAAAAGTAGAACTGACTTTTATAAAATCAAGCCTGTGATGAAAGCCTGCGAAATCTGTCCTGAATATTGGCTCTAAGGCACTGCAAAAGATTACAGAGTACATATTTACCAAAGCTGGTATTTGCCTTTGGGAATTTGTACATAAATGAAACGGATGTATCAAATTAGCTACCTAGATATGCTGATGTGGGATTCTGTTGGGAAAAGAAGCATTCTCTTTTCTTGTGACTGTAAAAGCATAGTTTTGTACTAGAGGGCCCAAAACCACACAAAGGCTGAGTGCCCAAGCTAGCAGGCTCATAAACTGGTATTTTGAAGTGAATTAGAGGTTAGAAATTGTCACTGGTTCCTTGGAAACATCTCTTGACTGTACCTTACACAAGATCTCTCACTCATCTAAACTCAGTCCCAGTCACATCTTTTGGTTGTTTATCTCTGTAAATAATACTGAATTATTGAGGTCTGTGATACAAAATCTTTACAAGTGATATGGGAAAATTTTATACCTTTAGAAGAGACTCTGGTATTTCAAGGTATATTTTCCTTTGCATATGATTGAGTACCAACCTGCTGGATCTTTCTCATAACAGTTTCAACTACTAGGTGTTGATACTTAAGTGACTTGGGAGTTTGATACCTCAGAAGGCTCTCTTTTAATCAACTGCTGTTTTATATGCTAGTCATACTAAAAATCTAATATAAAGACATACCATTTATCACAAAATTGATATGTTTACAGTATTATTGCACATGAAGCTTTAACCAGGTTAGATCAAATATGGACAAAACGTAAACAGGGCTTTAGCTTTTTAGTGCAGTGATTTTGCTTGCCATATTTCTAGCCTACATAAGAGAAAAACTTTAAAATACAAAATGAATGCAGTTGTAACAGCTGCGAAACCACAACATTAGGGGTGTGAAAACTACTGAACAGGTTGAACCAGATGTTTTTAGAGATAAGCATATGCTATAGACATTTATGTTATAAAAACACATGAAGAAGTAAAAATATTCACTGTTCTACAGAGTCAAGGGCATAGAGCATCACTTTTCTTTTGTTTTAGAAGTAAGTATCATTTGGGGGCTATGTTTTTTTCTGCCATTTAGGAGTTTTAGAGAGAGCAAAAGCTTCCATAATTTGTAAGAGTGATGGTCAGATATGACTGAGCTTCCCCTTAAAGCTGAGATCCCACAAAGCACTTCAACATGGAAAAGATGAAATAAATATGGGTATACTCACGTGCTTAAGATTATACCATTAGCACATTATGAACTGATTTAGGCCAAGTTCTCCTATCTAGCATTTCTCATATATCCCCTAAAATGTGTGACTTTGCACAACTCTGGAGACAGGAAATTCAAAGTGAGTATTTTGATTGCCGTTCTTATCAAGCACGGCAGTCTGTTTCCCAGCTCCTCTAGATAGCCATTTAAATAGTATTTTCAAAGAACCAAATGTTGCAAACAGCCCCAAAGAGATCTTACATTGCTAAGTGCTTATGAAAGCGGGAAGTGAAATAGGGAAAGCCTTGCTTATCAATCCACTTGCTTTAAGTTATTCAGTTTTGTCACATTAAGCTCCACTTTTGGACAACAGCCACGTGGGAAGTAGAACAAAAGTATACTACGTCTTCTAATTTACACCATTTTCAGCTGCATTCTCTTTTTTAAGACCTTGTGTATCAGTTACTTTCTGGACTTTGTATATGCTTTTAAAATGAGTAATTATATCAGTATAAGCAGAAATTCTGTACTTTCAGCATAAATTGACAATTATATGCAATGCATTTATTTTTTAAAGAAAGAAGAAGCCACATGCAGCAACTTCTAGACAGTCTGGTTTTGTTTTTTTTTCTTCTGAAATACCTTTATGAAAATATTTTTATATAATTTCTTGACAAGAATTTATATAATAAATTTCTTGACAAGAAATTTCATCTGGTCCCTATGACACCTTGCCTTTAAGAAATTACTTTCTCTGAAGGGTTTTGATGCCAGGCAGGGTATGTATCTTGACCAGCTTTGCAGGAGCAAAGTACAACAACCAAACGTGCACGAGCACACTGACAAGCTTGCTGAGGCATGGCAAAAAGTAGCCCTGATCCTTCGCAGTGTTCTCTTCTACAGCATGGATTGTTCCAAATGACAAGAGTAGAGGGTGGAACTTAAGAGACTGGTGGCCTAGTGGATCAGCAGCTTATCAAGAGTCTCCATCACTTCACTGAGAAGGGACCACACTTCAGCAAATGAGAATAAGCCAGATTTCAGCTACTGTAGTGACCCGTGATCCACATTGCAGGAGATAATAGAAAATACAGTTTTTGGTAGCACTGCTGATGCATTCAGTTAAGGACTCTGCCAATAGATTCTAATACCATTTTGTATATACAAGTCACTAAGGTTGATTAACTTTTTTGTGTTCTGTGACTTCTTGATCCTTTCCCCTTCACCACCCCCTCCC
>VZRW01009463.1:27521-161027 GCA_013398125.1 Aegotheles bennettii | reverse complement strand
TTCTGTGATTCTGTGATATTTATCACAGGCAGCAACCAAAGCAGGGTACAGACTGGCCAAAAGCGTACGCCAGACCCCAGGCTATGGACCCCACGTTTAGGGGCAATATAAGGGGGATATAAGCTAGCTGTAGTCTCAGTCAGCATTCAGAGACCTACATGAGGCACCCTCAGAGCCAACAGGCAATTTTTACAGATTAAGGAAGCTGTCCCGCTTTCTGAGCTGGCAGAGGCTGTGCTGGGAGATGAGGGCCACACACATCACAGCTGGGCAGGCAAAGCACCCAGAAACAGGGAAGGCTTCAGGGAAACTTGGTGCCTCAGGGGCACCCTACGTCCACTATATGCTGTCACTGTGAGTAAATCACTCTAAAGTGAGACTTTCAGAAGTGCATGGCTTTTGCCATATGTGCCTCCTACTGATGGTAGTGGGCAACACCACTCTCAAATGGCTTATCACTCTCCAGGGCACGCAGAGCCACCTCTGATGTGGTCTCTGCACTTAACTGTGCCTCCATTACTTATACCTCACATGCTGCAAAGTGGACAAACATACTCGTTACCTACCTGAATATTTACTTCCCTTTTTTAAAATTTAGGATAACTACTCCAACCTGGCATGCCTCTACATTCTCCCCGACAAGACATGGCATCTTTTTGTGGCCACCCAAAGCAGGTGCTTGGGCACCACGGCACCACTGTCATGTGGTAGCCATCGTCAGGCAGTAGCTGATGCAGGTAACTGCAACCATATACTTATCATCCCGAAGGAAAAAGCTAGATTTTCTTACATATAAAAATATGAAAATTTATTATCTATACAGTTATGTTTATCACATCCATTTAAATTATTCCATTAACTTCCATTAACTGTAATGTTCATTTAATAACTTTATATATTTACACAAAATGCTGCTATAAGCTCTTTGCTACCAACTTGAATTTTGATTACTTTTAACTACAACAAATATTAAATTAAAATAGGAAAAAAACCTCTCCAATTGCATACATTTGTTCTGCTCCTTTTTGCACAGTTACCTTTCCACAGCTTGGAGAAAAAGCTACAAAAATTTTTGCCGTGTCATGTAGGTGTAAAAAGCTCCATCAAAGATGATTTTAAAATAATACCCGAGCCGTGCCACTGACATAATGACTTCATCTATAGCTGACCTAGCTCCAAACCTTATCCTGTACATGAAGCGCATATGCTTGCAGTCACAGCTTCTGGCTGGCAGTGCTTTGCGACTCAGAATGAGCTGCAGTGGCACTGGGGTGATAAAGGGAGTTGGCTTTTCTCGTATGCCCTCAAACCACATTTTTTATCTATTGTATTTTGTTCATTTGTGTTTTCTTTATTTTAACAGCTGGACTAGCTAAACCTCTTGTAAAACTTCAGACTCTCTAAGATCAATGGTTGACTTCTATCAAAACTACATGATCACAGAATCACAGAATCCTAGGGGTTGGGAGGGACCCTGAAAGATCATCTAGTCCAACCCCCCTGCCAGAGCAGGGTCACCTAGAGTCCATCACACAGGAACGCATCCAGGCAGCGTTTGAATGTCTCCAGCGAAGGAGACTCCACAACCTCTCTGGGCAGCCTGTTCCAGTGCTCTGTCACATACCTGACAACAATTACTAAGCAGTTCAACAGCTGAACAAAACCCACTGGAGTCCTGCTTCACTTTACTGGGGGTACAAAAACAGAGACAATACTCAATATTCAGTAAGCAAATGCAGATACTTTTCAATGAAGACTGCATACTGTTGGTGACCTATTTTCAAATAAACATGTCAAGCCTCATCCAGGATATGTTACCTAAAAGCTTGATCTAAGAAACAAACCTGGTGGATAGCAGATTTAGGAGGAGGAAAATTGTAAGATAGCAAAAGCCATCCATACTGAAGCATTGGGTTGTTTGTTTTTGTTGTTTGTTTTTTTGTTTTTGTTTTTTAAATGTGCAGTTGTATTGCATAATACTATTGTGCAACGATTTTGTAGCTATAAAGACCATTTCTTGATTAAAAGCTCAATGCACTATTCATTACAGTATTTTAGTGGATTAGTTATATAAATCCAGGTTTCAAACAGATTTCTGCTGCATAATACTCTGGCAATCTCAGCAAACCACAGGCTATATCAATGCAGGGTACACGTGCTTAAAGTGCTAGTTCTGTTTATCTGCAGCTGCCTTTGTATGCTTGCAAAAAGCACCAGCCACCCCAGAAGGGCTTCATTAATTGCCAGCTTCTGCCTTCATAGTTTCCAGCAAGTCCACAAACCATTTCCTAGGCTAAGAGTAGAGCATGCTTCACCATCCTGCTCAAAAGCACTGCTTTCCTCTCCTCCCAGTGTCAAGCTGATCCCTTTGCTTGGGACAGGGGGATGGACAGACAGACAGCTGAAGAGCCAAAAAATTCAGTCTGGCCTGGATCTGGAGCAAATCCTAAGAAAAAGCTCAGTGATCAGTTAAGACAGGAGATTAAGGCATCTTAACGGGAAACATGAGGAGCTTTCTGCTGCTACTACTTCTGTGTTAGGGCCCCTGGTAACAAAGAAAGGTCTTTCCTCTTCACTGCTTGTCCATCTGGCACCTTCTACAAGCAGTAAAAATTCATCCCTAATTTTTGAAATGTATGAATTCCCTTTAGTTATTAAATTGTTTCTTAAAATGTAACATATGGGGAGCAATCTGCTGACAGGAGCGTGAGGAGAGCTCAGTATTTACTCTAGGCCTGTGTTTACTGGAGTTCAGCAAGAGTGGCATTTTGCATCTGGGAAGGGAGGACACTAGAACAATGCTATATTTTAAACCTGTCACTTCAGGAAGCAACAAGACAGGAGTTGATAAATTTCAAAATAACACCAAGAGGGAAATTTAATGCTGCTCTTCTCAAGCTGCTGAGTTGGAAGACTCTTTACCACATTGAAATATAGACAAACAGAAAAACAAGGCAGATATGCTACTACCCCAATAAAGTTTTTTGTTAGAGCCACTAGTTTCAGCTTATTCCCTGGGCAGCACAGTGGCTTTACTTTTTCCTAGTGGATCATCACCAACTCCATCAAGAGTCACTAAAAATCACTCCAAGAAAGTGGTTCCTTTGCAGCTAGTGGATCAGCTACGAGAGCAACCCTATTTGCAAGCCTTGGCCTTGATTGAGCAGTGGCTTTGAAAAAGTAGGTTATTAAGACGAAGGAAGGCAGAACTGGTGGCAGAAGCCACGAAGAGCAGGAAAATAAAATTTCACCAGATCTGTAATGGGAAATTCAGAATTTGCATAAGAAATAATTGTAAGTGACACCTTTGACTCCTGTTCCACACCTTCAGTGCACTCTCCGGACCAGAGAGGTTTAATTAAGAAGCTGAGCAAGTCCTGTGCAAAGGCGTGAGATGTTCCACAAAAGTACATTCCACTGGCAGCTTTTGATAGCAGAAACTTCATTTTCAGCAGACTAAAGCCTCCCAATTTTGTAGGAAATTAGCTAATAAACTGAAACAGATGTTGCATGGCCTGATGGGGGAGGAAGGTTGCCATCTTTTCTTCAAGCAAAGACAAACTGACAGCTGACATTGCAGAGTTTTAGAGTGCATAGGAGCAATTAATACGTGGTACCTTGACACTACTGGCGCTCGCTGGGCCAAGGGAGTGTAAATCACACACTGGTGCACTGGGCCATCTCCTGTGTTGCACAACATTGCAGCTGGGGTGGTGTGGGGGAGAGCTATCATTGCCATAGCTCAGCTCCTTCACCTTGACCATCTCTAGACACCTGGAGGTGCTTATGCACAGCCTTTTGAGGCCATCTCAGGTTTCCCAGCTTGTGTTGCTCCAGTGTGCCATCTACTCAACAGGCTCGGACCAACTTTGAGCTGTGCAGACTTTGCTCAGGTATCCAGCACAAAAGCAAGGTTGGACCTATCTCAAGCTACGTTGCCCTTCCTCCTTTAAGACTCTCTGAGGGCCCCTGTATCAAAGCTTTTGCTAACTTTTGCCACCGATGTTCTTAAGTAAGTGCAGCTTTCAGCAAATTCAGTTTAACTGCTAGAGCTGCTAAAAGGAAAAAGAGGCACATATCTGAAATATCTAATTTGAAAGTCAGAAAAATTTCAGATGGATATACTAATTACTTGAATTTAACAAAATAAAAACAAACTACTGTGAATATTACTGATCCAGAAAAAGTAACTGCTTAGCACTACCTCTTACCTGCCACAGGGAGAACTGCACAGCATCAGCTTGCTATCAGGATAACACTGGAGAACAGGCGTAGGGGCAGCATTCACCAAAATCTGCCCAGTTTAGAAGAGAAAAAATTCAGCAACCATGATGCTTTTTAGAAAATGGTAATGAAACCCTTAAAACTTCAAACTGACAGTCCTGAATCCCTTTATCAGTACAGGGGACTAATCACAAATCACAAAGCTGTATCCTTTTCAAGCTTCTCTTTCTGCCTATGTTTATCAAAAATAGATAGCTAAAAACATTCTGAAAGCCAAGGAGAGTTGCTGCACTTACTCAAAAGCCAAACCCACCATTGAGCCCCTCTTCCCAAGCATGACTTAATCTTTCCTGGCAGAACCATCTTTAGGGATATCCTTTCACACATGAGGACACAAAACGTGCCCGTAGCTCTGGCCAGACTCCATGCATCCTTACGCAACCTCTTCTTTTTCCCCAATCACCCATTATTCTTCCCTGTTAGTTTCCTTCCCCTATCCAATATAAATTATTACTCTTTTAAGGAAGTAACAGCTTAAGTTGTGATTACTATAAAGGTGAAGATTTTACATCAGAAGATACTGGGGAAATAATAATGAGAAATACTAACAGAATTAGGAAGCAATTGAAAGAATCACTTATTTAAGTTATTTAGTTGGTCAAGCATAAACATGTGAGGTGTTTGTTGCACAGGCTATCTTTTGTTCATATTCCCTCTAAATCCTATGGCTTGTGACATTCCTCCTTACTCCCACTCCCAGTCTGCTGACTGGTATGGGACATATACCAGAACCTTGGACTATGGAAGTGGTTGTAGGGGGTTGGCGTATATGCTGTGCTGAACTTTTTTTTTTTTACTTAGAATAAAAATCTTTCTACTGCACAGTTCATTTGCTGTATTCAGTGTTTGCCCTTACCATAGGTTCTCTGGTGTGAGCGAAAATATTCTCAGTTCACCATAATGGTGCTACTTAGTCTTGACCATAAAACATGTAAAAAGCTGGTTTGAAATTTGTCCCCAGTAGATCTTCTTGCTGTTTTTCAAATGAATCACAGAATCACAGAATCCTAGGGGTTGGAAGGGACCTCGAAAGATCATCTAGTCCAACCCCCCTGCCAGAGCAGGGTCACCTAGAGTCCATCACACAGGAACGCATCCAGGCGGGGTTTGAATGTCTCCAGCAAAGGAGACTCCACAACCTCTCTGGGCAGCCTGTTCCAGTGCTCTGTCACTCTCACAGTGAAAAAGTTCTTCCTGGTATTCACATGGAACCTCCTGTGCTCCAGTTTGCAACCATTGCCCTTTGTCCTATCGTTGGTCAGCACTGAAAAAAGCTTGGTTCCATCGTCCTGACACTCACCCTTTACATATTTGTAAACATGGATGAGGGCACCCCTCAGTCTCCTTTTCTCCAAGCTAAAGAGACCCAGCTCCCTCAGCCTCTCCTCATAAGGGAGATGTTCCACTCCCTTAATCATCTTAGTGGCTCTGCGCTGGACTCTCTCAAGCAGTTCCCTGTCCTTCTTGAACTGTGGGGCCCAGAACTGGACACAATACTCCAGATGTGGCCTCACCAAGGCAGAATAGAGGGAGAAATGAAGGAGTTGCTGTAGTAGGATTAAACATATCTTTTTCTGCAATATGATTAAAAATATTTTTTCAACTAGTTAAGCACACACACCTCCTATGCTCCAGAAAGCTATTTCTTTCCACTGCAACAATCTTTCAGTGCATGCAGGGCAAACCAAGGGATCCCAAAAAAATCCACTACGTCTTTCTGTCTCATCTATTTATTAACACTGGGCCAAAGAAACAAACTTATGTCTCTGTTAATATAGAACGTGAAGTCTTTATATAAGGATCATACCACTTTCTCTCATCATTCTCATTTGAGGAGACAGAAGCAAGACAACATAGTTTAAGTAACCCTGTGTTTTATACAAAGGCCATTGCATGTGGCAAATTATCCATGACATATCATCAGATGTCCAAACCTATGATACCAAAGTAAGTTTAAGGTCTTCAAGGAATAAAGGTGGTAGAGAAACAGGTATCAATATTGTTTTAACTCTCACCTGACTTTATGGGAAATTTAATTTCAAAAAAGCCTATCTGGAAGTTATGAAGACATTTACGTGGGATCAGTATCATGAATGCTATTTTTCTAAACAGCCATGGGATGAAAAGGCTCCATTTATCCTCTTCATGGCCAACATATGCTAAGTGAACACCTATTACATTGAAATGTTACAGCAGCTCCTCTCTTAACCTTGAAAAGATCCTGGAACTTGTTTATAAGAACAGCAAAAAGAAGAATAATTTAAAAATCTGAAGGTCAATGATTTAACAAAACCTGCATTTAGAAACGTTTTTTCTTCCTCAAATTCAGTAGAGGTCACATTTTTTTCTAGAAGCTTGGTGGCTGATCTTTGAGCATTTTGATGCTCATCCATGGATTTTTATTGGCTATTATTTAACTTAGCATCCTTTTCTAAGCTGTTACATTAACTTTTTAACAGTGAAGAGGTGAAAAGCTTATAGCTGGAACCTGCACCTCTCTAAATGCATTCCATTGTATTTTTTCTATGTTGTGTTCATTTCAGTTTAAGGACTCAAAGTAGAGCTTTTCTGATGTTTTATTATGGACAGCTGTTCTGTAAATTACAAACGATTTTATAGACTATAAGAAGTGATTCATAGGCAATCTGCTTTCTTAAGATAACTTACTAAAGGTCTCTTCTCTAGGCCTTGAGGCTTGCAAGGAAGAATTTTGAATTTAAACAAGATTAAAGTTATGATAATAGTGTCCTATTATGAAACCTGTTCCTGGCAAGTTTTATGGAGAAGGAAAAATAAAGCTGTGTGTCTTTGTTTAATACAAAGGCTTTTTTTTTTTTTGCCTTTCAACTTATATGTCCCCTAATTCATGTAGCTGATATAACAAATAACAATACTATGTTATTCCTCTCTAGAAGCATTATTTATTTCTTTGTTGGAAAAAAGTTACTAGCATTTGGTTAATTTTCCTTTAAGCTAGTAATTGATATTTGAAACTCTGATCAAAGCCAGTTGTCTAAGAAGCATTCACTTAACAAACTGAGGGTCTTTTTATTTAACTTTCAGCTGTTTAGAACTAACATTTTTCATGTTTCTTTCATAGCCAGAAACCTGAAAATTACTTTCTTTAAGACAGAACAAAAAATCCTGAACACTAAAAGAACTAAGGTAATTTTTTTAATCTCCACGCTTGCTCTGCAAAGTGAAAGCTGAGACTTTCAGCAAACCGCCAGGGAAGGGCACATCACACGAGGGGTCTCTCAGACCGCCATAAGGAAACCTCCTTTGTGTCACTTAACAAAACCAAACCTGTTGTCTTTTAATGTGATAAAAACTTGGCAACTGCTAATTGCCAACAAAAACTGAAAGTCACCGTTTACCAAACCTGCTACTTCAGAGCCAAAGCAACACCTTCAAAAGGCAATCAGCCTTGGATCTGCACAGTCACTAAGCCATCAGTCATCCTTGGAGCCTCCTTCTTTATACAACAAAAGCTCCAGAGCAGTGGAGAGTAAGTGCGATTCTACTGAAGTTAAACTCCCAAATATGCAGAGACCTCAGGATCTCACCATTTGGTACTGCGTTTGCAGAGAAACAGCCTTGGTGGGAGAACCTGCATGTACGTGCCATGACAGGAGAGGAGAGATGCTGCACCTTCCTCAGGACAGAAAGCAAGATGGAACAGTGATCCCATCCAGTATGGTAAGTCCTTTGTGTGTGACCTAAGCACAAAGTATATATTAACAGCTGTTTTTCAGTTACTTCAGTGCGTCCCATCCTACATATATTGTGTGTTTAAAGGCTAAATGCTGATGCTCCAGAGAACCTTAAAGCCAGAGCAATATGTGCCTCAAGTCTACTTGCACATGACTCACAGGGAAAGACAAGAATATTGGGTTACTGAAAAACAGAGCTTTTTTAAATCATTGATTATATCTTTATACTATTTTTATCTGCTATGAAAAGAATCCTGCTGAGCTGAGAGTGAGGAACAGGGAGTGCATGGTGCACTTGTAGTTAAAAGCAACCACATGGCACTAGGAACCCTGAAGAAACAAAAAATAGAAAACAAACCAAAAAATAACCTCACTCTCCTCCATTCGCAACACCTAAAACAACAGGCTGTGAAAATGGTTTCATTAAAAAATAACAAGCGCACGCTCACCGGGGGATAGATCAGGGCAAACTGAATAAAAAATTCTTCAATCATTGCTGAAGTAGGTCAACCAGAATTAATTCAAAGGGCAAACATTCAAACTGAGCCTGCCACCCCCACACCTCACCCCGCCTCCCCACCGCACGTCTCTCTGCCTGCCCTTTGACAAGGCCAAGTGGAGACCCGGACTGACTTATTACTTAATTTTGTACAATGCACTCGCTGCAGTGGGTCTCGTTCTCTCCTCAGTGTAAACTAATAGGCCACGGATTTCCTTCAGATTTACACCAGTGTGAAGCACAGCAGAACCTGGTGGTATCTGGGAACACAAAACACAGAGCAGTGCGGCTCCCCAGCTCAGAAGACAAGTCCGAAGGACACCTCCCGATAAGGCACCAGTCATGCAAATTACTGCCAAAAAGACATTTACGCTGGCCTAGAAGCCAAAGAAATGTGCAGAAAGCAAACACCAGGAGAGAGGAGTCGGATGGCAAAGCCTATGCAGTGGCCAGAAGCAAACCACAGAAACTTGGACTGTTCAGCCAGGATCCATGCCCTGCTCTCTTCTGCTGGGACAGAGACCTGGGACGTGACGTCGGAGCTGAGTATATCAGTTAGACCAGGGCACCATTCCCTTGAACTGACCTTCTGTCAGTGTGAAATAACTCTGATGTATTGTACAGCATTAATTGACCTAATTGCTTTCAGTTATAAAGCTTTTGTATGCTACAAAGCTGGCCTAGCACTAGATGTTCTTCAAAACTTATTTATCTTGTGGCAATGGATTTTATGAATCATTACTTGGTTTTAAATCCCCTCACTCTTCTCCCAGGCGAGCTGTCATTTCATTTAGAGTAGGAGAGAATAATTCAGTTCACCACAAAAGAAAAGCTTATTTTTTTTTCCTTAGCTGACTTTAATAAAATACATTAACCTCTGCTTCCCCACCCTATCAGCCTTTTCAAACCTAACCTCACCGCTGAGCTTTGAAATGCAGGCAGGAAAGGTTTACTCTGGGTGATGCAGTCTCTTAACTGTTTTATTCAACATTCCGTCTAATGAAACAGCTGTCACACCTTCCCTCCCATCTCCCTAAAAAAACCCAATTAACCCTATCCCTAGAAGAGCTCATCCTGATGGTATAACGAAGATGCATCGCTTCTCCTTCATTGCCAGCAATGATGCAGCCAGAGCAAGGGCGAGAGCGGTAAGTTCTGCCCAGATTTCCAGCTGGAAGGGAATCAAAGCATTCTGGGCAACATCCAGGCTCCCCCTCAAGCACGAAGGGGAGCTGCTTCTTCGCTGCCTCAGCAGTATCAGTCACCCCTTTTAGTCAGGAGACAAGAGAAACAACAAGAAGCCTTGGTGCACTTGGCGCTTCCCCCAGAAAGCACTTAAGGGAGCTGGGATGCTTATTAATACCTGTTTCAGATTGCCTGTAAAGATGAATGCAACCAAGCTTAAAAAAGTTAGAGGTTTTCTTCTTTGGGACAGAGAGCCCTCCTTATACACACCACTTTAACCACGAAAGCTAAATTCTGCTTCCAATTCTGCTCCCACTAGTATCAATAGGGATTTTGTCCTCGATTTTAGTGAGAGCTTTATTCGCTTCTAAGAGAGAAAATCAATGCCCTATAAAGCAGCGCAGACGTGAGATTGGGTTGCAAGTGGCTCTCCGCCGGGAGACAGATTGGGGCCAGAGTTTCTGCAGTGCTCTTTTGTGAAGCCAACATCAACAGATAAGGGAGCAATTCCATGCTGTCTCCTGTGCTGTGGCTACTACGTGCAATCTTCCAGTATATAATTTCCAAGAGACACATTTAAAAGCCTTTCTGGATTACTCAGAACAAGAGACTGAAAAAGTCTGCTGCCGCCGTTTGCCTGCTGCCTCATAACCAGCTTTTACCTCCTGTCCCTGCTGGGAGCATCTCCTGTCCTGCAGTGGGTGCACCGAGGTGCATTGTGCATCCCACCAGCACTCAGCTTTGGGCTCCCCCCTCGTCCTGCCAAGGGATGCAGAAACTTCAGCAGCAACACCATTTATGTTTCGTCTACCATTTTGCATTACAGTCGCAGTCATGCTGATGCAATATAGAGCCTGCAGAGCCCCCAGCTAAATTCAGCACTTAGGATAAATGGAGTCAAACTTTGTCGATGTGCTCAGGAAATAATGGCCGACATTATGGTATATGTTGAATATCCAAGCTTGGTCTTGAGGGAATAGAAGACATTTAAATAAACTCTTCTGTGCAAGGTGAGGACTGCAGATCAGTTTATTGTGCTATTACAAAAGGATTATTATCAAAAACATTATCCTAAACTCCATTTATATTTAAGAGCAATTTCACTATTAATTGTCTGGGCTCCCCTTACTCCATAATTCAGTGTGACCATGCCTGTTTCAGTTTCATGAAACTGGCATCTTTATTACAGCCTTGGGCTACAATTTTCCAACAAGAATTGTCTATATGCAGGTTTTTTTTCCTCTTTCTGTGTAAAATGCTACTCTCGATTACCTGCGAGCTCGCTCCCAGGGGGCAGGAGAGGTATTTGTACTACTAAGTATCTGCAAATTGAGAAAAAGACACCTGTGTCCATAACCAGCCCCTCCCACCCGGGCTTTTAGCCAGCCTGGCTAATTGTGAGAGAGGGTCTTTCCCACTGCTGCTCACAGACAGAAATGCCCTCCTGCCAAAGACCTGAAAGAACATTTATTTCCCCTTCTAACCTGAAAATCATGAAGCCAACAATTTGACATTATTTCTCACATTTATGGCACCTTGATTTCTTTTCAGTGTTACTGTCTCTTAGAGAGTCTTTGTAGCAACTCCTATTCATCAGAGAGTCCTTTGCTTTTGTTTGTGCAACTTACACCCACGAAGTCTTTTTGGCTAGCTGTACAATCCATGTCCTTGTTCAAATCTCTATTTGGAGATGAGACAATACACCACAGTTGTTAATTTAAAACAAAAGAGCTGAGCTATTACCCTTTTGTACTCTGCTTTCTTTTGCCAATTATATGTATCTGGAAGACTTTACTGCACTGGTTTTAAAACACATGTAAATGGAGCATCTGGACTTTGTCTTAATGAGATAAAGTTTGGTCGACACTTTCTCAGTGGAATTATCTTTACTGTATAATTGGTAGCAATGATTTGAGAAGTGAGTCGTTGTTCTGCCAACAGCATGCTCTGCGAGGAAATGAGGGAGCTGGGGATGGCAGGCTTTTCCCTCTGAGGAAAAGTTGGCTTTTGTCTAATTAGAAAAAAAGAATCACGGAGGAAGAAAGTCCCGTTCTGCTGACCTCTCAAATTCTCTGAACGCTGTGCAATAAAACACATCCTCTTCTGAAACTCCAAACTGCGAGATATTTGTTTTTAGAGATGAGCTTTGAACATCAGGCACAGAAGCCTTACTCCTACTCCTTTAGGATGCTCTGATACAAAATTCTTGGCAAATACCAAGAGTATTAGCTAAAGCTAATACTTTATACCCACTGCACTGAATTATCAATCCAACTCTTAAGCAGACAGACTTTTTATTCAGCTGAATGCTGAGATTTGGAAGAGATGCCCATAAATGTTTTGTGAAAAGTCTAGCCTTTTGAACCCTTGGAGGAAACCAGATCTCAGCCTGTGTTTAAAAAGCAGTCTGTAGGTATTTTCTTTGCAAAGCTGGACTTGAGAATGTCAGTGGCGCAACCTTCTTTCTGGAAGTGAAAGGAGCATGAGTAGAACTTTATTGCTACCCTGAGTAGAGAAGATAAAGTACACTTTTTCCCTACCACATACTTTGAAGTGAAACAGATCAGTTAGTTTAGGGTTTATAGCAAGTGCTTCCTTCACAAATGTTCTCCAAATCTTTAGTTACAGCCTGTGCATAGGAAGGGAGACAAATTGATTTCAAGGCACTGCTTCAAGTCTTCATTGCCGAATCTGTTTTCTCACTTCTATCTACCGTTCCTCTCATCTTTCGTGAGCATTCCCTCACTCTTTTCTTTGCTACCTTTTACTTTTTTTGTCATTATAAAATGAGCAAAAGTTAATCCCTTAGTAAAGGTGAAAAGGTATAATAGACAACATTATCTCCTTAACAAAGTGCCACGTTTCAGTATTCTCATTATCTTTCCATGCCCCACAGGTACTTTTAGTCATCTATCTTCAGTGCCACTTGACTCTGTAAGGTTTATTATGCTTGTTACACGTTTGCACTGGGATGGATAAGGAAAGCTGCCCGAATGCCTGCACAAAGCTAAGTGATGTGTTGCATAAACACTGTAGGAGACACAGGCATGGGTACCATTACTACAGGGGCAAAGAAAAGGCAGACAGTGCTCGTTTGATGCTGCTGTGAGTGGTACCCAATTCAGGCACCATCAGGACACGCAATGCTTGTCTCCCTCCCTTCCAGTCATGCTGTTGAATTTATTCTAGAAGGACTTGGGTGTGGTCTTACGTAGAACAAACAGGTTTTTTACCTCTCATCCATTTATCTTCTCTAGGGGTAGCTTGGGTTAATCCCAAACTTGTCTGAGTGCTTGTCAAGTTGTTCTTTCCAGTACGAATTTCATTGCACCTGCCTATCTTGAATTACATTGACCAAGCTTCTAGCTTTCTTAGGGATTTTCAATGCACTATGTAGCTGCACAAAGGAGTTCCTGTTGTGCCAGCAGTCACCTCTTCCCTTCCCCTCCTACTCTAAGCATGTTTAACAACACTTGCTCTAGGTTTAACCTCCTTCTGTACTGTGGCATAGATATCTGTCCTTGTATTCTTTTTTTCCTATCTGTAATCTAAGTAATCTAACTCCCTCTCTTAATCTCTGAACAGATCTGACTTGACCCGCGCCCACTAGTTAACAAATTTCATTAATAGACTTAGTAAAAAGTACTTTATAACAAGACATTTTGGAAAAAAAGAAAAAAAAAGTTATATCTATGTCTTAATAAGACAGGTCTTTTTTCTGCATTGTTTTAAATATTTTTGTTAAGCCAGTCAAAGACTGTAGGACATGAAATGTAATAGTATGTTAATTTATTAAAACATCATATATCTATTTTCCTACTCTAGAGATTAAATTCACTGGCCATAATATCATTCCTACCACTATTCTTTTCTTCAAGTAGTCTTTTCAGTTGACAACTGTTCTAATTTAACAGATGAGGTTGCTTTCAGTTATAATCTATACATATTTTTATAGTAAATCTGCTACTGCTTTTTTTTGAAATCTCAGATGAATGCCATCTGGACCCAATGATTTATTGACATTTAATTTCCTGAGTTCCTCCATTTCACACACACAAATACATATATATAGATACATAGAGACAATTTTTTTTGAAACATCTGTCAAAGGCAGCCCTGCACCTTTACTCTCTGGAATTCCTCCACTTCAAATTTATTCATCATTCCCTGTAGGAAAGACCAAGGAAAAGAAAATCTTGGAAAGCATCTGCAACATTCTTATCTTCTCTGACACTCCCTAATACCTTCAGGGACTTGTTGATTTCTGTAGTTTCCCGCTCCTGATACACCTTCAGCATTAGTTTGTTATTTCCCTTTGGCTACACAGATCTTCCCAATTTTCACAGCCCCTGGTGAGTGCCCAGCTAAAATTTACCTGCCAATAAATTTTACTTCGCACTATAAGCTTACAAACAGAACTTAAGATAAATTTCCATCTTGAACACTGCTTTCAAGGCTGAGGTCAGTCACATATCTTGTAAGACTACTTTGCATCTTTTGCATTAGATATGCCCGATGCAATAAAAGTTAAAAACATGTGCATATGTGTGAGCACATACAAGGAAATCTTGAAGTCTCTTTCAATACCAGGTCTTTCAACTAACACTAGACAATAAGAATGTCACTTTTCATTACAGTATGAATTACTTATGCATATTTTATTACATAGTATGAATTAATTATACTGCCATCACCATACAAAGGGCTTTAATCAGTTGCCTAAATGCAGTTATCTAATGTAATTTGAGATGCTCCCTCTTACAATTCATGCATCCACTGGTTTGGCAAGACTTAATAACTTAGGGGAAAATACTCCAGTTTTGCTATACATAGTATTTTGAATATCTTTTTTCAAGCAGCAAGATTTACCCATTAAAAGGGAGATTATTAGAAAGGAAACTTTCTGGACTTATGCAACAGACCAAAGCAGAATGATTGTCTTTTTGTTTTGTTTTGTTCTCCCTTCCCCTCCCCCCCCCTCCTGTTTCCAAAGCGCATAATAAACAGGAGTCATTGAAGAAATCTTTAAACACAAACAAAACTGAATTATTTCTGCCTATGGAATGTAATTCACAAAATGTGATGCTCCCCACTACCACCTCCACTGCCATATGTTATAATAAATCTGAATTAGACAATGAAAATGGTCTTAATTGAGGTATTAACTCCAGACAGACTCATGAGATACTTCAGAAAGGGGGCAGGGAAGAATAATATTTTAAAAGCAGCTCTGAAGCTAATACAGCTTCAGGCTCACACAGATTCACACATGTCTTTCTGATATAAATATCACACCCCTATCCTTAGGAAAGACACTGGATCATGACCTAATTCCAATAATACTTTATCACAAACAGGGATTTTTCATGTCCCTCACAACTCGCCTTGAAGTAGGTAGGTATTACTTCTTACTCAAGGCTAGAATTTGCCAAATCTTTAGGTCTTTGTAATTTGATTCATTTTGCATTCAGTGACACTAGTGATGCCAGGAGACACAGACATGTGCCCAGGCATCTTGAGGACAGGGCTCTTGATAAAGGTGGTAATTAGTGCCTCAAGCCAAGAAGTAGATTTCTGAAAGGAAAGACTGCAGTGAGGGACCAAAATGAAACCTTCAGACTTACTCTGCTGTGAAACTCTTATTGTAGACAGATTCTTAATGTGATTGCTAGGTTGAATTAATTTTTGACTCTTATCTGACTTTGACCTCAAATAACAAGACGCCATCAAGATAAATGCTGCTCATGCTTGAAATGACCTAATGATGTTATTAGGAAAACTTGAGGGATTAAAAAGTACCCTGTTTATTCCCATAAACAGTCCCATTGAGGTTCACAAGACCAACTGGATGCACAAATTAATCAGCTTAATATTAAAAAAAAATAACAAAACCCCCTTAAATTTCACTTTTCATCATAGCTGCCATTTCTATTATTTTATTTTATTCAGCTGAACCAGTGAAATGAGGAACATTACATACCACTTACAGTCTCTCTTAGTATCGAGATCTCAACTCATATGTGCAGTATGAACATTTATGTAGCATAAAGCAATGCAAACCCAGTTCTCAGAAGCATAAGCCTTGGCGTTTGCTCAAAAGAAAAGAAAAGAAAACAAAACACAAAAACCAAAACCCTCAAAAAAAACATCCTGTGAAAAACATGGACCTGTCTTGTCTCACAATTTGGCTCTGTCTTACCCCTTTTATCCTCTCCTGTCATGGGACTCCTATGCACTGGCAGCTCAGGGCTGTTTCACCTCTGCCTGCACTGGAACTTCCAGGAGGACCTAGAGTTTGCTGCTGGCTTACAGCTCTTGCAGCATGCCTGGAGGCTGTGCTCCCACGCATTCAGGTCTTACTCTAATGAAGATCTGGGATGCTCTCAAGGTGCACTCCTAAATCTCAGACCTGATTAGTGCTTCTAAAGCTTAGCGATATCCCATTAAATCTACCTAGTAACCACCAAAACAAAATAAAGGCTCGTTACTCTTTAGAGTGTAACGTGGCTTCTTTATAAAAGCTGTAACTTTAAATGGTGCATTTCCTCAACAAATTATCTTTAAAACCCAGTGGTGACAACACAGTGCTTATTTTTAGGCATGCTAAGACTAAGCACTGTGCTATGTTTAGCAAAACAGTGTGGGAGAGCTGAGCACTATCACTGAAGCCAGTGTTCCTCCTTCTGCAAGCAGGAGAGCTTTACAGGTAAATAAAGACAACCAGGAATGCAGGATTGCTAGCCATGGCTATGGACCCTGGAAGGATATTTTAGGAACTCAGTGCCCGCACTGTTAATAGCAGTGAGGACTGCAGTCTCGGCAGATGGCTGACAACCACTGCCCTACCAAGCACCACAGCATCCTGCTGATCTCACAGTTCAAGACGGTGCTTCAAACCGTTGTGTTGGCTCGCTGTGAGTTACGCTAACGCACCTCATCTGGGGTCCCAGCGGAGAAAAACTGTGTTATCCAACTGCAGTAATTTTTCTGTTCTAGACAGAGGCTGATTATCTTCAGTGATCATTACTGCAAGGCACTGAGATTCCCAGCGAAACACCTGTACTACATAACACACTGTCTGCAGAAAAGGTGGAAAGAGAACTGAAGGAACAAATCTTGCTATGTATTAACTCTGTAATCACTTTGATTCACGTGCTTCCACCTAGACTCTACATAAATACTAACAGCAGAAATTTGCACCAGATTGGTGTGTTAGCATATGCATTTTGTCCACAGCAAATGGAAATACTACAAACAAATACCAACAAAATCTAAAAATTCCTAGAGAGCAAGAACATTAAACTAATTGCCTGCCTCACTGAGAGCGAAGCATCTGTTTTTCAATGGTAACAGTTACCAATACGGCTGTGCTTACCAAGTCTAGATGCTAAACTGAAGTGCTGAGTAAGTTAAATCAGTCTATCTAACACACCAAAAGTGGATTTTCACCAAGGTCCAGTGCTATGTGAAGGTGACACATATGAAGGGAGTACCATGTACATACTCTTTCTGGGCTGAAGACTTCTGGGGAAAGAAAGCAAACGGAAAGGACCTTACGAGTGACAAAATACCAGCTTTCTTCAGTGTTTTCAAAGCAATCTGAGGAAGACCAGAGACTCTTTTATGTTTACCTCTTGAAGCACAACAATTTCCTTCCATTCCTCCCCAAGCAGGCTGTTTAGGTTAAGAGAAATATCTATGTAGTAGGAAATACATAATGCATCATCACTTCTGTCTATATGTAAAAAATGAATTGGGAACATCATTATTAGAAAAAAATACATGAATTAATAAGGCTTAAGCAAGAGACCTGGAGACTCACATTGTACAAACTGGCCTCTTTGGGGATTTTGCAGCTGAATGTTTGGGATCAGGACCTGAATATGGGAAGAATTTCAAGTCAAGATAAGGCTTTAGTTATTGATCTCTCAATTGATCTCTCTTAGTTATTGATCTCTCTTCCTGTCCCCCTCATGTTAGTGTCTGAAAGAGAGAACTGCCACCTAACATATCTCCATTTGATGTTCCCTGTGTCAAGGATGTATATGCCTCAGTCTTCAATACCAGTGGCAGTTGTGCTCAGGATGTGTCCAGAGAGAGAAGTTAGGGATGGAGACCTGAGTGAGGACCCTGTAATTCATGAGGAAATGGGTAGTGACCTCCTATGTCAACTGGACACCCACAAGTCTATGGGGCCAGATGGAATCCACCCCAGAGTAATGAGGGAGCTGGCAGAAGAACTGGCAAAGCCACTTTCAATCATTTACCAGCAGTCCTGGTTAACTGGAGAAGTTCCAACTGACTGGAAGTTAGCAAACACAACACCCATCTACAAGAAGGGTTGGAAGGATGATCTGGGGAACTACAGGCCTGTCAGCCTGACCTTAGTACCAGGCAAGGTCATGGAACAGATCATCCTGAGTGCCATCACACAGCACAGGCACGACAATCAGAGGAACAGACCCAACCAACATGGGTTTATGAAAGGGAAGTCCTGTTTGTCCAACCTGGTCTTGTTCTGTGACAAAGTGACCACTTAGTAGATGAGGGAAAGGCTGTGGATGTGGTCTATCTAGACTTCAGTAAAGCATTTGAAACTGTCTCCCACAGCACCCTCCTAAGAAAACTGGCTGCCCATGGCTTGGATGGGTATACTCTTCACTGGGTGAAAAACTGGCTGGAAGGACAGGCCCAGAAAGTTGTGGTTAATGGAACTAAATCCAGTTGGCGGCCAGTCACTAGTGGTGTTCCCCAGAGGTTGGGAGCTGTTTAATATCTTTATTGATGACCTAGATGAGGGGATTGAGTGTACCCTCAGGAAGTTTGCAGATGACACTAAGTTGGGTGGAAGTGTTGATCTGCTTGAGGGAAGGAAGGCTCTGCAGAGAGATCTGGACAGGCTGGATTGATGGGCAGAGGCCAATGGGATGAGGTTCAATAAGGCCAAGTGCTGAGTCGTGCACTTGTGACACAACAACCCCAGGCACAGATACAGGCTTGGGCAAAAGTGGCTGGAAAGCTGCTCAGCAGAAAGGGACTTGGGGGTGCTGGGTGACAGCTGGCTGGATATGAGCCAGCAGTGTGCTCAGGTGGCCAAGGAGGCCATTGGCATCTTGGCCTGCATCAAGAACAGTGTGGTCAGCAGGAATAGGGCAGTGATTGTCCCACTGTGCTCGGCACTGGTGAGGCTGCACCTCGAGTGCTGGGTTCAGTTTTGGGCCCCTCACTTCAAAAATGACATTGAGGTGCTGGAGTGTGTCCAGAGAAGGGCAACAAAGCTGGTGAAGGGACTGGAAAACATGTCTTATGGGGAATACTGAGGGAGCTGGGGTTGTTGAGTCTGGAGAAGAGGAGGCTCAGGGGGGACCTCATCATTCCCTACAACTACCTGAAAAGAGGTTGTAGTGAGGCAGGGGTCAGTCTCTTCTGCCGTGCCCATAGTGAAAGGACAAGAGGAAACTGATTTAAATCGCAGCAGGGGAGATTCAGATTGGACATTAGGAAAAAAATTTTCCCTGTAAGGGTGATTAGATATTGGAATAGGTTGTCCAGGGAGGTGGTGGAGTCATTGTCCCTTGAGGTGTTCAAGATGCGTCTGGATCTAGGGCTGGGTGATATGGTTTAGTGGTGATGTAGGCAGGTGGTTGGACTGCATGATCTTGAAGGTCTCTTCCAACCTTGATGATTCTATGTATTTGCTTCCGCGGCCTCAGTGATGCACCACACAGACAGTGCCCAACATGAGGCTGGAAACCTCTGGCCATTTTTTGCTGCACAGACCTCAAAACCTCAGCTAGACCATTACATCTGCTATCCTTCCTGACTGTGCTGCCAGAGAAGCCAAAACCTGAAACTAAACCAGGTAGCAGGCAAAGAAATAAAATAACCACAAAAGGCAAAGATAAAAGGGATATTTCAGCAAAATGGTGTACTTTCCTTGTGTTGCTGATTTTTAAGTGACTGTCTATTGCCAAACGCTTGGGCAGAGAGAGAAACACATGGAAAAGGTCCCTTCCCTGGTGTGGGGAGGTGAAGGAGGGCAGTGGGTGCAGCACTGCAAAGCTAAGAGAGAAGCAAGCCTCAAGAGGGGAAGGCGGAATCAGGTACGCTGAGCAGTAAGTAACTGGCAGCTCAGAGGTACAAGAGAGCACCCAAATAAGCTTCTTTTTGGTCTTCTGCTCATGCTGTTCTTCCCTGGGGGTGAGCAGCCAGTTGTAATCCCCTCCTGGCTCCCCTGGGCCCACTAATGGTCCATGGTCACTGAAATAATGTGATTTGTCAGGAAGGGGATAAATGCTGCAATAACAATGTCTACCGAACCTCAGGTAATGGCACGGTGTAATTGTCCCTGCAAGACACCCTTGGTAGAGCTATGCTGGGGAAGCCTAGCAGAGAAAGACATTATTTGCCTGTCCTTTATTGAAAATTTCAAGAAAACCAAATGTTGTTCTCCCTGGAGACTTCAGCAAGGAAACTAAGTGACAGGGAAGATAAATGTTTCCTACTGCCAGTGACATACCCAACACAGAAATATAGAGAGCATTTTCATAACTTTGTGCTTTAAATGCCTTTATCAGAGAAACCAGAATTATGCTTCTTGCTCTGAGGGAGGGCAAGAGAAACTTAAACTGTACACACATGGATGCGTGTATGTGCATATCGCATCAAGCACAAGGAAGGGAAGAGGATTAAAGATAACCTATCTCTGAATAGAAAGGCCCTCCCTGTTCTCAATTTTCCTGACTTGTTTTCGTTAGAACCACTAAATAAAGGTACAATTCAATATTATATGATCAAAGTCATAGACTCAAAGAGGATCAGAACTAGCTTTTTCTTTTATAGTTATAAATAAAGTCACTAGAGGACACAAAAAGTAGGTATGATTCTTCAAGTAATTGTGTATATGTGTATTATAAGCAAAAACCTAGAAATATCACATATGTTAAAAGAAATACACAAAACATATTATTTTTTTAGCAGGCATAAGCCTGTCACCAACTTCTGACCAACGTAATTACTTTAATTTCACAGCTACCCTTTGAATGGTAAAGAGAAGAGAATGAGGGCCAATGACACCCATTCTGCCTATTAGCTTAGGTATTAATGTTAAGTACAATTGCTGCCAAGAAAATGACTTAAAATAAGGAAAGGAGAAGCACTATCCAAATCCAGTATTTCAAAATAAGATCCCTTGAAATGTGCAGACCATGCAAAGAATGCATGGAGAAGAATATAGGAAGTATTTTTAAATCCTGCTTTAAGATGTTTTCTAGCATCAGTAAAAACAGTAAAGATGGAGGTAACTACTTATCTTTCTAAAAACTTGCATGTGCTTCATGTCTGCCTTTAAATCCTTTGGGGTTTCAAGTCTGTTTATACCTTTAATGGTGTTTTTTAAATCCTAGCAGGCACACAGGCAGAAATAGCTGGGTTTCTCTCCCCTCAGCAGCTTGATAAATGAGCATTTGTTAAATGAAAAAAACCCCCAACCCTGTAATATAGGGCAGGCTCTCTGTCCTATATTCCAACAGGCTTCCCACCCACATTGTAACAAATACACACTTATTATGTGGTTGGCATTAGGCCAGACTGGAGAAGATGCTGCTATCTTCAAAACCAAGCCCAAAAGGCAGGCTAGCCTGTAGTTCTGTGATCGCCAGGAGAAAAGGGCAGGGAGCAGTGGGGCTATCTGGGCAGCAAACTGGAGAACAATTGGTGCTCCAGATCAGGTCTGGGCTTCCTCTTGGTTCTCATCTGAATATAAAGGAGCCACTGAAATCTGTAGCTAGTGAAAGTTATGATGCTCTCCCCTCTTCTATGGCCATTTACTTTTTCCATCTTCAAATGCAGATCCAGATGGTTGTCCTACCTACCACATACCAAATGGCCACAGGTACCCTGCAGACTTTCTCCCAAAGGTGAGCTGATCACAGCTTGGTCTCTGGATTCAGCAGGCTCAATACAGTGAATAATGCAAGACTAATTTTCATGTTTTCACTTCACAAGAGACAAACAAGTTTTACACCATGATTTATATTCAGGTGAGACAACAAACTTAAAGTATCAAATGTTGGGTTTTAGGGGATTAAACAAATAACATAGGCCCACATACCAAAGTCAGTATTTGGAGTCCTCTGCAAATTTGGCTGTATTTGGCTGTGGCTCTTTTCTGTGCTAGCCCATATGTGAAAAAAGAACTGTTATGCAATTTGCTGATTTCTCTGTACTAAATGCATGAAAGCATACACTAACCCAGATTTACCCAGACCCCTGTATAGAGCTGAATTCAGCCTAAGATTGCCCAAAGCTGCACTGAAGCTTTCTGAAAGCCTTGTAAACTAGAAAAAAACATTTGTCAAACTGGGGCTGGCTTCTGAGCTGACAATGAAACTAGAAAATGAGGCAGTTTCACGTTCAATTATGAAATCAATCTACCCATCCATCCTCCCTCTTGGATGTTTCTGGAGAACAAATCTCTGAGTACCCACTTGCTAACCTGTCAATTATACTCATTTTTGTTGCCATAACTGAATTCCAGCAGAATGTGTCATTTTCCCTCTCCAACATACTTGTAGAACAATACATTCAGCTCAGGCATACTGAGCAGCCTTTAACGTTCACTACTGAACGTGAAGATCAACAAAGAAAGGGCATGGACTTACCTAGCTGTAGCCGTGCAAAAGAAACAAGGTACCTATTCCTTGAACCAGAGGGTAACCTGGTCTCCCTGTCCTACATTCCTGCACAGAAGTTTTGTAAAATTTCTGCCACTTCCCACTGCTCAACTGAATCAGTACTTTTTTTTGTGGGTCTTGGCCACATCCCCTTCCTTGCTGATACACAAAACTGTTGCTGGTTTCCAGCAGTGGAAAGCAAAAGTGAGTCTGGCTGAAGGAATTGTAGAAATGGATTTAGCTCCCTGTAACTTCTCAAGGAATTAGGGCTTCATTTGCTATTGTTAGTGCTTCCTCCATTACCCTCACACAAATTGTAAGGTTGCTGTGACCTCTTACAAAAGCAGAGCATCTCTTCAATATACTAGGTTAGAAGATATTATAACTTTAAGCACAATTACATTCATGCAGTATGTGTTCCTCTATCTAAATGTCTGTCTCTGTCTGATGCAAACATGCTTTGTCTTTAAGGTGTTTTCCAGAATATATCAGGTTGTTATTACTTACACTTTTTTCCTGCTGTGATTTGAAGCTGTTCATGGACAGATCAACCCACAGATAAAGAGAAAAAGAGATTAAATGTTATTTCTTTTTCCAAGGAGGGAAATCGGTATGAATAATACAATATACCTCAGACATTTTGGTGACCAAAAGAATTATACAGTTTGTATAGCAGCATGAAGATAAAATAAATTGAGTCTCTTTGCATGGTATCTGTTATGAAAGCAGTTCAAATAGTTTTGTATATTTTGGATGAGTTGAGGAAATGTCACTTTCATGATTTTTTTCCCCCTCTCCTTTCAGTGTCCTTTTATTTTCATTTTCATACACCTGCTAAGTGTATTCTGCTGTATTCACAGTTCAGCATGATGGGTTTCATATTTAGTGGAAAATGAACAATTCGTACCTTGAAGATTCCAATTATTCGGTTCCCTCAAAGATTTGTCTTTGGAGTATCAATGAGGAGAACAGAAAGTTAAGCCAGAAAAAAGTGAGAAAATATCTTTTTTTTTTTCCAATAAAATGTTTCTGGGGAAGGGGAGGCTTAAAATCAGTAACCTGACAGCCAAAAAGAAACAAACTAAGAGCAAAAGACTGTTGAAGGAGATACACAATTTCACACATTCGCACCATTACTAAGACAGCTTTATTGCAGTTCTAATTCTGCTAGATATGCTTGAAGGGAAAAATAATAATAAAAGGAAGCCATGCTTCTTCTCCATACTGAGCAAATAACTGTTATTTCAGAAGCGTTACCAGAAAACCTCCAATATCACTCTTTCCTGTTCTCATGACCTTTTGGTGAGGAGTGTAAATGTAACTCTGTCTACCAGAGGAAGACTTCCTTGAGCAACTCAATGCCATTCTGAATCTGAAGTAGATGTTTAAATTATAAGTGCATTTGATAAATCACGGTCACATGCAACCCCAGTCACAGGGTGTGCCCAGATCCTATGTGATGCTTAATTCCCACTCACAGATCTGGAAGCTTTGAGATGTTAACTAGAGGACAGTTCAAGGCTCTGTGTTCCTGGGCTTTCTGCCAGTTGTTCACCAGAAGTGAAATATTAGATGTTCATATTACCTGCATAAAGAGTTAAGGGCAGAGATTGCTTATTTGGAAAGCTTGGGCTCAGAATTTGATGAGCCTATGAATCTCTTCAAGGTTCAAAGTGTTTACATTTTCCTTTCCTTTTTCAAACACACTCTCTTCCTGGATTCAGATGTTTTCAAATTTGGCATGGATTTGACTTCAAGGTACCACCCACCACCAGCTACACATCAGGTGCATTCAGAGCACTTCCTACTCTCAACTACACCACACTGGCACTTCCAGCAAAGTAGACTGGCAGCTTAAGGCTACAGGCAAGGGAAAAGAGAGTTGACATGAGATAATAATGACCACGCAGTATCCAAGACAAGGAAAGGTTAGCTCCCGTTTACTGCAGAATTCCCACTTGTGCACTTTCCAAGCCATGCATCAAACTCCCACTTCTACATAGTAGAGTCCCACACAGAACCAGAAATGAAATGATCAAGGCACCACAAGACAAGATATTTTTACAATTATATCAGTGTGTGTGAAACCCAGAACACCACAAACTTTTACATAGGAAATACAGTTCTACAAAAATGGTTCCCAAAAGCCACTTTTTCCTCTGACATTACAGCTTTAGATATGCAAATTCATGTCTGGTGAGCTTTGGGATCTTGGTAGGGCTCTAATGATCCTGTAAATTACCCAGAATTCCTCTAAACCTACAAGAATAACCATCATAGGAGCAAAATCAGGAGAGACAGACTGGTAATTGTCCTGCTGTTTAAGTTCTTTTGGCCACCCATCTGATCACAAAATTCCATGCACTTTCCAACCAGCAGAGTTTCCTTTTTAACCCTCCACAATGCAGACATGAAATCAACTTCAGAAAATAGGCTAAGCTCTGCCATTTTAATTTCACAATTTCTCATGCAGATAGACAGAAGCATTTTGCAGTAGGGGTATCGAGTAAATACATGTTCACTGTCATCTTTGTCACATTATTCAAGTAACATGGAAGCATCGATGGTTTGGAACAAAGATAAAGTTTGCAATGACAGCTACTGTATATGGAAAATCCTGCTTCCTTCTGAAAGGATTATTTACTTAGTTTGGTCTTGTTTCAGTGTAATAACCTGGTGGGAGAGAGGGAGGGAGTAGTGTAATGAAAAAGAAAGAAATTGGAGAGCAAAGATCTGAAATGTACCTTTGGACAGAGGTATGATGCATAGGAACAGAGTGTATTTATAGCGCACTGAAGCCTGTCTTTTACTACAATAATAGGGACATTATTTACTAAACAAACACCAGCTGCCTATAGATCTCTCACACCTGACCATTTAGGCAGTTCAAAAACCTTCATCAAACACACTCATCTATTAAAGAGTAAAGGCAGAGC
The DNA here is from genome assembly GCA_013398125.1 of Aegotheles bennettii. Classification (NCBI taxonomy): domain Eukaryota; kingdom Metazoa; phylum Chordata; class Aves; order Caprimulgiformes; family Aegothelidae; genus Aegotheles; species Aegotheles bennettii. The sequence continues at coordinate 135,736 of VZRW01009463.1, read as the reverse complement.
TTTCAGCGCTAAGAATCAAGGGAAGAAATAATACGTCTTGTTCCTCTCAAAGATGTGAGAAATAATTTTTGGACAAGCATTTCTTTTCTTCCTGGGCACACTACATCAATCTGTCAGAGCTGTATGCAGCAGGGAAGGGAACACTTCTCTTGTTTCACCTGGGAAACAACACCCGAAACAAGGATGGCTGTTTTGAAAATAAACACACACATGGGCACGCTTCCTCAGTTTCCTCAGTTCACAGTCCAGCCCTGACTCTCCAGGAAGTTTTCCTTCAGGTGCAAAGCTGGAGGAAAAAATCATAAAGTTTTTTAAAAAATGCTTGGATATCCATTCTCCCCTGCACATATTAATTTCATACGCAATGTGGATCACTTAACAGTTCTGTACCACAACTGAAAGCCAGTAATCGCTCAGAGCGGTTCAAAGGTCCATGCTCGCAGGATGGCATTGCTGCCTTTGGGCTGCTGGCAAGTCTTCCCATCAGCCAGATGGGCTATGCGTGATTATCAGCGTTTGTCTCAAAGTGTTCTTAGCAAAAGCACCAGAACCACTTTGACAGTATTTCACAGTGAAATAGCTAATCACAGCAAGGCGAAAGACCCAGAAATTACCTCCTTTTCTCTTTCCAGAGCTGCCTTGATGGCAACATCTCCTGGGAGAAGAGCTGCAAGACTAGAGCTCTGTAATTGCCTCCACCTGTTCATTACAACATGCCATCTAGGATGGAGGTTGATTGCTTTTTAAAGAAACTTCACAGAGAATGGATGGAAGAGTTGTGAACCACACTGTATGATCTGGGAGGACACTCTATACCTGCCAGTGTTAATGGAGTGCCAAGGTCCCCGCAGTCATTCATCACCACCCTGTAAATCTGCATCTGCATTCCAGAACTGTTATTTATTTGGGAAGGAGATCCTAAAATTTCTGTTTGTAACAGTCTGAGGTTCAACTGGAAAGCAAGAACTGTTTTATTCTCTTCTGCTTTGCTAAATTTGGCTACTTTTGTTTGTCAAAAGCTTACTCCCCTGTGGACCACAGATCTTTCCACTTAACTCTGAATAAAGTCATTGACCTTTCTTTGTAATTCTGTTGTATTTCCAAACTAGTGCACTGCCACAAATACAGCATTATTCTGGGGGCTTACAGCACTTTAATCATACAACCCAGCCTGGACAAGGAGAGTTAAATCCAGCAGAACAGTAGTAACTGGCGTAAGACTCACTGTCTTTCTTCCCTGACTCTTGCGAATCACTGAAAATAGACATCACCTTTCAGTCCACGGGCAAGATCCATTCAACTTAGGTCACACCTATGACATGCTTCCAATGAGTTTTTAATCCCCTTCAGTGCAGAACTAACCACTTCTCCAGGCCACTATCCTGATGCTTAATTATTATTCTCCTTTGAAAGATTTTCAGGAAATCTACCCAGATCTCCTGTCCTGTAACCTCAGCCCCCTCAGCTTTGTCCTATGAGAACACAGAAAGATGTCTGATCCTTTCTTTTACTAATTTTTTTGTCTGTTTAAACACAAACATCCTACCATCAGAATTGGCATAGAAATTAATGAAAGTAAGTGAATTTTTAAATTCTCCTAAATATAGATAGTCCCTAACTATGGAATGCCTTAGTTGTAAGTATAAAATTATGTGCTATTCAAACAAAAACCCATGGGGCCCATATCACCCACATCATCTTAAAATCTCTTCTGTTCAGACTCATATTGCAAGGGACAGAAACATACATACAGGATATACTGAGGTCTGAGAGCAGTCAAGTGCACGTGCCATAAGCTATACACCAACAAAAGGTAAGCAGAAAGAAGCAGGATGACTTCTTGCTTTAGACAGCCATCTCTAATGGAGACATAATTCACATTTTGAGAGAATGTGAACCATCAAATAGAAGATTAAAAATCCACAAACTATTGTTTGGAGGTGATGGCGGGAATTGTTTTGGAGGTTATATAATGTAGCTACAGTAACTGGCAATACATTTCTTTCATAAGCAACTATCATGGGAGATAGTAGCTCCTTTTAATATTAGACTCTGAGCTAACAGCATCCCTGTCTCAGACTGTGTATTCTTCAGGACAGATAATGTTTCCTGTAGGTTACTCTACACTGCCAGTCATAAATACCACCATGGTCTTGACCACAGTTACTGAAATATTAAAATAACTCCTGTGAACCCTATCGCACTCTGTAACCTGAACTCAAGGCTCAGCTTCAGCTTCAGACAGATGTAACATTTCCCTTTCATGCATTTTCCTTTCCCTTTGCTTAGTTCATTTTATCAGGTTAAAAACTCAGCGAGCCTTGGATGATAAAGCTGTGTGGCAGTGAAAGGCCACACACCTTCAAAGCAGCAGCTCTGCTGCACAGGCTCATTTTCAGCCTGCTTGCACCCCGGCTATTCTTTTGCTCAGCACTAAATTGGGATGTTCAAAGTAAAAGTCAAGCCAAGATTTTAAGCCATTTTATAAGTTCTCAGCCCAAAAGCTTGAAATATCTCTGTGCCATCTCGTGACTGAGCAGAATGCTTTAATTTTATGTGCCTGGAGGTCTAATATTTCACATGGTTGTCTGTCTTCTGTAAACTTCTTTAAAAAGTGGACTTTCTTTTACCAACTTACTCTTTTGTGGATGCAATGCCCAGCAACAGCCAAATTCCTCCCTTTGTGCCTGGAAATCTTCCTTCACAAAACTCTGAGCTGGAGATACAGTTGAAAATGACAGTCATTTATCTGGTGTCACTTCACCTGGGAGTGCCGTGCCCTCACCTGTCAAAACTAAGCCTCTTTACCACGGTCCTTTTGGAGACTTCCCGATGACGCTCTGACCTGCAAAGCTTGCCTTTTGCACTTGTATCACCTCTGGGGCCAGATGAGCTCAGCAGGCGCAGGTGGCCCACCAGCCCGTTGGTGCCTGCCGTCCCCAGTATGGTGCCGGACACAGCCTTGCACCACCCAGGGATGCTGAGAATCCTCCCAGTCTGCTGCTATCACCTCAGCTGCCTTTTGCTACCTGCTTCTGCAGTGTGCAGAAGGAAAGTCCTTTTATCCGCCTTCAAGTATTTCATCTTCTCCCCAGACCCATGCCAGCCTTCACCCCTCGGCTCCGGCACCAGCACTTTCTTTTTAAATAAACTCCACAGACTCATCCTCACTCTCCTGTGACCCCCATCCCTGCCAACCTTTCCATCTGGTACCTTTCTGGCTGCCCAGTCCCATCAAGATACCCTCATTCACACACATTTGCTGGCCAAAAACCCGTATGAGTGAATAAATAAATGATTTAAAGAAATTTGGACAGTCAGAAAACTGGTTGTTGCCCTCTGATGATTGTCAGTGTGCAGCTGATTTTTCCCTGACAGCAAAATGGTCTGGAGTAAAACAGGACAGTTTTAAGGAGAGAAAAGATGGTGAAGGGCTGAGATGTGAGTTTACCAGTAACAGAGAAAGTTAATTTTTCCTTTTCACCAAGACTAATTCTGGAACTAAGGACCGATGGAGGATTATTCTCTAATGGTAGAGGAAAAAAAAATGTGAATCTGATGATTTTGGCAGAGATGTTTTGCCTTCATTTATTCATAAGTATATAAAATCAGAAAGCCATCTGCTGGAGGCTAGTGACCAGGGCACATCGAAAGAAAAATAATCATGGCTGGGGAATGCTGACACACGTCTGCTCTCTTTAAATGACTCATTTGGAGACATTCTAGTTTGCCTCACAAAACCACTCACACGATCCTCCTCCAGAAGGCAGGGCAGACCTCTAGATAAGGAGTTAACACGATGGGAGGGCTGACAAAAATTGGAATATAGCCTAAGCAATTAGTAGACTGTCAGTAATTGGAATTAAGTAATCAACTTCAACCACTACAAGAATGTACTGTGGGGAACACTCTTCCAATGGCAAGGAGATGAATGGGATAATTGTATGGCTTTTCCACCTCTAGCTGCTACAATTCGATGGCAGAATAATCCATGGGCAATTGAATGTCCGCAATTCAACAATGAAATACCAGGATCAATAGTTAATTCACAATTCTCTTACCTTTTTCTTCAAGTCCACTTTAAGATTATTAATGCTCTGAATATATTAAGAGGCTCTTACTCCTTCTGGGTGAGTGCCTTGAAGCAGAATGCTGCCTGCATGATCTCAGGTCAATGGCATGTGTTGACTGACGCTTTTTGCCTTGAATATATATCATGATAAGTGTTCATTAAAATCAGGGTAAAGAAAGGAGCAAGTGAGCACTTGAATCCTGAGACCCATCCTGAGCTTCACTACTGAGTCCTATGTCACTTTGGCTGGGACATTTAACAACTGCCTGCCTGCTGAACAAATGGTATAGCAGCATTTACTCACCTTGCAGGCACTGTGCAAGGCTTAATGAAGGTGAAACTGCAGCTGCTCCTTGCAAAGTGGCTGAGGAAGAGAAGAGGGGCAGGACCCAGCCATAACTTGGTATTCCCAAGTACACGAGGCTTTTTGGGTGGCCAACCCCAGCCTGAGGGACCACAGCAAACCATGCTGCGGATGCAGTCAGCGTTTCGCCTGTCAGTGGGTGCTGGAGGACCACATGCTGTTTCTCTCAAAGGCAGGGGCAAGGATTGCCCATGCCTTTGGGGGAGCCTGAGGAAATCTTCACCTGTGCCAAGCAGACCTGTTCTTTGCTTAAACTTCTCTTACGAGCACCCCAGTGCTGTGGCCCTGCCTGCTTTACTCAGTGCTATACAAACCCACAGCATGGTTATCATGCCGAACAGCAGCTTGGCTGTAAATCTGTAGCATTGCCTAGCTGCCTGCTAGGGGAGTACAGAGGAAACTGTTTCAATTGCTCCTATAATTGTAGAAACATAGAATCATTTAGCTTGGAAATGAATTGTTGCAGACCTTTCTCTCCTGAGCTGACTTCCTGAGAAGGATGCACAATGCGGCATTACAGGTTTGGGAAGTGGCACTTGTAGTGCTGTGCACACCCAGATGCTCGGCTCCTCTCACGGCAATGCTAAGACAGCCCCCAGGGCAGCCAGCCTGATACAACATGGCCAGTCCCAACTGGTCCCCAGATAACAGCTGGCAAGAAACAAAAATAAGTTCCAAGACCCTGCTTATGACAATAGCCCTTGCCGCCAGCCGCCTGGCCAAGGGACCAGGAGCCTGTAATCGAAACATGCTTTGTGAAGAGAGGCATGCATGAAATATTAATTTCCTAGATTGCCTGCATTTGCATGGTAATAAAAAGTTCATCCTCGTGGCCTGCTCTGGACCCCGTTAATGTTTTTATCATTGTACCTGAGGCATGGGGGAGGAAGTAAGAGTAACAAACATGGAAAAGCCTCCTTTGGAAATGACAGCCCTAATGAAGCTTATCTCTACCAACACTAACTTAATCCAAAATGCTGAGGTGGAAAGTTGCAGCACTCCGTTAAGAAAACTTTCCCCAAATTAAATTATTTTCTAACTTCCATTAAGCCTGCTTTTTGCCTTTTCTTCTTAACCTTCTCTTCTCCCTGCCCCCACTCCCAGAGTCAAAGGCCTTGCAGCAAGGTAACGATTTTCTCTGGAGAAAGCTGTTCTCAGTTGTAGATTTCGCAATGGAGATGTATCTGACCCTCTTAACTGATGCACTGCTTATGACAGTTCAATTAGCCCAGATGAAGTCCCAGTTTTTCTATGATAAAACCCTAGTATCTCTCTCCCCAGGGTCTCAGGAGAGGATGCAATCTAGCTTCACTTTGCGCATGTTAATACAGCAAGTTCCTTAATTACTTTTATAGCAAGGACAAGTGGCAGTTTTCTGAGTTTGCAGTTTTTCCCCAGTGTTGCAGAAAGATGAACAATGCCTATCACTACCTGAAAAGAAGGTATTAGAGACAAATCAAGTCTTAAGATTAGACTGGAAAGTTTGTAAGAAATTCACATCTTTAAGACACTGCTGGTAAGACAAGAAGATCCCCTCGGATGGGAGGCAGCAAAGCAAAGCCCTGTCTGCTCACTGCACATTTCCAAAGATCTAAAACTACTGCAGGGGACTACAAAGAATTGTAATTTTTACTTTTGTTTTTGACATGGAAAATTAGCTACTTGAAAATACATACTGCTGCTGATCACTACAGACAAGGCAGATTGCACATACAGCATGATACCCTACAAATTTTGAGTAACAAGGTATTTCTGGTCACAGCCCGTCAAAATTTATCTTCCTGCTTCAGTAACTTTTCTGGCTGGGATTTGTGTTGGCGCAGCTAAGCAAACCAACAAAAACCCCTGGACAAATATAGAAGCATTATTGATTTCTTGGAGGGCAGGTTCCTTTTGGGATAAACTTGCAGAAAAAGGAACAAGGAATCTCAGCACATACCTTGAAGCATTCAGTAAAGGGTACCCTCTGTGCCTGGCTGCTCTCATGAGATAAGGCATTTGCATAAATGACAGCCAGGTACTTGTTACTACAAAAGGATCCATAATGGAGTTTCAGGGGATTATAAACTGTAATAACCTCGTAAGTGAGAATTTCAGTGTAATCTGTATAAAACAACAGCACCACATAATGTCAGACCTTATTTTCATTAAAAGACAGGGAACATTGAAAGAAATACGTTTGCAGACCTTAAGGTTCAGCTGGCACCTTCTAGTTCAGACATTTGGGGAAAATCTCTCATATATTAGCAGGATTCAGCAGCTAAAAGCACCAGCACATCATTCTTGCTGAGGGAGAGGAGAGGCTTATGAAATCAATGGGTACATATGTGGATGTGGGAGTAGAATGGGACAGGAAAATTAAAAAAAAAAATATGCAAAAAGCCTGGCCTCCCTGAAGGATGCTCTGGAATGCTCTTCCTTCAAAGTGTCATCCTACTCCCTTCCTGGCAAGCACCCCAGGCAAGGAGTACAGCCCCGTGGGATGCAGAGTACGCTTCCTCTCTCCTGACTTTTTCTTCCACCTGTACCAGACACAATGCTGCCAAGAGAAACAAAACCAATCGAATCTTCTCGCTCTGATCATGTAGGAGAGTGAAAGATGGAAAAAGAAAATTACATTTTCTTAAAAAAGGATCTGTTCAAGGTCCTTTGCAGTTTTTCTGGGATGGTCCTGGCATGCAGGGTCACAGTGTCAGAGTTCTGCCTACAGCAATGCAGGTTAGAAATCACAAATACCAACTGCAGTCCAGCAGCTGTGGTTCTAATAGGACCCCAAATACTGCAAAACCTATGAACACCCCTTGAAAACCAGTCATGCTCCAGGCTCCTCTTTTACGTCACAAATCACATTCCCTTCCCAGACAATGGGAACTGCCCTCCCATCTGCAGCTACCCAAGAGCAAGTGAGTTGCAGGCAAGAGCTGACAGCCATGAGCAGCTCAGCAGCTTTTCATAGAATTACTCTGGTTAGAAAAGACCTTCAAGATTATCGAGTCCAACCATCAACCCAGGATTGACAAGTCTACCACTAAACCATATCCCCAAGGCCACATCCAAACATTCTTTGAATACCTCCAGGGACAGTGACTCCACCACTTCCCTGGGCAGCCTGTTCCAATGTCTGACCATCCTTTCCGCAAAAAAATTTTTCCTAATATTTTGTCTCAACAGTAGTGGCATGGAAATTCTGTCAATTTACAAGATGGTGAGGGAAGAGGGAGAAAAAAAAAGTCAACAATAGCTGTCATTCAGATATGTCCTACATCTGCTAGGTTTTCCGTGTCTTCTCCAGCAAAGAAAAATCAGGAACTAATCCTTCAAGAGGAAAGTGAAGTTTTAGAGGGCAGTTCCTCTAGTTATTAGTGGGACATGACAACCTGGCAACTTCCCAGCATCTATGTTTTCACTAAGAAATAAACACGAAATGGGTCTTAAAGAGAAAAATCATGAAATAAATCTACTCTGCCTTCAAGCTTAATTGTAAGCCTACACAAATGTATGGATGCACACACACACCTAAGGGCAGAGAATATTTGGGAACTTAGTGGTAACTGACTGGCAGAGAACAAACAAAATTGGTAAATTGAAAAAAAGACCACTTTTGAACTAAGGACAGTGAATGAAGTCACCACTTAGCCGTCACTCATACAATGGCTCACATGGCTCTTAGGTTTACAGCTCTGCAGTGTGGCATTGCAGTACCAGGTTCTGATCTTGAAACAAAGCCTTGCACCAGCATAAATGAGAAAAAAGGGGCTCTGCAGCTTTGCACTGGGGTTCCAGGGTCCTTGTGAATTTTGTTACTGCTGCAGTATTTGTTATCTGCATTTATCTGTTCATATAGAAAATCTTTGTCATTATTAAGCACAACAGAGTCAAGTCCTGCAGCCTGTATGCACACCCCAAATACTCCAAAACAGATTTCTGTAGGCAGTCTACAGGATCATACCTAAATTCAAATTTACAAATTCAAAGCCTGCATCTGTCCTGTAGTTCCTCCTCAAGTTTTGCAGCTGTTTTACTGGTTATTTAAAACTTCATATTCCTCAGCGGGAAACAAGCTCAGCAAATACAGGAACACAGGAGTGTTTTATTCCCATAAAACTGTGGGGTTTTAAAAATATATGTTTACACAGGACTTCATATAGCAGGATTTCAAAGACTGTCTGAAAAGAGGGGTCTGGGAGATACAGCAGCTGCTGGCCTCCAAGCCTCGGCATGGATCTGCAAGCATCAGCAGAGCAGAGCAGACCGCTTCTCTGCAAAGCTCTCTGTGAGCTCACAAAGCCCATCGACTCCCACCAGTGCTCAAGTGAGAAAGCTCAACAATTCTCCCCCCATAGCGAGGCTGCACCAGCATCCCTCTCCCATGAAGCCATCTCTTAGGTGCCCCCCGTCTTTAGGCACCACCTGGACCTTTAGCTCCAAACCAGCTTTTTCTTTCAATGGCTGCACTATCAGGTCCTTGCAATGGCTTCTGAAAAAAACAGCTAAAAGCTTTAACCACCTCGCTCTGTTTATTTAAGGCAGCATGATTTAAGTGGCAGTAGCTGGGAGGGATGAGCAAGCTTTTCCTGGGTGATGGAGACCCTAACAGCAACTGTGTGGCTCTCCCGGTCCATGGGGCACTGCCCACCACCTGCTCCCCCAAACCTCACATTTGAGGTCCCCTGGGAACAGTGCTTTCTCCACCAAGGATGCTGGGATCAAGTGCACCCTGAGCAAGTTTCCTGATGACACCAAGCTGTGTGGTGCAGTTCACATGCTGGAGGGAAGGGATGCCATCCAGAGGGACCTTGACAGGCTTAAGAGGTGGGCCCATGCAAACCGCATGAAGTTCAACAAGGCCAAGTGCAAGGTCCTGCACCTGGGTCATGGCAATCCCATGCACAAATATAGGCTGGGCAGGGAAGGGACTGAGAACAGCCCCAAGGAGAAGGACTTGGGGGTGTTGGTTCATGATAAGATCAACATGACCCAGCAATGTGCACTTGCAGACAGGAAAGCAAACGGTATCCTGGGCTGTATCAAAAGAAGGGTGGCCAGCAGATCACGAGAGGTGATTCTCCCCCTCTACTCTGCTCTTGTGAGACCCCACTTGAAGTACTATGTCTAGTTCTGGAGTCTCCAACATAAAAGGACATGGAGCTGTTGGAGTGAGTCCAGAGGGCCACGATGATGATCAGGGGGCTGGAGCACCTCTCCTATTAAGACAGGTTGAGAGCGTTGGGGTTATTAAGCCTGGAGAAGAGAAGGCTGAAGACTTTTTACAAGGGCATGTAGCGATAGGACAAGGGGGATGGTTTTAAGCTGAAAGAGGGTAGATTTAGATTAGATATTAGGAAGGAATTATTTCTTGTGAGGGTGGTGAGACACTGGCACAGGTTGCCCACAGGAGTTGTGGGTGCCTCGTCATCAGAAGTGTTCACTTATAGGTTGGATGGGGCTTTGAGCAGCCTGGTCTAGTGGGAGGTGGGACCCCCCCTCCTCCCATGGCAGGGGGGCTGGAGTTAGATGACCTTTAAGGTCCCTACCAACCCAAACCATTCTATGATTCTAAGCAGCCCAGCCTTATCTTGCTGTGCAGGTAGAAATCCTTATTAGCTAAATGTTAGTGATTCCTTGCTGATGAAGGGAGGCTTATTGTTTAATCATTTTGTGTCTGGACCATCTGGACTACATCAAGCACTCAAGGAAAAATATTTATCTGGAGCATTACCTGTAGCTGGTAATTCCCAGATCCAGACTGAGAGCCAAGCCCTCACCTTGAAAGTCAGCAGGAAAAAAGTGTACTGTGGTAGCCTCCTACCTTGCGTACCCTGCAGAAAGCACTGCTCAGCACCAGACGGGTTTCTCCTGCCTGCAAGTGGTGAGGGGAGGAAGGGCAGGGGCAGCCCTGCATCCCCACACACTGATGCTCAGCTTCCCTCGAGGCTTTCTTCAAATTTTATTTGAGTCCAGCAAGAGCCTGTTGATTTCCAGTGCAGGCTGCCAACCTGAGGAGAAGATTAAACATTTCTATGCTTAAAGCCTAACCTACAGGCGCACCTCTTGAATTGTGCTTTGTTATGTGACTCTCACTAGTGTGCCTGGACTCTCATGACAGCTTCAAATGGAGAGAAGCAAGCAAGGTACTCACAGAGATGAATACACATGGAAGTGAAAAGAAACATTTTCAGGCACTGATGGGATGCGCAAAGCCTAACCAGCAGAGGAGCCCTCCAAAAGCTGGAAGGAAAGGAGGAAGCTAGTGCCCATCCTACTGGGATTCTTTGGCTCTTTCTTATCTGTACATAACCCTCTGGGCCCTGCACTGAGGATGCTCATCACACAAAGCTAGAGGCAGCACTGTGAGAAAGGAATGTTCACAGAAATGTAAATAAATGCAGTTAATCCCCCCCTCCAAATTAGATTCAAGTGACGACAGCTTAGAAATGGCAAGGACCCTTGAGGTTAGTTCTGCAATCTGTATTTGCACGCCCTCTACTTTCAAAAATGTCTTTATTTTTTATTATTCTGTGAATTAATTAGCTGAAGTGCACCCTAGAAAGTCTCAGAAATTCCTGACATACTTTGGACTCTTTCCAATCATTAGAGGAGCCTGCCTTCATCTGACTTCGTTATGAATTGATCTGAGCATGGTTGTGAATGTAAACAGCATTGTAACTGCACCCCAAGTCTACAGCTAGTCAGAAAGACAGAAGAAAATTCTCCCTCTTACAGATCACGGGTTTATTCCAAAGAAACATGCATATTCCTTCTACTGAAGACACCGTAAGTTCACGTGGTTTTTTTTTTTCCCCTAATATTAAGCATACATATATGCAGTAATATTGTTATATTCTGTAATATATTACAATTGGCCTTTTGCCCACAGTGAAACAGAATGGGCTATTTGTAATTAGAAAATTCTCTGACTGTACCTTATCTCTGCCCTCTCTTCTGTCTCCTGCTTGGAAAAACAGACATCACAGTGGTTGGTCAAAGCAACATTTTTTCCACTGGAACATGACCAGACCCATACTGAAACTGCAGAAGCAATGAAATATCTCTGATTTACAGATTAATAAGGGAACCCTGTCTCCTGACTAGAAAGGGTCAGCAAAAACAAGCATCAGAAAAGGGAAAATGTTTGCACAGAAAACGTATGGGGATTGTAAATGACCAAATGCTGGGAACCCACAATGATTATTTGATGCTCTCAGCTAAACTCCACAACTCTGTTGCTTCTACCGAGAAGCAACATATCAACAGACCAAACAGTTTCTGCCTCTTCACTCACAATCAATCCAATGTTAGCAGAAGCACTTCATAAACTAAGTTATAAAATTAGCACAGAGCCTTTAACAGGCTCTCAGTAAAACCATCTTCATTTGTATAATTCAATCTGACATCCACTGTGATACCTTGAGGATGATAAAATTGATAAAATTGGTAAAATGGAATTTCTTAGCCTAAACTGTAGCATAAAAGCTTTAATGGGCTCCATGGAAAAGGGCCAGTTGTGGAACCAGCTGCAAAGGTCCCACATGCCCAGCTAATACCTGACCTATCTGTGAATCACTGGGGGAAATGTAGCCTCACTGCAATGCCACTGCAGAAGACAAGTGGAGCCAGAACAAATGGATGAGACGAGTTCTCAGACTGGATCAGTCTTGGATGGGAAGAAGGTGCATTTTGATGCCAGTATTAGGAGCTGTCGCAAAAAGCAACTGTGTGCATAGGATCCAGCAGGAGGAAAATCAGTAATTATCCGCCAGCCGGTAGGCTCCTTAGTTTTAAGGCCCTGGGGACAGCAGAGGTCTTCTCCAGAGGACTTCCAACATGAGTTCCTCTCCCCAGGGAGATCTAGTAGAAGGTAAAGGCAGGAAATACAGTAGAAGCCTTCCCTTTTCTTTATTTCTGGCCTGATTTTCATTTCCTAACATAGTAATTGCAGTTCTGTTGCATTGTCCATTGTTCTCAGGCAAGCATAGGTAATTTACTGCTTGGTTTAACTCAGTAAATAAGTGCTGAGCCACCAGGACAAGAGGCACTTAATAAATCCACTGAAGAAATTAAAATAATTCATAATGAGGATGTGAAGCAGCCAAAAAAGAGTTATGGTTACTTGTGTGAACACCACTGCTCTGCAGCGCTGGTCTCGTCAGCATCCCATCATGCCAAATATTTCTCTCACTGTCTCCTCACTGCCCCAACCTTGCCCCTGCCTTGTTCATCTTCTCTCATGGGAAGCACCCCTGCCATATGCCAGATACCCAGATATGCTGCGACCCTCATGCAGCCCCATCCTGGAGAAAGCAGGCTCTCTGACAGCATCCTCACTGCCTTGCTGCGCTTGCCCCCTCACTGCTCTCCCTCATGGGTGCCACACTCCGATGAAGAAGTTTCATATCAAAGAGGTTATTTATCATCCACATACCATGTGAACAATAAAAGTCTGCAGCATAAAAACCTGCTGTGGGGGCTTTGCGTGGGATGCCCATTCCCAGGGGCTGGGGGTTACCTGTGACAGGTGGTCCCAGTGCATCCCTGCAGACTTGCCCAACTCGCCAAGCAGCACAGGGATGAGCCTCCACAGTTTCTGCACCACCCCAGTGTTTGCCATGCCCCACAGTGAAATGCCCACTTCCAGTGGCCAGCATAGGCAGGCAGACGGTGCCTGTCTGCAGGCACAGGCATTTTACCAGCAGCAAAAGGAATTGGGAAGTTTACACAGGCAAAGGCTATAAAGTTCTGAACTGTGCAGGGGGCCAAAGCTTTCAATAATTAAAAGTGGTATCCCTGGAGCCTGTGGCTGGAAGCAGCCGCCTTGATGTAAAGCAGCAATGCTCCCTGTGAGGGAGGCGTGTTCCCTCACCTGCCCCCTGGTCAGCTCACTGAGCCTCCTTTGGCCCTGCCAAGGATGGTGGGGACTTTCATCTGCCACCAGCAGACAACAGAAAACACCATTTAGCTGACTGTAGCCCACAGACACACTGCTGGGATTTGGACCCAAGAGGTCCTGGTCCTGGGATTTATGCAGAGACCAAGCACTTGAGCAGGTTTGTGTCTTTATACACGTTTTCTGCACAAGAGGATGGTCCTGGTCCCCTTCTAGATAATCCCAAATACTGTCTGGATACTAGTGAAGTCTGACTTGCTCCTGCATTATCTGACACAGATTGCAGGCAAGTTAAGTGAAACAAATTGTAAATGCCCATTGCAAGTGCCAATTGTCACCAGACATCCTCGTCCCCCCAAAAAGAAAGCTCAAGTACAAAAAGTCATTGCTGAATTCAAGGGGAGATCTACATGTTGGTCATACTGACATTTTTGGTGTCACCCAGAAAATTTAGATTTGTAAGCAAGCCTGATCAGAATAAGAGTTCCTTTAAATCTGAGGTTTATGTTCAGAATCATTCCTGGAGAAAAAAAAAAGCATATCAGGGAGAACGAGCATTTTTTGCTATTCATAATTTCACAGTTAAGAGGAATGGATTTACATGGATGGATGGCTAGATGGATGGATGGATGGATAGATACATATAGACAGACATGTATTATTTATTATCTTATTATGTTATAATATATACATCTACTTTTTAAACATGATGGTCATTGTTACAACCACAAGCTTGTTAAGATAGCTTTTAAATATGAAACAAACTGCCTTTTTTTACAAGATACACCACGGTTCACATCTGAACCAAAAGTGGCATGGGAAAATGTTTTTTTGGGGCAAATTTAGCTTTCTTTGAAGTGTCTGTAACTCTGAATCCAAACCCCCAGTTTTAATTGGTTAGATGCCTGATTTTTCTTTCTTCTAAGGATTATTTAAGAATTCAGTACAAAGACATCAGATCTGCAGTGCTGTCATTATAAACTTAAGCTAGTGAGGCAACAGAGTAAGAAAGCCATTTTGGGAGTTAAGACAACTTTGGCTGGATGCTTTGTATTTGCCATTTATTGTTGTGATTCACATTAATGAATGAGAGAGCTGTAAGTGTCAGATTACTGAAAAGTATCTTGCAAAGTAACTGCAATAGCCTCACCGTATTTTATAAAGCAAATTGATTAAAACAAAAAATTCCCAGGGCTGAAATTTTATACATGAGCTTTCCTTTTTCTTTTTCTCTACTGAAGCTCATCTTTATAGGTAATTTAGCATTCCTGTAGCTCAAAAGATGCATTATCTAAAAAAGTGGATGTTTATTAAAGATTTATTGATCTGCACTCTACATAAAAATGGAGAAACCCTTCCAACCATTGTTAAATGGTAGGTTAGTGAGTCTCTGAACCAGTAACACATTTTCCCATTTTCCCAGCACAAATATACCCATTTTCTCTTGAGTAGGTTTGCAAGTAAGAAAAGAAGTTTACCAACAGAGATGAACTACACGCCGCTTTACAAACCAGGGAGCCTAATCTTGTAAAAGCAGCTGATGCAAGCAGTCATGTTGATTTGAGTCGGAAGAATAAAATCAAAACAGATTATTCCCCTGTGCAAGGGCTGGAAAGAATAAACCAAGGAGCAAGAAATGGGTTGCTCGAGTGCATAGCCAGGGGATGTTGTAGGGCGAGAGTCCTGTTTGTTTTCCCTGCTCTGTGAGCATGGGTGACTACACTTCCCCATTCCTGGATGGCGAAGGGAGCGGGATGATCGCAGGAGCTCCCATGAGCAGGGCCAGGGGTTAAACTCTGCAAAGTTATACCGCCAGCAAATCACAGTGATTGCAGAAGGGGTTATTCCGCATTTCTGTTGCTCTGATGGTCGAGAGAGCCCGGATATCTCACCCACCCCATGTCCGGCACCCTGCATGACAACCCCGTCTTTGTCTGGTCTTTGGAGTCTGGCAACTGTATACTGCAGTAGATAACAGACATCTGGCTCTCCAGAAACATCTCTGAAGAGGAGAATCTATTTTTTGATTCTGCTTTGGTTGTATTCAGCTAATTAACTGTTTCCAGACCTACCAGATATAGAAGGCTGTTTGAGTGTTTACATTATTGTACAAAACTGACAGCCAACCAAGCACAAAAGCAGAATGTGCTTACTTACCTGTGAGGGCATCTGGGAACAACATAGGAACCGTGGCCCTTCTAGCTCACACACATACAGCTGCTCTCACGACATACCCTTGATGTCAGTAATGGCTCTGCATGCAAAGACAAGTGCAGCTCACCCACCCAATGCTACACAGGCATAGAGGACAGAATCACAAAGCACAGAGCAGCATTGAAAGTGTGTTGGAAACTTTGGCACATGTGTATTTTGAGTGGCACAGCAGAAGCTTTGTTTTCAAAAGCATGCCTAAGAACAGGAGGTTATCTCTCCCAGCTATGTCCACCATCAAGTTGTGGATGGCTGCGATTTGGGTGCTACCCATTGTGGTCCTCCTCCTCCTCTGACAAGCCTTGGCTGAATCAGTCTGCAGAGCATCACATCTTGCATTAGCACACAATTTGTACTAGTCCAGAGGCAAAATGAATGTTAACAGTATTTTTGCCCTCTGTTGGCAACCCTGAGAAGTTCCTGACATTCAGCATGTCCCACCATAAGCTTAAAGGTTGTCTGCAACAATGCATCAAACCCAGGTGACCTATGTCAGTTCCAGCCACAGCAAGGCACACGGGGCCCACTGGGCACGGGCTGCAGGCAGCATGTCTATACACAAGCCATGCGACTGCAGGTTCTGAACTAGAGACAGAGTGCCTGGCTGTAGACAACCTTTGAACATTTTAACTTAATACTAAGAAACAACAATCAAATAAGAAGTATGGAAATTTATGTCAGCTTTCTGATCTAAATCACTTTCTGGATGCTCATCCCAAACCAATCCTTCAGAGTTTGCCACCTCACTAGCTAAAAAGAAAATAAATAAATAAATAAATAAATAAATCTTTCTTCTCCAGGCATTTAGTGGCACAGCTCCACTTTGCAGTCTTAATTACTTTAAAAGGGCCCTAACCTCAGGGTAGTGTTTGGCCTTAAGGTCCAAAATCTGCAAAAAATGTACATACCCACTTTAATTTATGAAGCCTAGGTGAAATCCTAACTGGCGGAGGAGGCCAAGATTTTATCTTCCTAAGACTTTCTTTGATGTCAATGGACTAAAGCTCAGCAAGTATAGCTGAGCATACACAGGATCAGCACGTACCACGGAGTACACCTTTCTCTGCTTGTTGAAAGCAGGCAGAGAGGTATGTGTCTCTCCCAGGCAGCTACAGGGAAGCCTGTAATTGGAGCAGCCTTAATGTCTACACTTACAAAACATTGTGTGTCCTTATTATGGGGTAATATTTTATAATTAAGCTCTCATTGATGTTAAGGGACCTTGAATGCTGTGGATAGTAACAAGCTTATTATATTAGTGTCTGAAAGCGCACTGTAAAGGAACTTATTTCCCCATTAGTGTCAGAAGTAACAATCTGAAAATAGGCACTTACACTCACTTGAATCAGTGAGTGCTTTTTAATATATATATATATAAAATATATGTATGTGCACATATATATATATGTACACATATGTACATACACAGAACCCCCCTTTACTTTTCACCACTGGATTATATAATGACACACAGACTGCACTGCTTTTCTGTATTAATTCCATCAAAAGAACCCCAAAATGGGATATTGCTTTTAGCTCATCCATGAATCTTTTGTTTAGCTTTTATTTTATTACCCTCTAAGCTAAAAATCCATTTTCAAACAGCTTGAGGAAGAAACAAAGAGATCTCACTTGTGCTTATTAGCTATGAGGCCGTCACTGTCAGCTGATACTGCACACCATTCTGCAGTTATTTTATAATTACAGAAAGTATCTTGAAATACAATTTCTAAGAAAGATACGTATACCATAAGATTGTGGCTCCTAAGGTTTCAATGTACAACAGTAGCTGAATGCTGCCATATAGCAAGCACTGCTGACAGTCTTTACTTTTTGATACAGAATGGGTCAGACACAAGATCTGGAGCTAAATATATTGAAAAATTAGGTTCCTAGATT
Organism: Aegotheles bennettii; assembly: GCA_013398125.1. Taxonomy (NCBI): domain Eukaryota; kingdom Metazoa; phylum Chordata; class Aves; order Caprimulgiformes; family Aegothelidae; genus Aegotheles; species Aegotheles bennettii. Next base: position 118,306 of record VZRW01009463.1, on the reverse strand, counting down.
CCTTAGAAGGTTTCCAAATCATGCTGTTGCATAGGCACTTACAGGTGCCTAAATATGAGGTCATTTTTTCTCTTGGTCTTTCAAGTCTCTCTACTTGAAAGCCCAGATCTGTTGAGATCTGGTCTTTTGCCTTGGCTGAGTCTCCTACATAATGCATCTATATGCTTCAATGTCTTTCTAATAGTTCAGACTATTAAAATGTTCAAATATATATGTACCAGACCTTCAAACTGCCTAAACATGGCTGCAGTAGACCGGCTTAAATCCAGAGACTGAGATGCAGAGTTAAGTCCTCCATTCTGCTCTTAACACATCCTGTTAGGACAATACATTGCAGTTCATACGGTCTTTGTCAATGGCAGCATGAATTCAGAATGGACAGAAGCTTTAAATGTGTTTTCCCATTTTTTTAGGTTTCAGTCGACCATAGTTTAAGCTCAGAATAACCAGCAAAATGCTGCATGCATCAGAAGAACATTTCCTTGGGACCTTATCTTGCATATTTTTAGAGTGGAATATTCTCAAAAGTTTTCCCTGCTTCAACTGAAAGCTAAGATGTACCTGTCTGAATGCAAACCTTCCAAATTAATATCACGCGGATGAGAGATAAAGAGCATTTTCCCAGTACAAGAGTTAATGGGTCCAGTCATAAATCTTGTCTCATGGATTAAACCCAGAGGATCAAATGTAGAGATTTATTACTCCATTTATTACTCCATCCCAGTTAATCACTTACAGGAAATAGTTCATTCAGTGAAACTAGAATGCTTTTTTATAATCAGGTCGTGGTTTCCTCAGGCATATTTGTTATTTTTTATGACTATGGTTTATAACATTCATAGTGCTGAGTGGGTTTGCACATATAGCAAACCTACCAGTGCCCCATAGAGGATGTGGCTTCAGATTTGGAGCCTACCCCTACTTGCAAGATTTGTTAGGCTGCATTCCTTCCTGCCTCCAAAATTTCCTTATCCTAGCTGTAACACAGTTTCCTTGCCCTCCTACTAAAAGCAATGAGTTTCCTCTGTTCTCACATCTCCAGCCTTAGGTATTGGTGATCCGTGGTTTAGCAGGTTTGTGGGCCTGGGTAAGGCAGTCGGCAGATCAAACAATATTATAAATTGTGTCTGAAGCCTTGGCCCTTCCAAATTTTTTTGCATGTTGACTGGATAATATGAAACTTCCTCCATAACAAAGGTGTAATTAGTTTTCCTGTCCCAGTTCATTTAGCAGGAGTGTTGAAGAGACGGATATAATCACTGGAGTGCTGCTTAGACACACTCATGCAGCAGCAATGATAAGATCTAATGTAATGCTGTAGGATGTCAAAATGGAAGCAAACCACACAACCAGAGAAACTCAGCTAAATTATTTTCCAGGCTCAAAGTAAATAAAAATAGAGTAGAATTTTCCTTGTCAGGGACAAAAAAATTAACGTGATTAATTCTGCAATTTATCTGCAGTTTACTTGTGCATTAGAGATAACAGCAGGGCTGTGGGTAAAAGCCAGCTCACTCATGCTCCTGACGATTAATAATGCTTAGAGATCTTATTCACTCACTGAAACCAAAACAAACCAAGCTCAACAAAAATAAACCAATAAAGGAACTCTGCTGTATGGAAAATGCATTTGATGCTTTTGCTCTCTTCTTCCAAAGGAACATCTCTGCAACACTTTTGTTAACACTACAGGTAAATCAGATTTATCTCACTAGTCAGTGACACTTTTTCCTCCAGTTTTTGAAAAGGATTACCTTGGATGTGTAAAGCAGCAGAAATGTGGTACAGAAAATATGAGAGTGCAATAGGCATAGCAAACACTACCTAGATAGATTTGCACAGATTACAATAAAAGATCCCATAACACTTTTAATTTTTCCTATTGATAGCATATATTACTCAGTGCCTAGATATGACAGTCAAAATGGAGCTCCCCTTGTTTTGAGTATTGCATATAGATGTAGAGAGGGAGAGTGAAAGAGCTGGCTTTCAAGAATTGATGCAAGGGCCACACACTCCCTTACTTTCCCAACTCCTTGCCTAGGCAACATAGTTTTGCTCTCTTGGGTTTCCAGGCTTGAAGGAACATCTGTATCCTATGATTCTTACATATTTCTTATGTGCTTCTATTGTGCAATATGTGTAGCCTCACGCTGCTGTGTGCCATGGCTTTTCACAGAAATCTCAAGGAGATCAGATGCATGTCTCTGGCTCCACCAAGACATCTCTAATCAAAGATCTCTTCCACTTTCTGTGTGCTGCAGATGATGCTGGTCCTTGACTTCCCAGGCAAAATTGCAAGCATTTACAGAAATTAGGTTATTACTGAACTCTAAGAAAATAAGCTGAGGATACAAATTGAGAACAAAAAGAAGTGCATTTCAAAGCTCTAATGCCTCTATTCTACATCCACGCAGCAAACCCCAGCTGGGCACAGAAAAAACACTCCTTAAGCTTCTGTCTCATCTCCAGAGCCATAGTCCCACCCTGTGGCATTCTTGGATGCTGGATCTCATCCTCCTTATTTCTTTTATCCTGGACCATGGCCCATGTAGGGATAAATAAGTACAGAGGCACGTAGCACCTGACAGCATGGAGCAGCTTCTCAACTCATACATTTTGCTGCCCATCAGCAGTCTGCCCACTGACCTCGGTGAAAGTGAGCCAGGTTCATGCCTGCACAGCAAAGGTGAGTCTCCAGCATCTGTGTATGCTGGGCAGGGGGGTGCTTGCTGCCATATAAAGTACTCATGACCATATTCTGTTTGGTCAAACACTACATCATGAGATGCTCTACAAGCACATTCCCCTGAATGTGATCATGGCTATGCTTCCACTTCCCCAACACTGTCAGCAAGGGGCTTCTGCTTAGTGATTGCTACAGCTCTGCCACATGCATCAGAGAGAGACATTTATAAGCTGATATGTGAACTGAGAACATCAGGAGTATTATGCCATCCCATACTTTCATCTGCTGCGTGAGTTGTGGCCAAGGGTAAGAATAAATAGGACAACAATCAGCAGTGAAAAGAGGCCATGAGATTAGGCCTAGGAAAATACCTAGGGGATTAGGGTTTTTGTACATTTTCAGCTCAGCTACTGGACTATCTACCTGTATCACAGTACTAGTGGATAATGCTTTTTTTGCTTTTCTCCTTCTTCTCTTATTTGTGAAGCATTATCATATTTTTACTATCCCACATTTTCTCTCCCTTGTTTTCTGAGATGCCTTCCTGCACAGGCTCAGTGGGACAAAAAAGGCCTCCAGATGTGCACTAGGCTCAAAGCAAAATATCTTCCTGTGCCTCATTTTTATCACCTTATTAATATAAGAATCCTTGTCAAGATTTGCAGGCAAATACAGGTAAATAACTGTGCTCAACACAGATGTGCAGGGGAGGCAGAAGGGAATAAAACCCTACTACTACCCATGGAGGGCAAAGCAGCACTGCCCCTTTTATGAGCAAAAGTAGAGCGTACAAATCAAGCGCTATGAGGATAACGTGCTCTTTAGGAAATATGAAAGCTTTGCTTTGTCTTGGCTCCAAGAGTGCTGCATCAAATCAAGCTAAACTAAGGCTCTCTCAATCCACATAAAGCCTCAGGGGACCTCAGGAGCTCAAAACTGCAGCATGTCAAATGGAAACCGCACAGAAATTGCAACAGTACTAACCCCAAAACTCCAGCAGTGTTTAAGTGCCCTGCTAGGCAAAGCAATGGGACTGTGTTTGCTGCAGTTTGAGCCTTTAACTACTCAAGAAATACTACTTCAGTGCGTATTTCCTTTTTTTGCTGCCCTCAAAATGCTGAGGGTACCAGCAATGAAAAAAATGCTGATCGTTTTCTGTAGCAAAAATACGTAACATGGGACCTCATTTAACTCCACATAGAATATGTGATAATGAGTCAGAGTATCTGATGAAGAATCAGTGGTGGTAGTTTTCCTGAAGTATTTTGTATTTGGCCATCACATAGAAAGAAAACTGGCTAATCAAGAAGAATTAACCCATTTTTGCATCAAACAAGTAAATTTTTAAAGGTCTCTAAAGCAGTAAAAAAAGTAAGCAACAGCAAAGTACTGAGTTACTAGATTATCCTCTGAAGAAAACCTTTCAGAAAGTCACCAGGATCCTACTGTCCTGCTGCCTGGTTTTAATCACCCTATACTTTTATACTGATTTTTCTATGTGCTCAGAGAAATTTGATACTGTTGAACAAAAGTATTCAGCAAGAGGGAAGGGAGTGGTAAACTCAGGATACTTGCTGGCTTACCTCACCCTCCAGAGCCCTTCTTAAAGACAAGGAAAGAGTTACATTGCATTTCACAGCCCTGTGAAGAACCACAGCTTCCTTGACCCCAGCACTTGACAGTTAAGAAACAACCTGGCTATCACAGCAAAGGAAACCTTATTTGTATCCCCGCATGTTGCAGTGTCTCCTAGCTTTGCCTGCTCTAGCTCAGGAGAGTTTTCTGAGACTCTCTGACTGCCATGGTCTCCGGCCAACGTTTGGCAGAGCTCACCATCAAGGTGTCAGATGTCCTCCGTGCCAGGCTGGGTCCCAGTGTGGGAAGGGCCTGGAGTAGCAGGAATACCTGTCAGTGGGTCATTTCCAAAAATGTGGCAGGATAGTTGCAAGACTGAACTACAGGTACAGGAGTAAAGTGACTGGGGCTGGAAGGCTCAGGGAGCTCGGGTTCCCTGCTTGGCTCCCTGCTTCCTTAAAAAACCCAACTTCCAGGAAAATTCGGACTGGGAAAACTTGAGAGAAAGAAAAGTGGGACAAGAGCAAGAGGGATTAACTCCTCTTCCAGGTCCTTGTGTACATCAATGTCTTAGAAGCAAATGGGCACATCTGACACAGCTGCTCTCTTGCAGGAGTAACACAGAATCACAGAATCACAGAATCACAGAATTCTAGGGTTGGAAGGGACCTCGAAGGATCATCTAGTCCAACCCCCCTGCCAGAGCAGGGTCACCTAGAGTACATCACACAGGAACGCATCCAGGCGGGTTTTGAATGTCTCCAGTGAAGGAGACTCCACAACCTCTCTGGGCAGCCTGTTCCAGTGCTCTGGCACTCTCACAGTGAAAAAGTTCTTCCTGATATTCACATGGAACCTCCTGTGCTCCAGTTTGCATCCATTGCCCCTTGTCCTATCATTGGACGTCACTGCAAAAAGCTTTGCTCCATCGTCCTGACACTCACCCTTTACATATTTGTAAACATGGTATTTGAAAGCAGTTTGAGGAGGGAAGGTGACAGTTTGGAAAGTGAAGTATTGACTATGTCAGTCATAAAGACAAAGAAAAAAATAAAACAAGACAAAGCTGCTGCGTCATTCCCAGTTTCTTGTTATTTTCATCATGCTTTAGCAGAGGAAAGAGCCTGAAGAAAACAGAATGTTGCAGTGAAATTTCCAGAAGTCTTTTGTCCTTCTGCTGCTTGTTTATCCCCTGCACTCTGAAAGGCACTTGAGAAAAAAACTATTTACTAAATTAATTTTGCAGGATTCACATTTATCTTTTCATTATTGTTTATTTTTAATTCCTTTCTTAATTTTTCCTTGATCACAATAAACCCATTGGGAACCAGATCTGAGAAGCAGATTATTTTACATTCTAATCATAGCAGACATTATTTGTAATAAATATTTCTATAGAATGACTCAGGTCATCTATTAAGTTAACCTATACAGACACCCCTTAATAAGGCATGCTCTTCATTATAGTCCTTGATCATCCCTAGAGATACGCAGTGCCCCATCAAAGCTCTGTGATATCCAATACAGTGGAGTAAGACCTCTTTTGCAATAGGGCTGCAATTGTACAAAGCCAACATAAAATCAATACAGCTGACTAATGAAGGATCCCTTTGCTTATGTAGCCAGACTGTAATGTGGCTAAAAGCCATCAGTGTAGTGCCTACACCAACTGCCCTTAGATTCATTCTAGAAATGGGCAAAGATGCTGATGGTACACAAACTAAAGGAATTCTCCCCAAATCAATGGTGGCCACCCAATTTTCTATTGAAAAGATAGTGGGCATAACTCAGAGAAGTCTCAGGAGCCCCAGCCCTGTAAAACCTGCACAGGAACCGACAGACACAAGGATGCCACAGTCCAGGCAGGGGTTTGACCCATGGCACAAACATGGCCGAGATTTCTTATTTCCAAAGCAAAATAGAACAAAAAAGAATTACAAACCTGACACACTGATTGGAAACAGTTTACAAACTGCAGCACTCTAGGTTAAATCTCAAAGTCCCTGAGTTTCTTAGCAATTTGGAAGGATTAATTTTACCTATTACATATTCTGGACTGTCCTAAGAACTGCCGTTAGCAAGTGGTTTTGGTTAATCTTTTGATTAATCTCTATTCAATGGGAGAAATTGTTTTTGCCAGTCAATTACTATACAGCAGGCTAAATTCTGTTCTCATCATTTGACTTACAAATCTCCCTGTTATTCTTTTTTTTTCTTTCTTGGTTTTCTAAAAACATGCTATCAATAAATAATACAGAAGAAAACTAATTCAAACTCAAATTCTTACTATAAAAATCCATGCAGATGACAGCATATAGGTCACCAGCTGTAGCGCAGCATAATACAAAATTTGCAGGAAATCTGTTAGAGAGACAATTTCAACAATGAGGAATGCATGATAGCATAAACAATTTCACACAATGATCACAAAATGAACCTGCCCTTCCATTGCCCTCCTATTCTTCTACTGTTGTTTCAGATTTGCCTCTTTATTACAAGAAAATATACCTCTCGGTTTTATTAAAGCACGTCTGAGGGAACGCTTTGCATGATACATAACAGAGAGCAAAGCAAGATGTACGTGTGACTCAAGGCACATAACAAGCCTTATCTTGTAAAACACCATGTAACTAGCACTGAGGATGCAACACTTCTGTGTTACTCACCGTATAAGGGTGATTATTTTTTTTTTCTACTCTGAACACATTTAGCTGCTCTTACCCAAAAGCTTTCTGCCCAAATTCAGATGTAATTTCCAAGGTTTGCAGTTAAATACTCAAAGTATGGAGGAGAAGCAAGAACAATACATCATCCATCCAAGAAATGTTGCATAGCAGTAGGAACACAAGGGAAATTTTGAACAATGACACCAGAACAAATCCCTCTGCGGCACAAGGATCCTCTTAAAGAACAACATGTAGCCAATTAAACTTCCATTTTTAAGGTCAAGCCTGAAAAATCTACCTTGCAAATGACATGAATCCCTTCCAGTAGTATTACCTGAGCTAAAAAACCTCCTGTAACCAACCAGAGAGAGGGACAAAATGTTCTGTCTTGAAAATAAAGGTATAAATGAAGCTTGCCTAAATTCGAGCTGATGGCCCTAGGGAAAGCAGATATTTCAAACCAGATGCTTAGACCATTAGACCATCTGCTCCAGAAGTGTCTGAAAAGCCAACTGCTACGATGGAATTCTTCTCCCTCTCTAATTTTCTCCTTAAATCAATAGGTCTCTTTATTGGAAGTATTTATACCAAGTATTTTACTTTTTCAACTTCTCCTTTATTTGCAAATTCTAGGGATCTCTTCCCCCAATGGGCTGTGAGAAGAAAAGGAGTATTAGTTGATTCCCATAAGGCAATGGTACCTCTTCCTTCAAATTATAGAAGCAGACTAGTATTTCTTAAGGAGTATGCACTTGTAAAAATATATTACTAATTTGTGCAAAATCATGTCAAAATACTGTCAAAATAATTTGTTATGAAAATGGATTTCACATGTAACCCTGTTTGCTTCCCTTCTTCAAATGAGAACAGTCTGTATCTTAATCTTGAGTTTGGGGATATATGTCACTTAGAAGTACTTGCAAAATAACTTAGAACTGGTTATTTAAATCATATAGGATTGTTTTTTTCTTTGCTAATTCACTGACCAAAATATTTCTATTAAAAAAAGAATAATAAAAATTAAGGAATAACATATAGCAGGTAGGAAGCAACACACTGTCAGTGCTAAAATACATAAGCTGTGGGTGCTTTGGAAGCACATTAGTCATTCCCACCTGAGTAACTTCAGTCTTTCAATGCCAGGTCCCACAGCACACAGAGGTGCTCACCACCTTCATCAGTGCTTTTGCTTTAGTTTTCTCTCTCAAAAATTAGGTAACTAACCTAATGTCAAACAGCAAAATTAAAAACAAAAACATTAAACAAAATGGTTTCATGCTCATTCAGAAAATTCTAGTTTGCAAAGTTGCCCAGACCAGTCCTTCCGCACTTCATGCAGCTGTAATAAAGACCTAACCAAAATAACATCTTCTCATTTGTTGCTCTGACAGCAACTGGAAAAAGAAAAGGAGAAAAATACCAACCAGAGAGAAGAGCATGAATAGCCCTATTTATACTTGATGCGAGTACTAAGTACATGGAATTGAAATAAGATGTCTCAGTGGTGCTGTGGTCTGTGAGAGAAGACAGAGATTTATCGTATCAGCAATCTGGAGTTTATTTCCTCCTGCCAGGGTGTCCTGCTTGCCATTAAATTGACCGCTTCTGTTCTCCCTGCCTTGATCACCATATCTGGGTAACAAGGAAGGCCACAGCAAGGGCAAATGTTCCTAAGTTGTGAAGTGTTAAGAAGGACATCAGCCAGCTGAAAACCTTGAAATGAAAAGAGCTCAGTCTCACACATTTTCACCTTTCTGAAGCAAGAGAGATACACAGCCCTGTCATAAGAGCCTGACTGTTCCTACGGCACTGGGTAACAGCTTCCAGCCAGGACCAAGTATTTCATGGTACATCAGAACCGAATGTGTTTTTAGACCAAGCTCCTCACGTATGAGCAACATAGCAGCATCCTGAAAAAGGTCAGGCTGCTGAAACAGTTGAATATTACTCATTATTATATGAAGAACCCTTATCTTGAGCTAATCAAATCCATGTGCACCAGACCACATTGAATCTCAACTTTTTACAATTATTAATGAGGATACTTTATAATTTGATTTTTGTCCCTGTTCTGGAAGATATTTATTGTGGTAGCCAAGAAATTACTCCCTGTATTTTAAAACCCTAAAAGAGCAGATACATTTAAATAATCATTGTTGGAAAGCAGACGTAAACATTAAAAATAAAGTTATCTCCTTCCCCAAATTTATATTTTGCAAAAGGCAAAACATCTGAATGGTTTTATTTTCAGCAGGACTTACTACAAATTCAAAACTCAGATGCAAATAGCCTGAAGTTTGAAGAGCTGGAGCCACATTTTAATGTCGTGGTTCTTTATTTACTCTTTTTCTTAACCATCTCTCATATGGAGAAAAATCTTTCACAATTTCTTCCCCCCACCCCCCCCTGCCAACACTTTCCAATACCCTCACAAAGAATTGAAGACTCCAGCTGCCCAGTCACTTTGACTCCCATCCAATTTTTCTCTGCTCACCTTGCTCAGGCTATTGAAGCATCTTCATTCATATTTTTATGACTTCCCATAATGTCCTGCAAATATACTGCTCCTTCTGATCATCTGCACAAAGGCTTTCTATTACAAAAACTCATTGCCTGTTTGCAGTAGGCTTGGCATGAAACACAGAAATAGGGAACAAACATGGTGATTAAATAACAATATGTGAATATGGGTAGGTTTATTCTATTTCAGATAAAATGTGGCTGGAATTAGAGGAAACATTTGCTTCTCATTCTTAGATAGGATTTTTTGTATGTGTAAAGTCAATTAAATCTTAATAGGGTGATTGCCTGCTTTTTTTTATTTAAAACAGAACAAGCAAAAAGACAGAATACAAATAGTATGGAAAGGTTGGACTTTATATTTTATTTGCACCCATATGGCATGCAGGGTTGCTCATTTCAATAACAATGATTTTTAATTAAAAAAACGTCTATAACTTTCACAACAGTCAAGCGGGAACTGCTGAAGAAAAGATGTTTATTATCCTGGCAATTTTCCCCACTCCTCAAACTCCTCCACGTCTATCTGTTGCACCCCAGTTACAACCAGCTACAGCTAATGGTGTTCCCTGCATGCTGCATTTCTCTGAGGGGAAGAAACGCAGGAACAGCATGGGGGTGCTTTTCTGTTCTGTGAAATTAGTTTGGCACACTATAAAAACATGATTAGCTATGATGCCTCAGCCTTGTTTACGCTGAAATTCTTTTAACTTTATATTACCAATATGCAAAGTGATGAGTAATACTGACTTTTCCTAAGCATTCCCATTGTCATAAAGGCATCATAGCTGAGTAATCTCCAAATTAGTAACAGTTAGGTCACAACAACTCTGCTGAGAAAGTGTGTTCATTTCTCATTAAAAAATGAAGAACCAAGTCATGGAGAAATCACGCATCCAGACTGACAGAAGTCTGTGCAGACCCATGGCTAGCACCCAGGCTCCCTAAATCCAAGCCTAATCTATTATCTACACAACTCACCACCCATTACAGTAATGACAACTACAAAATGGTGATTTTCATTAATATTTAAACATTTCTGGTTGTGGGTAGGTCAGCAGAAACAACGCACAGTACCGAGTTAGGCAGCCCACAATATGAAGTTGAATACAACTATATTTAGGGGCTGTTATAATACAGGCCAACTGGAGGCATTAAACTGCACCAGTGTCTTACAACACGTGGCCCATGAGTCTGATTGCTGCGAGACTGGCCTACCAGGGAAGCAATGCAGTACACAGGAAGACTTTGCTGAGTATCTCATTCAAAAATGCAGTGCACACCAGAAAAGCCAGAATCCCTTTTGTATTCATGGAAATACCCTTCAGCAGAGTGCTCTTACTCTCAATCTTAGCATTTGCACAGAAGAGGCTAAGCAGAAGGAAAGGAGTCCTCCAAAGCACTCAAGAAATCTCTGGGTCAATAGGAATCACAGCAGCACCCAGTCCTAAGTGTTTTAACTGATGTAAGAACATGAGAAATTAATAAAGCCAAGCTGCGAGAACCAATTTCATCTAATATTGCTTGTAATCATGACCAAGAAGACACAGAAAGTCTGCAGACACAGTTTGGTGAAAGGCTGGGAAGCTAATTTGCCATTTGCATAAGTCATTTAGAAGAACCATTCAAAATTATGTATCCATGACACATTACACATGAATAGATGAACAGCAATCTTGAGTAATAGTTCAGTGTGTATGTGCAGAGGAGGGGGAAGGGAACTGCCTTGATAAAACAGCATAATTTGCAAGCATTAGAGCAGGAGGATGAAACCATCCAGTTGCAGACTACAAGATGTGTAGGAAAGTGATTTGGAGATGCTTCTTCAGGGCAGACATTTTGTTTCATCCCTAACTTGATGGGAGAAAGGAAGAGGTAGCCTTGCACTTACGTCCTCCATAGTTTCACTACAGCAGTGAACCTGATGGCACGATACTACCATTGAGGATAACTCATTGTTCTTCATACTATTACAAGCCATTGTCTTTTAAAATAGTACTACTGAAGCATGGCGTTTTCATCATTCATAGGTGTAAAAAGAGAGCTGTTTTGCCCAACAGTTGAATTTGACGAGAAGGGGAGATGGGGGGAAAAAAGACACACACACTTCATTTTCCCTGAAGAGCAGTGTGAGATTTCCAATCCTCAGCTTTAACACATAAAATATTAAGAGCCAATTTTCAGCTGCACCTCTGTCACTTCCATTATCATTCTACACGTCCGGAGGTGATAATGGACTCAGTAAATTGCCGCCTCTTTCCATCCCAGACCACGAGGGCTTTCACCTGGGGACAACTCTGCACAAGGGGCGGCTCAGATATATGCTAATGGCATCCAGCAGCAAGGCACTAGGGAAGACAACAGGATGTGTTCAAAAAAACAAGGTACTGTATAACAAAGGCAGGGAAATTCACAGGAACAAAGCAAAATCAAAAGGGAGTGAGCTTGCTCCCCAGAGTTATTAATGTGTTTCCTTATAGACTTTGGCTGAAAACACACCGGGTAGTCAAAGTTTTTTTTTCACTCAGACACATCCTCTGTGAGCTGCTTACTGGTTTGGTTCAGCCACAGTGCCAAACATTACTGAGAGCAATGATTTTTTAATTACAATGTGACAGCAAAATGGACTGCAGCATGGGTGGTGATGGAGCTGCAACTGGTATTCAGCATGTCCACTGAGCTCACAGGCATGTTTCAGAGCAGAGCAAACAAAAGCTACTTACAACAAAATACTGTTGCTGCTGGCTGCAGCCTTCATATGGTCCCAGCTCTGCTTTGAAAGCACAGGACATCACACTTTTAGTGACATGCACTCAATTCTGCCAGAAATCAACCAAACAGTTGGTAATTTTTAAATTATGACATTGCAAAACAGCCTCTGTGGATCATAAGCATAAAAGCATCTCTTTTTTTTTCCTATGGATGCAACAAACCCAAATCTCAAATCTGGCAAAGTAGATGGAAAGTCTCCATTTGGTATTAATGAAATTGGGATTGTGCCCAATACACTGCAGGGCTTTCCTGAATTAATAAGTAGCTTTCAAGGAATAAACTGAAAAAAACCAGAGTCACATCACAAGGCTGCTGGTCAGTACTTGGAAATCCTAAGTGATTACTTCTGTCAGGGCCAAGCAACCGGGTGTACTCGGGCTGTGGGGACAGCATCCCTCCTGCTCAGACCCTGTGAGCACTGCTTTTTATTTCCTCAAGCTGAATAAGCAACATCTGCTAAAGCCTCTATCCTGCCACACTGAAGAAGGGAAAGTGCACTTTGGTACTACATGCTGTACTTCAGGGGTTATTATTTAATTATGTTTTTCCCTACCAAAACATTCTTCACTTATAACAGGAAAGCCAGACAGCACAGAACACGGTTAGCACCCAAATGCACAACCAAGCTTTTCCTCCCAAGTGCACTACCAGGTTTTACAGCTTAGGTGACCAACTCAAGGGGAAAAAAATCTGGACTGAAAAATTCTGAGAGTTCAAGAAGTCAAATTTGACATGGGCTTGAACTTCATGGCACCACAGCTAATTAATGACACAGAACAGATATGCAGCTAAGAGCTCTACGCAGCCCATTAACAGCGACAAAACATTGTCATTTACTTAACTTCCCAACTATTCCACTCAGGCATTGCATCATAGAATCACAGAATCATAAAATCATTTTGGTTGGAAAAGAGCTTTAAGATCATCTAGTCCAACCACTAACCCAGCACTGTCAAGTCCACCACTAAACCATGTCCCTAAGCACCACATCTACACATGTTTTAAATACCCCCAGGGGTGGTGACTCGACCACTTCCCTGGGCAGCCTGTGCCAGTGCCCGACAACCCTTTTGGTGAATATTTTTTTCCTAATATCTAACCTAAACACCCCTGTTTCAACTTGAGGCCATTTCCTCTTGTTCTGTCGCTTGTTACTTGGGAGAAGAGACCAACAGCCACCTTGCTACAACCTCCTTTCGGGTACTTGTAAGAGAGCGATAAGGTCTTCCCTCAGCCTCCTGTTACAGCACATTTCATCGTATCAGCGTTTAACTATCTTTAAACATTTTTGTCCCTGCAAAGCTATGTATCAATTTTACCTGCACTTACTGCACATGCTTACAGGTATATCATGAATAGGATGGTATTATTTTAGGAAGTCAAGCAGCAACACTTGATCCAAGTTGTAAGGTGGCAGCAATTAGCTCTCATAAGAATTACAATTTTGAAAGTTCATGAGGTTGGATTACTCCAGCGGCATTTCAACAAGTACTAATTTTGCATGTGCCAGTCTCCTCACAAAAATTTCATTTCTATGAATTTTTAATGATGCAAAGTAATTTTTTCAAGGTCACTGAGAGACCAAGCAGTTATTCAGACATTAAAGTTGCTCACAGTTTCTTGGCAGCTTTGCAAGAAAGCAAGCAAGGATGGTGTGTGGTGGCAGTTGGGGGAGGGAAGAATGACGAAGTAAAAGAGCAGAAAGAAAGTTAAAGAAAAATCAGACAACGAACTTGACAGAGAACTAACTTTGAAAACAAACTCATGTTTTTTATTCATGTCCTCAAAGTAGAAATGAGTAAAACTCATGCCTTGGGCACATATATAATAATTTAAACCCCCTTTTTAGAATTTTATTCTGTTTGAACAAAGAGGAGGTGGGGAATAAAGACATGTCATTTTATTTTGGCTTTTTTTAAAGTCCATTTCTGTCACAGCAGATTTTCCAGTAACGTAAATGTGGCAATATCAAAATGACTGCTTTACCTCATTAACCAATTCTGTGAAAAAGTTGGCATGACATTGATGGAAATTAACAATTCAAATAATTCTGGCAGCCACAAGAGTGCTCGCTTCCAAATATTTTAGCTTGTAACACCACCAAAACCTTGCCGCTGTGGAAGCTTAGTACCTGACAGCCGTGCGGCACCACCACCTTCTTCATTGTTTGGGACAGACAGTTCAGAGCATTTTCTTTTCTATTCATCAAATACTTCCTTTTCTAGGCTTCAAGCTACAATCATTTATCAAAGCAAGCAATTCCCAGGAAGAGTGGCCACAGGACTCCCCTACCTCGCCACTGCAGCGTTCGCTGGCACAACGTGCACTACAACATACTATCACTAGAAATGTAGGCAAACCTCAGTCCCAGGGAGATAATGCAGCCTGGCCTGAGGTCCCAATTGACCTCAACAAAGTCATCTGTGTCCCCAAGCCTTCACAGCCGTGGGCTTGGCAATGGCAGCTGGAGTTGTGGAATAACGCGTGGTTTTTCCTTAGCTGGCTTACACACATTCCGGAGGTGGCTTTGCATTACCTGAACAACCCACATTGACTGTTAAATCTTATCAGACAGACAGCTTTCATTATCAAAGGAAGGCTGTTGCAATAACCGCCATCTTCATCACCCCTGTCACTCTTCATTTGGGTGAGCAGAGGAGACTCCCTGCTGGCAGCAGGGACAGAGGGAGTGGGGCAAGCTCGAAGAAAACTGCCTGGAGGAATCTTTGGCCTGTGCACACATTTCCGATTCACCTGCATTTAATGCCGTTAATATTTCAGCAGCTGCAGTGCCAGGGTTAAACTGAAATTTTGCACTCTCTGTTTCACTCGGAAATGTCAGTCTCAGACCTTCTGCTGGATTATTTTTTTTTTAAACATTGGCGAATGAAGAATAAAGATGAAAAGAGTGAGTAGCAAAAAGTTTACACAAAGGTCAGAATACTCATTTCCACAGCCTGTAATTTAAATATTGCTTAGTACAGGACCTGACCATGACATCTGTCTAAGGCAGGCAACATTTCCATGCAATGTAAAGGGAGCTGTGTGCCCAGCATCACTGCTGGGTTCTCTCTTCTCCAGCAAAATCCACAATAGCAAGGAGAGTGGGCTACACAAACCACCCTGTACTTGGTGCATAAACCCACTGCCTAAGAGGAACCTCCCCATCCTCTGCATGATTGATGCAGGTCTGAGACCAGCAATGCCACATCTCCAGTGCGGTACCGACCCAAGAAGCAGCTGGAGGTGGGAACTCCTGTGCCTGAAGCCCAGGGAGGGTGAAATCCAGGAGGGACATGAAGGGCAGCAGATGGAACACCTCACCTCTACCTGCATGACCATGAAAACTCGCACAAAAGCACCCACATATCATCTATGGGATTATTTGAAAGCATGAAAACACTCCATTGAGTACATAGTAGGAACACCTGGAATATGGGCCTGATCCTGAAATCTGAATAAAGGTTAACATTCATACAGATAAGGCACCACGTTGCACCGTTGAAGTCAACTGTACACGGCAGCTGTCCCTGCTTGGTGCAGGACCAGGGCCTTCATTACTACAAGAAACTCTAAGGTGAGAAACAATTCAGTGCCTGTTTCTGTTCAGCTTTGCTACATTGCAGCTGACACATTGAAGAAAGTTGTCAACAGATGTGTGAGGTGTATCCACACACGTTCACTCATACAACTAGAACATACACGTTTAGGTATATAGAAACTTCTCTTATTGACCGTATGTGTTGAAGCGCCTCCTTGTCTCAAACTACACAGGAAATACCCAAGAGGGATGCGATACTATCTTCAGAGATTGGGTGCAGGACTTGTGGCTTCAAAGGGATTCACACCTGGAAAGCTCTGCTCCAAGGGCATGGCCTTTTCTGAACACCTGTCCTTGAAGCTGGGCCGCTGTAAGAGGCCTCAAGGCCACAGTGACCAACTGCAGAAGGATCAGGTCCATGGCTGGGTCTGGTCTGTGCTTCCCACATTATTCTTGAAAGCAAAACCTCCTCTGACCATTAGGGACTCTGGGGGTCTTCTGGAGTTCTCAGCAAGTCACAAGAAAGCTCAGCAAAAGCAGTTCAGATAAGGAAGTGCTTAATGCACTCAGATATCCAAAGAGCACTTTGTATTTCAGTTTAAATATTCATAGAATCATTTAGGTTCAAAAAGACCTTCTAGATCACCAAGTTCAACCATTAATCTAACACTGCCAAGTCCACCACTAAATCATGTCCCTAAGCACCACATCTACACATCTTTCAAATAACATCCAGGGTTGGTGACTGAACCAACTTCCTAGACAGACTGTTCCACTGTTTGACAACAACCGTTTCAGTGAAGAATTTTTTTCCAGTATCCAACCTAAATCTCCCCTGGCCCAACCTGAGGCCCTTTCTTCTTGTTTTATCGCTTGTAACTTTGAAGAAGAGACCAACACCCACTTCGCCACAGACTCCTTTCAGGTAGCTGTAGAGAGCAATAAGGTCTCCTCTCAGTCTCCTTTTCTCTGGGTTAAACAACCCCAGTTCCCTCAGCCGCTCCTCGTAAGACACATGCTCTAGACCCTTCACCAGCTTCGTTGTTCTTCTTTGGACACGCTCCAGCACCTCAATGTCTTCCTTGTAGTGAGGGGCCCAAAACTGAACACAGTACTTAAGGCACAGCCTCCCCAGTGCTGAGCACAGGGGGACAATCACTTTCCTCGTCCTTCTGGCCTGTAGAGATTGATCAGAGTGCTAACTGATTGTTGATAGAGCAGCCCCACTGACCATTACACTCAGGTGATAATTATTTTGTAATAATAAGGTTAACTACTTAACAAGACTAAGGACCTTAAAAGGCAGGGCTGGGGGCACTAGGGTACCTCAGTGCCTGAGCACCAGAGGAGAGAGCAGGACGTACTCTGTGTGGTGGATGTTGAAGACTGCTAAACCTACAATACCAGCAAGAACATCAAGTGCTGGAAGGGCGGCCGGCTGGCTCTGCGCACCCAGCGCTCCGGAGCGGCTTGCCGCCACATTGAGGTTACATCTCCTAGCCTTGCCTGGATCCCCTACACTGGCCACACTATTTCTGACACAAGTCAGGATGTCATTGGCCTTCTTGACCACCTGGGTACACTGCTGGCTCATATTTAGCTGGCTGTCAAACAACACCCCCAGGTCTTTCTTTGCTGAGCAGCTTTCCAGACACTCTTCCCCAAGCCTGTAGCATTGCATGGAGTTGTTGTGATCCAAGTGCAGGACCCGGCACTTGACCTTGTGGAACCTCATACAATTGGCATTGGCCCATCAATCCAGCCTGTGCAGATCCCTCTGTTAGGGCCCTTCTACCCTCAAGCAGATCATCACTCCTTCCCAACTTGGTGCCATATGCAAACTTACTGAGGGTGCACTCAATCCTCTCATCCAGATAATTTAGAATTCAGTTATATCTTTTTTCTTGAGCTGTCTTATTCTCAGAAAGACAGTTTGGAGCAAAAACCATCTGTTGACTCTCTGTACATTGTTTTTTCTCCAGTCACCTATCAGCAGTCCAGCAGAGCTGACTGGATTATATCCCTTTCTCTCCTTCAACATATGAGACCAAATTCTCCACTGCTTGGCCATTACTTATAACATACAGTTATGGTCTGTAGATAGTTACTGAGCCAATAAGTGTTTAAACATCCCCTGTCTCCCTCCCACAGATGCAAAACCCTAGACAAAGAGGTACCAAAATGTCCCTATAATGCCTCTGAAGGCTGATGATTCATACTGGATAGGTCAGCTATAAATTTAACAAGATTCCCAGAAGCATCCTTATTTTCCCTTCTAGGACCAGGTATACCAGAAGCAGTATTAAGAATTAGCTGCTAGTTTAAATGAAAGAAAATTAAATTAATAAATATTAATAATTATATTCACAAAACAGTCCTGTGAGCTAAAGAATTAAAATTTAAGTATTTTATGCAAAAAATAAATACTATAAAATTCTGAAGAGGTTTGCTTTTTTTTGCATAAACCATGAACGAGACAGAACTAAAGAGATGTGTCTCTCCATCCAATGTTTGGGCACCCTACTAGACATTCCAGACTCATTTTCCCATTTTGAAAGGTAGAAAATCATCTTATTTTGGCAGTGTAAAATAAGCAAAAGAAGGCAATATAAGGATCTGCTGACCAATCTCATAAGTCTTGCTCTCTCTCAAGATCCCTCTGAATTCAAAACTCAGCCTCACCTGGGTCTGCAGCATTAATAAAACTGTGGTGCAAGTCATGTATGTGATAAATCACGAGCGCAAACCTTTCCTGCCAGCTGACCCTATGAAATGCTACAGGATGGCACAACAGATCTGATCAGAGGGATTTTAGCCACCAAAGTGAAAACACTACCTTGTAAACCAACAACAAAAAATACTCAGAGGTGGGTAACTTCTGATTCTTCCTCCCTGTTGGTCTGCCAGGATGGGGGGAAGAGCTGCCTGCTGGGAACTTTATGAATTTTCATTTTCCCAGCTGACTTCCCATCAACTGGCTAATTAATTTTATGACACTTTCTTTATAACTGAAAAATAAACATGATATCAAATGAATGAGGGATACATTCATAAAGTTAAAAATGCTGGATTTTAAAGTTCATATAAACAGTGGAAGCATCCGAAGATTATCAAAACCAGAAAGATTTTCTGACCACCTAGCTTGTTTTTCAAGGCTTACAATGTGTTTTTTCCCCATTTGATGAAGATGAGATAGCCAGCTTCACACTTGTCTATGGTCATTTCCTACTCAATTTTACTTTCATAGCATCCTGTCTGAATTTCAAATGCTTAAGCAGAATTCCAATAATCATCAGTGATAATGCATGATCTGTCTAATGTGACTAGAAAGGTTAGATTAAATTCACATCTACTAAAAGTTAATATCCCTTTAACAAAGGAACTGCAATCGTTTTTTGTCTTCATGTGGGTACTTAGTTCTGAAAAAGTGATAACCTGTCTATAGAAAAACCCTTGTAAACTGTAACTTACTGTAAGACAAATGATGGGTCTACATTTTTTCCTCCCCTTAATATACCAGTCCTAATCCTGCAAGCCAATGCATGGTCATGCCCTGTTCTGTCTTTGCAGAGCTCTGCAGAGCTCTATGTGAGGGCAGGGATCTGTCAGCCTGCAGGCATCCATTTGCAAGATCTTGCACTTCAGAACTAACACTTTTTCCCTTCCTCATTTGCATAACAATTTGCCACATTTTATTTTGACTCACAGGCCACAGTTACAAAGCTAAGGGAGGTACAGCTCTGTTTAGGGTGAAATTCATTCCAGTGCCATACCATTCACATTTTTAGCTTCCCATTGCACTGAGAAGGACAGACAGAGCAGCTGCAGAGTTGAAGGCTGGACCAGCCCCACGTGCTTAGAAGAGTGGCTTACCACAACCACGTGGCAGACAGTGCCTACGCTAGGAAAGAGTTTAAGCTGTGGTGTGAAAAAACAAGCAAAAGGCAAAGATCTCAAAGTACAGTTGCACTGGGACTATGGGTAGCTGCCATCTGCATCCTGCTCATTTTGAATACCAAAGAAACATTTCTCCAAGGCACAGATGGGGCCAAAAGATACAAGGGAAACAGGTGTAGGGTTGGCTTTTTTTATTCAAGCATTTTTTACCATGTTTTTTTTTGAGACAGTCACTGAGCTCCATTTTAGAATAGCCAAGCCTTTTTCATTTGGGAGTAGCCTATAAAGAGAGCCCTCATGCCTGAACAGGGCCTTCATGAAGGTGATGCACAATGCACAGTCCCCGAGTCCCCATTCAACCCTACAGGACCGTTGTTGTGCTACCGCCAGCAACCCCATGCCTTAATAACAAAGTCCACCTGCACAATCTTCCTGGGGCACCCTAAGGATGTCTTCTTCCAAAACATGGGTCTCATACCAGTAGTTCCGGGGAGCCTTTCCCAGTATTCACAGGTGCTGGCTTTTCCTTCACTGTTCTTTGCAATGCAGTTCTCATGAGAGCTGTCTCACTGCTCACAAGGAGAATGTGGAAAGCATGTAGGAGGCACAGGATGGCTTCACAGTCCTTCTGAAACACAACTGCTAACCTACTGGTTTCCCATTCCCCGCACACCTGCACACAGCTGAAGGGAAGCACATGCCACCACAAGAACCCTGCTTGTTCATTGCTGAGCTTTTCTTGGTGTTATTATTCTCTTGCCTGATGCTTTCTTGAGCTGCAGCTTCAAGTTAGAAATAAGATGTTAATGAATTTGGTTGTTTTTCATAACATCTACTTCATGAGATAAAGTATTCTCATTTCTCACATATTCTAGAAGAAAAGTTGAATTCTGCCTTCCTTTGGTTGTTCCAAAGGCTGAGGCACAACAGAAACATTAATTTTACATCACTGTGTTTTTGTTTTTGTTTTTTTTTAATTAAAATTGATTTCCTAAAGGATCACATTTGCAAGAAGGCATTGAGCAGTGAATATCAGCAGCAATCAGTGTGGTAACGAGCCTGTTTTGTTAGCCTTCATTATGTTAATAACAGACATATTTTACTTAGACATTGTTACAAGTTCCATTTGAAGAAACTAGTACCATACATTGGCAAGCACTGGAAATAACGGGACTAAAAACCTCTTTCTGCAGGCAACGTAGGACTCTAAATACATGATGGCATTAGACATCAGGAGTGAAATCTTGCCCATGTCAAGGCTAAGGGAAGCTTTGCCTTTAGGGGGCTATGACCACGTCTAGGAGCATGCAAAGGGATGCGTGGGATAGTGACAGTTGACCCTTTGGGGGTCACACTGGGACTCCCACAGGTGTTGCCCCCATGCTAGGACTCCCACAGTCTTTGCAGGAGTTACAGAAGATGGTGGCCAAATTGATTTAAAGTTGTCAAGCGATAAGCGAATGCCCTGTACACACCAGCCAGGAACACAAGCACCTATAGGGTTTGGCTTCTTGGAGATTTTCGGTATTGCAAGGGTTAATAATTGCCCTTGAACCCCTGGGAAGTGGACTCAAAAAGTTCCAGAGTTCAAGCACAATGCCATAAGCAAGGTGCTAAATAATAAAAGAGCAGCCTTGTAGAAAGCTCCCCGGCAGGGGATGAGCCCGCCAGAAGCTCCACCCAGGCTGATGGTCCAGACCGCGACACCAGCAGCATAATTTCTACAGGGTGTCAGAAAATGCATTACTACTAAGTGGCATCACTCTGAATGAAATCTGTATGGGTCAACTGCAGGTTAAGCTAACAAAACAATAAAAAATTTAAAATCTAACAATCACAGAGTCCCCCAAGCACTCAAGAAGGAACAATGAGTGGTTTCTCACATGGACAAAGGAATAAGTCCCCACCTCATTTTTGTTGTTCCAAGTGATAGTGAGATGTTTGCCCTAAGTGGGTTTCACCAGCTTATTGCCTTGAAAACTGCTTCATGATCTTCCCTTTCATTAGTGAGAAGGATCTCAACTGATAATGTTTGAAAACATGGCCTAAACATTAAGTGCTCACTATGAACCTGACTAACATCTATTGATGGTGAGATCTACTACAATTGTATATAGAAAGCATATGGAGGATTTGGCACAATTTGTTGAAAACAGTTACTGTATAACCATGCTGTATGTTTGTGACCAAACTGTGTTCTTGCAGGCAGCTTTAGGAAATGGAAAACTTCATGTGATACCTGGGGGAGACATTTTGGTGAGGAGACCGTGGGTAGCTGGACATCTCACAGCCTCCCTGAAGAAAGACTTTGCTGTGAGAAGCAAGAACAGGGGAAGCAGCACCAAGCCATGGGGGGATGTTTGTTTCAAAGGAAGACATGCTCAGGAGAGAGATGGTGATTCTGGGTGAGGTGTGCCTCAGCACAGGGCACGAAGAGCTCCAAGACCAAGACCAAAACTGGGACAATGGAGAAGCAAATGGCATGAACAAATTCTTATTCTGGACAAATGCCCTCATTCCTCTTGAAGACCCTTCCTAAGCAGTACCTCTACTTCCACGTGAACACAGACACACTATTTTCTGCATTAAATCACAGAATGAAATAATTGTGAGGGTGGGGGACATGCTAGTCTCATGTTCAGTAAGACAGCCTCTTCCAGATCAACAGATAATGAGGCAACTATGAAACACATTTCATCTCACAGCAAGTTTCAAAGTATTTCTGTGCAATCCCAAAATGTGTTTTGTCTGACATGTTTACATATATTGCTGTATACAGGCTCATTAGCAATGAATTTTCATTGTGCTTTGACTTTGAACATTGCACTTTCCCTCTTAAAGCCCAAAGGAATGCTATCTATATACATCCTGATAATGGACTTAACAAATAATTGCAGTGCTTTTAAGATTTTTGTGGGGTTTTTTAACATTTATATTTGCAACAAAAAATTATTTTGAGTCAGACACATTATTAAGCTAAATCTCAATATATATGTATATATTATAATGAAAATACTTCAACCATCCCTTAAAAAATATGTATTTATTTAATTGAAGTTAAAATGGGAATAAATTATTTCATGAGCTCTCTCCTTAAGAGCTATTCAATTTTTAAATTATTAAATTGGAATAACAGCTTTATTAAAAAAACAAATGAGATTAAATAAACATCAAAACTAAGGAAACATCTTTGTGGACCAACAGGGCACTCTGCTACTTTGATTTCCTTAGTGAATGCAAACGAGGGATAGAAACCCACCAGAAACAGAAAAGGCCTGAATCTGTTGCAGATTTATATGAGCATTAGCCATTAAAGTATAAATAGGAAAAGGTCATTGCCTTACCTCCATTTGAGTGAAATGCAGAAAACTAAATATATTTGTTGCTGTCCGTAACTTTTTTCCAAATTGTGTAATACAGAAAATAATAAAGAAATACCCCTAAAATATGACTGAGATTTTTCTTTTCTTTTTTAAAAAAACAAACCAAACAAAAAAAAAATGAATAGCACTTTTCTTTACAAATACTATTACCATACATATTTTCTTCAGCAATGTAACAATTCAACTACCAAACCACACCAGCATTTTGGGCTCTCCTAAAACTTCGTAATTATTTTTCCTTTATTTTTCTGTGCTGCCCATCCTGCTTCCATTGGGTGACAGGAAGAGACTTGCTTGTTAATGAGTGGAATTACCCAATGTCCAAAGTGCTTTTCAGTTAACAAAAACACATGTGCACGCACAAAAATAAAAAAATCTCTTTGTCGTAAAATGCTTTTCCAGGGCTGACAGCAAGTAGTAATTTTGTTTTTATTAAATATGGGCACCCTCCAAATTTTGCAATTCCCTGTACACTTGAATTTTTTTTAAGCTTAAAATAATCCCAGCATTTATCTATTCATCCATCAATCCCTCCATCCATCTACCCATGCCTACAACCCCCCCACACCTCTTTTCATAAATAGCTTTGCTAATTAACTCCCACACTGTAGCAATCTTTCCATTACAGAAAAAGGAGAGAGAGATTGAATTTATCTATACGTGATGAACAAATGCCCTGGAGAAGCTCTTGTAATCTATCATGTCAATGTAGATGAACTCCTCGGGATTTCTTTTCTTTGTTTTACCATGCAATAACAGTAAAAACAACACACAGAAAAATCCCAGTACTTAGGCTACACAGCTAATCAAGGTCTGGAAAGACATTCAAGGTTGCTCCGCATTTATCCTTTTTTGAAAAATAAAATTTAGGGGTGACTGCTCCTGGGTTTGAGGTCTAATTGCTATAACAATTAGGCTCATCAGTGCATTTATTATTATTAAGGAATGATGACAGAAAACTGATCTCTATCTGATTAAACAAAATAAAGCACTAATTGAGAAGAACAGCAAGTCCATTATTTTTCAAGTCTCTGAAAAAGGGATAAACTTCATAAACGGAGACAGCACTAATCCTTACTACAAGGAAAACGGATAAGAACGGGCATCTTACTAAAGAGATGTGGGACAAGCAACATCCCAGCACAGCACGTAATGCAGCAGCAGCGAGTGCTTGGCCGCACCCCGGCCCAGGATGCACTAGCCTGTCACCATGATTTTCAGAAGTCATTTATTACCATGACACCTCTCATTTAAGATCAGCTCCGCGCTTGTTTTTGCAATGATTTGTTAATGTCACAGTCTTCACTTACACTTTCGCCCTCCCATCAGTTCTGTTTGGACACAGGCTCTCACCACACTGAGTGGGAGCCCTGAGCCGCTAATGTAGGAAACAAAATTCCCACTCACTGGGTTTTTGAAAACATTTCCGACATTGGGGGACATCAAAGGGAAATTATCATGGTATGTCACACTCCTCTGTCTTTTGAGAAGCATGGTGCTACAGACCTAAGGGTTTGGGGTTTTTTTTGCCTATCCACAGAGAAAAATACACTTATATTTCAAAACTACTGAAAAAACATCAAAAAACGCAGAAGACTAATTACTTCAAACCTCAAACTTTGATGTAGAACCAAACAGAACAAAGTCAAATCAGGAGAGATGCAGAATAAACCTAGTCTCTTTCTCTCCTCCACCTTTCTACGTCTTCAGTAAGCAAGAAATTGTTTTGTTTTGTGGGTTTGTATCTCCTTGCACTCCTGAACAGGTCATAGGAAACCCCATTTCAGATCCAAAATCCAACGAAATGAAAAGACTGTGGCTTTTCCTTGGTAAAGCTCCCCTGAAAATGGTTTGCAAGGAATATTGTTTGTAAAAGTATCATGAGATGCAAAGCATTAAGTGGTCTTCAACCAGTTATTTAACCCAAAACAAGCAAACAATGATGGTTCCACTTATATAAAGAAAATAAGACTTCTTCACTTTTGATGGAGAAGGAAATATGTTGTAGGATGAAAGTAATCTACTTGCGTACAAACAGATGCACTTTCTTGATCAATAAGAAAAACAAATCAGCTTTGCATTTCTCAGATCAATCCCTCCTTTTTTTTTAAAGCAGTATTTCAAAGCTACGCATACATAATGTAGCTGCCAAAATATTTGATGTAGTTTTAATGCTGATGAGGAAAGCAATTGGAAGCTTTTCACAGGAATTATAAAAACTTTGGATTACTAATGATGTTGAATAGACAGCTAACAAACATTCATTTGCACAAGCAACTTCGTGAGTACATTTTACCATCATCACAACGGGACACTCCTCTGATGAAAAAAAGCTACCAAGGGTTGCCCTTTGAGAGGCATGGTTCGCTTTATACTGCGTAGCACCATTTCACAAGGCACCAGATTAATCCAGAGCACTGCCTGTTCTGAGCAGCATGATGCAAATATAAATTCACCTTTCAATCACTTCTGTGGGTTAATGACACTGAGTAATAGCACATTAGCAAAGTGCCACTCCAGACACCAGTCAGGCATGCCAAACAGATAATCTGACAAACGTTTCAGATTCATTTTCCATGAACAGAAACACCGTTCGGGCTTATTAACTAGCAAATCTGCATACAGTGCAGTGCAGAGCACAGAAGCTCCATTAAAAGTAGCAATCTATCTCATTAATGTAATATAGAAGGTTATTTGGCCTCTTATATTGTTGTAAAATTAAAAAAAAATATGTTCATGCTCCATAATATTGTAGTATATTTGTACTAATTGTTTCATATACTCCAGTCAAGCTTTTGATACAGAGGAATTCCCCCTCCCTGGTTAGAGAGAAATCATGATTTCAGCTATTATCACTTTTAAGAGTGCAAATAATTCAGGTGGCCTTCCCAAACTACTCACTGTACTCACTTAATCTTTCCTATTTCTATTAAATGTTTGCCTTGCAAAAGTTGTGTATCTGGATTTGGTCTTCACATCTGTTACTTCATCTCTGCTTTTACAGATGTCATTTGAGTATGTGAAGGAGTAGAATTACAGAGGCTTATTGCTCACTTAGTCCAAAATCAATAGGAGAGGAACAGGATCTGTCTTATCTCCAGCATTTTGATAATGAAATGGGAAAAAAGGGCAACTAAAAAATAAGTTTCCCAAAATGTTCGTTCAAAATTGTAAATAAATTACTTGAGTGCTTTCACAGTCTTTAATTATCAATCTTACCAGAATGTTAGAAAACAAGAACGTTGCTAAAACAATACATTAAAAGCAAACTTCCCAGCAGGTTTATCCAAACCCAATTCTAACATGCACATGCACTGAAAATCCAATTAAAAGCACCGTTTCCACCCAGAAAGCAGAAACAATGCTGCATTATCCATATGTCAGCTCAATTCATATTTTTTTTTAACAGCTGGGATTCAGAAAACTATCTATAGACACCTCCTTTGTTGGCTAAATCTTAACCATCTTCCTTTGCCTAGCTTGTTAGCTTTTGTTCTTTGGGTCTTGATATAATAGCAATGTCTTATTCTGATTTTTCCTATGTAATGATTGGGGGGGAGCAACATTTTTGGTTTTGCCTAAAATGTCTTAACGCATTGTTTCTAGCCACAGAATCACTCCTTTGCAATGTTCTGCCTCTAAGACCAAAAGTCACAGTTTACTACCATTTCTAACAAAAGGTAGGTGGAAAATTAGCTTTCTGTCCCTTTGGTCATCACCCTGTGGCTTTATTCAGAGCTTTTGTTCAAAAATGCAGCTGCAGGTGATTACTCAAGTGGACCACCAGCCTGCTCAGCCACGTTTCAATTTTCTTTAATGCTGAGTTTGGAATTTCAAAGCTGCCATTTGCCGTTCTGGATTTCCCCTTCTGTGCTGTGGCATTCCATCTCAGGGTGTCAGAGGCATCAGGGGCATGTTCTCACTCTTGGCCTCAGGTCAAGGTAGCTTAGGTCTATTTTTTCCTTTATAATCTTTCAGTTTGCATCCACTTTACAACCCTATGCAGAGTAGTAAAGAGGACATGCCGTGGTGGTATGACATTGCCAAGCTTTCTCCAGATTACCTCAGGAAGGATTTCAGGTTTGCATCACTGGGTAATCAAGTATTTTGCTTTAACGTTAGTTATATTGAACGGCTCACACACAATTTCCTTCAGAAATGCCTCAAGAGCCCACATTGGTTGCAATTCTTAAATAGCTTAGTTTTTAATGACACAGCAGGGTATTTAACAACAAAATACTTCTGCAATTATGGGATGGCAAATAAAAAATTTATTGATTAGTTCAGAATTTGTGATGAAGGTGATGTACCAGGACTCAAGAGATTCAATTGCCAGAACATTTCTGAAGACCCTGGAAGATTACAAGCAAGTCCGTTAATTTTTCAATCCGCCTCTTCTGCAGAATAAGGATGAAAATACTCCTCTTCAGACTTTTTGCCTGCTCAGACAAAGCAAGCTTGTTCCTGCTGGAACAGCTATGGCACATTCAGCAGTCCAACCAAGTAAGCCCTGATCTTAGTGCCTTAGGTACTACACTACTATACAGCAAATTTGCTGCTATGAAATACAAAGTTATAGTTAAAACAAAGGATTTAAGTTATGACTCGTTCAGGATTAAGTTCAACAGACAGTGGGTTCCTTAAATTTGTAGTTCACAGTATTGCACATAGAATCACAGAATCGTTTTGCTTGAAAAAGACCTTTAAGAACATCAAGTCAAACCATTAACATAATTCTACTAAGTCTGATGCTAAACCATGTCTCTAAGCACCATATCCACAAGTCTTTTAAACTCCTCCAGGAGTGGTGATTCAACCACCTCCCTGGACAGACTGTTCCAATGTTTGCTAGCCCTTTCGGTGAAGAAGTTTCTTCTAATATACATTCTAAACCTCCCCTGGTACATTGAGGCCATTTCCTCTTGTCCTATCATTTGTTACTAGGGAAAAAGGACCAACCCCCACCTTGCTACAACCTCCTTTCAAGTAGTTGTAGAGAGCAATAACATCTCCCCTAGCATCCTTTTCTCCAGACTAAACAACCCCAGTTCCCTCAGACACTCCTTGTAAAACACATGCTCTAGACCCTTCAGCAGCTTCATTGCCCTTCTTTGGACACACTCCAACACCTCAATGTCTTCCTTGTAGTGAGGGGCCCAAAACTGAACACAGTATTTGAGGTACGGCCTCACCAGTACCAAGTACATGGGGACAATCACTTCCCTAGTCCTGCTGGCCACACTATTTGTGATACACATCAGGGATGCCGTTGGCCTTCTTGACCACCTGGGCACACTGGTGGCTCATATTCAGCTGGCTGTTGACCAAAATCCCCAGGTCTTTCTCTGCTGAGCAGCTTTCCAGCCGCTCATCCCTGAGCCTGCAGAGTTGCACAGGGTTGCTGTGACCCAAGTGCAGGACCCAGTACTTTGCCTTGTCGAAACTCATACAACTAGCCTCAGCCCATCCATCCAGTCTGTGCAGAGGCCTCTGTAGAGCCTTTCTACCCACAAGCAGATCAACACTCCCTCCCAATTTGGTGTCATCTGCGAACTTACTGAGGATGCACTCGATCCCCTCATCCAGATCATATTGGTATATATATAGCAAGACAATCAAACCCTTGCTTTTTCTTGAATCATACACATTGTGTTATATACATTACAGTCCACAGAGATGCAGCAACAGGCAGCAATTAAGAACATAAACTAGTAATGAACCATATAAGGAAGAAGAGCAGAAATGTCACTACCAGCCTTCAAACATATGGTTCTCCAAGGCCCTCCTTGCGCCATGCAACTTCCACTGCTCCATCAGACCCAGATGCTTATTTTGGAGGAGAATTTGCTCAGAAAATGTCTCATGGCCAGCATGATTTCATACCTCATTAGCATTGTCCTGATGCAAGTAATGGAAATAAAAGTCCTGGAAGCCAGCCATTCTGTACACATGCAGAAGCTGCTTGCTTATCAGACACTTAAGGAAGGTGATAGAAACTGAGAAGAGAATAACATGGAAAGTAGTAGGATAAAGGTAACTATCAAAAGGAGAAAGATTAGAGCAGGCACCAGCAGTATTTATAGCTTAAGAGAGTGTTGTCTCCATCACCTGGGGATGGGCAAAACAGCTCGCTGCTCAGTTACACTGGTAATTTTTGAGCATTTATTACAAACTCCACTGTAGAAGTGACATGTTTTTTTAAAAAAATCAACTCTTAATCTCTTCTAAGACTTTCTTTCTCAACTCAGATCATGTCAATAAGGTTGCAGCAGTGCCCCACAAACACTGGTGTGGTCACAGGCAAGAAGGAAGAATCTGTTGAAGTTGGTAATAGCGAGCAAAGAAAGGATGGGGAGCAGAGAAAAACCCTGCAAGTCCACTTTGCTGCCAAGGAAGGGCACATTAGTCAGGCATAAGCCATTAGTTAGGTTATTTGGTAACATATCTAGGAAAATACTCAGCAACATCACTTAACTTGCCTCCATTAGCAATTTACAGATTTCTATATCAGACATCTGCAGTCAAAGCAGATTTGTCCAGGTAACCTTGAGTAGATTATCTTTTTTTTTTCAAATAAAATGGAAACAAATTGGGCATTTAAAAGTAGAGCAGAGTTTTAGTGACAAAAGCTTCCATTAGGGCGACTGAGTCTCTGAAATTTGGGTCTCTGGCCCACTGGCCACCACTTGAGTAAACAAGCAAACTCTGTCTTGTTAAAATCGACAGTATTTTAAGATACTCTGTCACTCATACAGAACAGACTGCCAACACATGTTGTGTTCCATGGTACACAACACAAAAACATCCAGTGAAGAAATGCGATGTTAAAATGAATGGGAAAACCATTCTTTTAGAACGCCTTTAGCCCACCAGCTGACCACCATTTTAACACTAGCTAAGCTATCTTACTGCATTGTAATTAAATCTCATGACTGTTGACTACTGCAAAATTTTGTTGTGTTTTTCAAGTTGTCAGCCACGGAAACATTAAAACAGAAGAAAGAACCAGCATTGTAGCCAGCGTCTTGTTCTGGTCATCCTGTCTGGCCATTATCAATAATAAAACATTCAGTTTATGGCTGTTCTTCCTTTCTCCATTATCGAAACAACTCGAGTTTGTGCAGAATGGCCCCATGATCTCAAAGCAGTATCATATTGATTCAGCACAAATTTTTACAGACTAACAGTGACATAAATGGCATCTCTAATCATGGCCAATGTGGAAACTACTTTGAGAAAGAATGAGCTCAGATGTGGTCTTAAAGCAAGTTCATAAATGCACATAGACCCAAACAGGAATATTTTGATCCTGGAGGAGGAGTGGAGAAAAACTAAAATGAAATAAACCAACCACAAGCTCTACTGCCTGAGAAGAATTCCCCCCGGCCCTACCACCACACCCTGCTCCCCTGCTTCCCACAACCCCACACTTCTTAGAACTATTTAACGTGAGCAGCAGTACCTTGATTATCTCTGAATTTCATTGCATAGGAAGATGAAGGCTGATCACTCAACAAAACCCTTATATTAAACATCACCATTAAAAAATACAGCAAGGAGACATTGCTACACTAAGAACTTGTGAGAAAACTACTGTCAGCACACCCTGCGGCACAGCAGGGCTGGCAGTGCCCAGCTGCCATGCTCTGCACAAGAACAGGGCATCGTCAGGTGGTCCCAGCGTGCCTCCCAGGGCAGCAGCAGAGCTCAGGCACTTCCCACAGCCAACTGTTGCCAACCCAATACAAGCAAGACGCTTTCATTGCCTCTCCTTCAGGATCCCCTATCAGAAAGCAAGGGCCCAGGCCTCTCTCTGATAAGCCAGGACATCCACTAGCAAGCAACTCTGGCTCCACTAGGTATAAGAAGTCATCAGTCTTATAGCCAGCACATAACTCACCCCAACATTTCTCTTTTGTTTGGCAGCTGACCTCCTGTGGAGGCGGCTGAAAGGGGCATTAACGGTTTTTGTCAGCCCACTTTGTTTAGCAGCTATCAAAATCAAATCAATGCCTCCTCCATTGTCTTCACTTTCTCCTTTTCAGGTTTTTTCTGTACTTCACCTCATCATCGATGTGGGCTTTAGACTGTGATTTATCACCAGGTTCACGAGGCTGCTGCTTCATGGGAGCAATAAGCAAAAGTGTAATTCCAACAAGTTTGCTTTTCGACGTGTTTTTGCTGAAGGCAAGAGCTATATCCACGCTACCCTTAAACATAACTCATGCCCCAGTGTTTCCAGAAGGAAGAGACAGGAGAAAGACTTCAGAAAACGTCCTCTGCCCTCCCTAACTCTGCCTTCCTTTTTTATCCCTGTACCTTCCGGATCCTGCTGCAGCTGGAGCCCAGAGGCCGGCTGCAGGAACTACAAACTGCTGCAACCTTGCCAGCTGCAGAAGAAGGTCCTTGCATAGCAGAAAGGCAAGGCAGGGTGGTAAGGGCACGCTTGCAGGAGATGGTAGAGAGGGTTGGTCTCTCCCTGACCCAGGCTGAGTGTGCTCCCACACCCCAGCTAGCCCACCTCCAGTTCAGCATCTGGGCCATTGCTTAGTGACCCAGGAAATGCTAAGAGTAAGTCCAGCAGGAGCAGATTGGCAGAATAAAAAAAAAAAAAACAGTCATAAAATAAACCGATTCAAGAAAATTGTATTTTATCCTTACCAAAGACAAAGCTTATGGAATAGCCAGTACTGAATTACTCACTGAATTACTACAGTCCTAATACAAGATCTGTCCTGCAGCAGCATACAGAGAACAGTCCATTGTTCTCAGAGGTATTAAAACTCCTTACTTTTGCATAGGCGGTTATAGATCTTGTTTCTACATAAAATTTCATGGTCTTTTAAAAGTAAATTCCAAAGAAAATGTAACTCTTCAGAGCCATAATTACCCAGGGTTTTATTGCCAGGCTTGTTACCTCTCCTGGTAAGCACCAGGTCCAGCCACTCAGCTCAGTCTCGACTCTTCTTCAGAGGCTGGTAAGATTTATTTTAGGGCCTGACACCCAAGTAAAGTACACTTTCCTTTAGTTTCTGCATACATTTACTTTACAGCAAATTTGCTTCACTCTTTTACCTTGTACCTTCTATCCCCTGCATCCACCTCACACACCTGTTTGACTTGCAGCCAAAGAGGGTATTTTATTAACAGGTGTCTTCAGGATGATGCCTGTTTTTTTCTACCACGTTTGCAATGCACCTAGTGCAATTAAACCCCAGTCTTTAAATGTGGCCTCTAAGGACCACAGTAATAGAAATAACAAATCATTATAAACAATGCTGTCACAGAAAAACTCACATTCTCTTCCCTTTTACTCCAAGGGCCCCAGCAGGGTGTGTGAGTGAAGGTGGGAGGTAAGAACTCTTTAATTTAGGAACCTGTGCAGCAGCAGCATTTCAACATGCTTTCAGCAGAGTGTGGGAAATAACAAACCAACAGAGAAACATCACCAGAGCGTGCCAGTACAGATGTCATCTCTTACACTGGGTCCCTTAGCAAACTCTACAATACCAGAATGAAAAGTATTAAGTATTTCTTTCAGGTGATGCAACATTGCATTGGAACACCACAGGAAGACTGAGGCATTGAATGACACATTTTAAAGAGCTTACGTGAATCCTGAGCTTCCCTTTTAAAACTTTAGGAACAGTGCAACTTTTTTTTTTAATTTCTTTTTGACAAACCAGATTCTCTAAAGAAAATCAATCAAAATGTCTAAAATGAACCTCCCTCCCCAATGCATACTGTACTGCATGGGCAAATTTCTGCACAGACAACCAACTATGAAAGGAAAGTGTCGGGAGGTAAACAAGATCAATCCACCCCCAGGCTGTTTCTCTGCATCGATGCTGTATTTCAAATGAATCCAGTCATCTCAAAAGAGTTCAGAATATCTCACATTCGTAATTCTGCCCCTTCCATCAAAGCAGGCATTTCAACTGTGTAAAATGTATATTCCACTTACATTCAGTACTATTCTATTACTGAAGTGTCTCTGGTGAAAGTTCTTACAAAAAGAAGAAAAGATTCCTTAACTCACTGCCACTAGCCCTCATTTAGGGAAAACCAGGCATCTTCACAGAAATGAATCTTCCCAAGAGAGATAAAATACAAAATTCTATTTCAAAATGTATATACATTGCATACATGTGAAGAAGGGAGAGGCAGTGCAAATATAAATCAGAAAATAAAAATTTCAGACAACGTAGCAACAATAACATGAAGACTTTTATCCTAAAGCACTTCATTGGGTAATACACAGTATTCATCTATTAAAGAGGCTCAGGAGGGCTAAACCAGACCAGACGGCCTCAAACATGAGTGTTGGTACCTCTCTTAACATCATCAGCTGCTTAATGTTGCATCACCAGCATCATGTTTGTTTTGCATATTAAGGCTTTTCCACAGAGTGCAAAGTCGCTGCAGATTTTTGAGATCATGGGAGGGCAAGTGACCAAATGAGCCAGACACACAGCCTTATGATGTCTTTTGTTATCTCTTGATCTTACACACTAACGGCATCTTCTGCTTTCTACTCATCAATTGAAGAACAGCATGATGTTTATCCAATGAGCAGTAATTAGTACAGGGTTATCAAAGAACTCAAAATTGAAAGTTTTACCTCCTGGATAATGTAATCTATCAAGCAAGTGAAGCTGAATCTCACTTCCATGGATATCAGTGAGTGTTTCCCCACTGACTTCTTGTGGGAACAGATTTGATTCACTGAAGCTTTCCTGTTCACTCTGTGCATGCATCACACAGGAGGAAACAGAACTGGTGCTCTGGAGCGAGTTGCTTGGGTTGAAGAGCATAAGACATGTAAAAGAACACTACCAAGATAAACACCACAGGCCAAACCCTCAACCAGAGCCTTGCCAGAAAGAGGCAGGCAGAGGCCAGCCAAGGGCTCTGCCCGCTTCATGTCACCTTACACTTTTACCTGCTTTCCTTACATTTTTCTAAGATCATTGTAGCTAAAAGGAATTTTAAAGCGATGCAGTTTACACTGCGTAAGATACACTGTTAAGTCAAAATTCCTTAAGATGTATTCAGTATCAATGTCCCTCTCAAAGCCATGACTAAGTGCTTGTGCCTGCGCTTGGGAACAGGTCAGAGCAGTTGTTATTCCCGCGGACCTGCATCTACACAAGATACTTGATTTCCCAGCTCTGCCCCCCATCTTGTTCTGTTTTCAGGACATCCTTAGAGGCACAGGGCCTTTCTCCATACAACAGGCCAGAAAATATTCTGATTTTCACCCATCTGCCAAGGCCAAGCATCCAGAAGCCAACTGTCCAGTGTTACCAGCCCAACAACTCAAATCCTCCAGTTTGCTTCTTCCTCTCATCTGAGCTCTGATCACAGTGAGTGTCCAAGCTCTGTACAATCTGTGAGATGGGACATGCCAAAGACACGATGGCCTGCAGTGACCCCAAACTAATTAGCTGGGGAAACATCTTTATTTGTGCAATCACTCAATCTTTTACAAAAATTTAGACTTTGAGTACTTTTGGGAACTGAAGTTTTAATTGTGTTTAAAAGTCCAGCTCCTATAAACAGTGTTGTGTTGAACAGACTGTGACTCGACTGGAGATTTAAATCACATGGAGGCCTAGATGATATATTAAAATGTATTCCCCATGCATTTATCTCAGCTTGGATAATGAAACTAAGATGTTTAGCTTCATTACTCATGAAATACCCTTAAGAAACAATTGTGCCATATTACAGCGAGCAGACTTGACACACTTTATCTGCTCTGGCCTATGTCGTCCTCTGTGTGTTTCCACTGATTGCGGGAGCTCTGCAGTGGAGGAATCATGTCTTCCTGGTATCTCTGGGTAGATCCTACAGCATGTTGGATATTCTAGTATAAACAACAAATAATAATAAGTCACCAGTATCAAGTTTTACACTTCAGATTTTCTATGCTGCAGTACATTGGGAACATTTTCTATCCTGCCATTTTCTTAAAAAAGCAAAACTAAAAAACCTTTGCAAAATAAATGAAATAAAAAATCCAAGCATATTTATCTCTCTTAAAACCGAAATACTGGGACTACATCTTCAGCCTACATAAAGTGCAGTTTATTTCAGGAGCAACTTGTGACCACCAGTGAGCTGCAGGCAGTTACACCATGATAGGTCCAAGCCCACAGGAGAAAAACCCTGACTTTCTTTCACTGCTGGCTTCACAGTCTTTACTTCACTGTTCTCTTTTGATCAGCCCAAGGAGATAACTCCAAACAACTGCAAAAGGAGCATTAAACTCTCCACAAGAGATCTTAAAATGGCCAGAGGTACTGTCAGCTTTCTTTCTTTTCTTCTTAGCTCAGCACACAACATCAGTCATAGAAAAGTAATTTAAAACAGATAAACTCCCATAAGGAATTGACTGATATTTTCTTTATCTGATTTATGTAACAGGTTTTACTTTTTACTGATACAGTGAACCAGCCTTGCTGCTGCCACAGAGCAACCAACCAAAAAAAACCAAAACTAGGGATCAACTCATGGACAGAAAGAAGCAAAACAGAAATGAGCACTTGAAATTCCCCATGCTGCTGTGCCTAATGCAGAATGGACAAACCTGAGCATCTTAATCACTGGGGACCTGAGGGAATGCAAAACTTTGGGGTATGCTTAGTACTTGGCAGTATCAGGCCCCTTCTCTTTTTCTCTCATTGTTCCTCTGACAGGCAGATGGTGGGCTTCCACCTTAGACAGAGGAAGGAGCAAATGTGTCACTGGGCACCCAAGGGATGAGATCGAAGTGCGACCCCAGGCATTATGTCTGAGCTGTAGATCTGCAGCAGAGAGAGAAGAGGTAACATTACCCCATGCACCAGGTGGCTGTGAGTCATCTCAATCCTAAACACATCTCAGCTCCTAAACACTAAACTCTCTAATCGTTGCTTTTAAGTCATGTAGAATAGGTTACTTAATTCACTGTTTGTTTAGAGAAGGAATAAATGGGATGTCCATTGTTTAAAAAGTAGCAAAAGCCAAAATGCAAGAGCCAATTTTAACCATTCAACAACTACGTGAATTTGTAGTAGAGAGCTCACTTTTTACATGTACTGGTTGAAGGACTTGAGAAAAACTATTTACTAGGTAAGGACAGTTAAAGTGCAAGGGCTTCCTGCTGGCCTGAAATCAAGAACTAATAGCTAACTCTTTAACAATAAATCATGAACAAGCTAGACTTGAGTTGTCTTGTTGTCCATAGATTCTATTGAAGATATAAGTAGTTATTGATGTTCTGTAGTAAGTACAAAGCTGGATAAAAAAAACTCCAGAGTTTTATAGGATGTAAAGTGATGAATGACTGGCAAGAAGGAAAACTTGGGGATGTTTTTTGGTACTTTTATACTTTCAGTTCATTTCTGTCACCTACAGAAAAATATTCAATGTTTGAAAAAGTTCTAAGATTCTCAAGAACTTTCCGTACATGTCTCTGGAATCTAACTCAAAGGCATGTATTTTCAAGAAAGAATGCAGTATTACTTTTTCTCCAGCCCACAGAAAGGAAGCTGATGACTGCCGCTACAAATCATCATACATAAAAACATGATTCAACTCTTTCTTTCTGTATATATAAGAAATACAAAGACTATATGATATGCAGTCTAATTTGGCCTGGAATTTATAGATGAGTGAATTATAATAAAAATTATACAATAATTGAGTAATAACATATGCAATTACCTCAACAAATAAATCAAGTCAGTAGGTGATGGCATTAACACAAGGAGGTTGAATTTGGTGACCCCTGAGATACAGACTTAGTTCTCAAGTCTTGTGCTAAGTAACTGGGCTTCCCAGGGCATGTGAAACATACCTGAATCTCTCATGCAGGCATTTGCCTACAATTCCACACAGTTCATATATGACTTCAGAGATGTTGGCACATTTTATTGAGGACATGGTCAATTAATTAGGATTTACTATAAAATAGGCACAGTTACTGCCAGGTAACATTCTCTGTTCATATCTAAGTGCCACACTTCATGCAGCAGGTTGCCACACATACATGTAGTGATTTATGGGTCATGGATCCTTATGAATAGATGGTGCACTAGGTGCAGGTCTTGAACCTACAAGCCGTCATCCTTTCAAACATCCATATATCTGCTACAATATATTGTTCTGCTATGTAATGGGTTTAGGGAGTAAAAATGACAGACATTTAGGGATCCCTTTCATTCAAGTCAACTGGAAACCAGCAGGTGCAAATATATGTGAACGTTGTCTTTAGAGGACTGGATGCCTAAAATACATGTATTTCATCCACCCTTCCTTGAAGATTCAAGAAGGGTTTTAATAACAACCTGGTGCTGGGATGTGATGCAAAGGTTGTCTACAAAGAAGTTCATGGGACAATCCTGATTTTATGGGGAGTATCTCACATTCCACAAGCTTAGCCTGGAGCTTTGTTATTGTTCTGAACTAGTTTAGACCTCCGGGAACCCTGAAAATTTGCAATGGAATAACTTGACCCAATGCTGTAACTTAATCAAATGGTGTTAATTTATGAGGAAGGTGTCTTGTCATATAATGACATAAAATCATGACAGGACATGCCTTCATCACACATCAACACAACATGACAGAAAACTACAAACAGTGAGATGAAGTTATTCTGTGCAGTACAACAAATATGATTAAATATAGTGAAAAACCAAAGGGAAAAACTGTGAGTTATGTCAACTACAGTGACAAAACAGCCTGTGGTATGAATCCCTTGGAGTCTGTCCAAAACAAACAACTAACAGAGACAGGATCACACACTTTGAGATGTAAGAGTGGCAATGGGGTACTGCCTGGAGCGCTTCTCAGAAGCAGCCATTCTTTACATGCATTTTTTGGTGTTAATTTTTTTGCTATTGCTACAGTGCTGAGGCCAAGTAAAGTAACTCTGAATATTACACACTGTATACTTTAACTACTTACTGCCCTGCTTTATTATTTCTTCTTTCAAAGCCATGACTTTGTGTCTTTAACACGAATGGCCAACTTTTGCAAACAAGACAGTTATGCAGAGAACAGCAGCCCTCTTGATCCTCGGCCAAATCTGGAACAAAAGTGGCTATTTAAGCAGCGAACATTGAAAAGTCTGTTAAATCATCTGATTTGTGTAACCTGAGCCACACCATGTGAGGTGTTTCCTCTTCACTGGCCAACTCTGACCACCACAAGGGTGAAGAGAACAGGGTTCCTTAGAAATGTCAACCTCTGTTTATCAAAGAACTATGTAAAATTACTAAAATAACATTTCAGCTACAGTGGCTGCCCTTAAAAAGTTGCCAAATGCTTCTGATAAATGAATAGGTACCTCAGTAGTCCCAGTATTCCAGGAATTTCCTACTGTAAGTAGCGAGAAACACAAGTCAGTGCTCAGGCACTGCAGCACCTAAGGCCATGCTGGCAATCTTCTACAGAGTGCACACTGCAGTGCCCTACACTGACATATTCAGCCCTGAGAAAGCACAATGCATTTATCAGCTGGGATATAAAAGCACAAGTTATTCCTTCAGCAGCAGAATTGCTTAAGCCTGGTTTCCTTTAAATTCCCGCCTTACATCCCCAGGCTTCTCATCGCAGTTGCTGGGGCAGCATGGACTAGGGCAGGATCTGTGCACTCTTCCCTCCAACACACACATTCTTCCCTCCACCAGGACATCATTTAGGTCCTTTTGTATTCTGCTACCAATTTTCACAGAGCTTGGAAAAACATCTTGTGGGGTCCCTTACCTCTTTCTGTTGAAATGGGCTATTTAAGTAAAAAATTACAAAGCTTTTGGGGGGCAACCTGCATGACAAAAGCTTCAGTACCTATGTCTCACTTCTTTGGGAATCCAAAAATGTTTTCAGTCCATCCACTTAAAGGATAGAGGAGGAAATTGCAAAGATGGACAAGTCATGAGAACCTTTTGGTGAAAAAATGCATATAAATGGGTAAACTCTGGTTCCACTAGAGACAATGACAATTCTGCCACCACTGTTAGTAAGGTCAGGGCTTCACACTCTGACTTTTTGTGGCTGACATATTTGGGATTACAAAAAAATGTACTTTCTGTGTATTAATCTTTTTGTCATTTTGCTCACCTATTCTTCAGTAATGCACCACTATGGTAAAGCATACATCCACCTTGAGGAATCAACTGCATTGATCAGCTTTAGACTGACTTTATACACACTCCCCAAATTTTCTCTCTGAGCTGTTAACATTTACTGGAGCTGACCTCCTCTGCGCCAGCTGTACAGCTCCAAGAGCTTCTCGTTGATAATTAAAAGTGACAGTGCTCCTTTTGGTTAAAATTAACAGAGGTGAAACTTAACAGAAACTGCCTACTCAAGGAGTCGCACCACTCTCCATTATCAGACTCTGAATTATTAACTCGCCTTAGTTTTATCATGATTAATTATTAAAATTCAGCTGCTTGTCAACATATTCATCATAGAACCGACAGATTAGCAGTGTCTCATGCTATATTGGCTGTACTCTAAACAGTGACCTTTCAGCAGCATTTCATGTCTCAAAAGCATTCTTGTAGTGGCACATTTTGCTCAGGATAATAAAAGGATAAGAAAAAGAAACAGTCACCACTACACTGGAAATTTAAGGCAAATCCTACCCTCCCTTTTATTCCAAACGTCCAACTGAGTTAAGGGGGAAAACAAAAATCAAAGATAGTTGATATGTATTCTGGAGCAAGAGGACGAAGGGGTTTTGTCATATTTTTTTAGTTTTACGCTCTCAGTACTCTTCCCTTTAGACTGAAGATTTAGAAGAACTGTTTGGATGCTCCACGCTGCTGAATTGTAGCAAGGTTTGCCTCTAGTGTTGAGAGGTTTCAGTTCAAAGTATTTATTTAAACATGTTGTATTCCTGGCACTAAAGACAAAAGCCTTTGTTACTTGAGGAATTGTTTTGGTGTTTTGGTTTTTTTTTAAATAGCAACAATTACAATTCTATGTAGTGTCCCGCATATTTAACACTTATTGGAAAAGTCAGCTGAATACCACAGATTGCAATCAACATCTTTCACAGATGCCAGTCTTTTTTTTTTAACTCCTTTGAACATTCAGAGCTTTGCAAGTCATTAGTCCATTAGCACAAAGTTAAATTATGCCAATCAATGTCATTTAAAGCTGTAGGTCATCTCAGGTTTTCATAAACAATCTTAAGGCTAATGACAGCTACGTACCCTTCTGCTCTCGTTTTCATTTCATCTCGAGCCTTCTTTGAAACATTAGATTTGGCATTTGCAAAGAAATAAATCCACTGCAGGTGCTACTTTTCACTATGATAAAATAGAAAGTATGTTCTGAAAGTTCAACAGAAGACTTCAGTAAAATGCAGGATATTGTCACCTGGGTTTATTCTTAAACTAATATCCTTGGATTTACTGGGATGATTTGCAAGAAGCTATGCCAGAAAGAACTGTAACTGGTTTTAAACACATTTTATTCAAAGGTTAGAAAAAGTCTTGAGCTCAAGTTACATGACTGGGCAACAGTAAGTTCAGGTCTGAGCTCCAGTCAGACCCCCTGCCCAGCCTTAGGCATATCACTTAATCTCTCAAAATGTCTCCATTTCTCCTTCTAAATGAAAACAAACCAGATTGCCTGATGTTTCCCCTTTTTCTCAAGGCAGCACACTGGTGCAGGTCACTATGATAAGCTGGCAGGGAGTTAAATAGCTCTTGTGTATCTTCCATCAACCTACTGCTTTGTGGCTACCTACAGGGAAAGACTCTTTGGGAAATAAAACAGCTGAAACCTGAAGCCCAGACCTAGAGCTTTCCATGAGGGCTGAAAGGGTCATATGCAAAATCCCATGCCATCCTTGCACTGTCAGTGGACAGGTAAGCATATTCACTCCCCAGTCTATCAGACATCAGGTAGCTGTGGGGAAATGCCATGGGAAGGATGGCTGGACTCTGTGGAAACGTGGGTGCGGAGCACCATGACACTGGAAACAGTCAGATGCTCAGAGCAGGGTGGGAAGGAGAGCTGAAGACTGAGTGGGAAGAAGGAAGGATGGGGGAAAGGTAATGGATGGACTTGATGATCTTAAACTTCTTTTTCAACCAAAACTATTCTATGATTCTATCCTCTCCATTTCTGTTCAGCTATTGAAACAATTTTTCATCAACCCTAGTTTTATTCAAATGTAAGGTGCTGTTATCTCTGGCACACTGTGAGACCCCATGTAGCAATCAAGTACTCTGCTAAGGAATAACTCCTGGCCAACAAAACAGTGACCCCGAGTAACTGCTTTCTTGAGCTATAAATGTGTGTTCAGAAGTTGCTCATAGGCTCTACCTGGCAAGATCACTGGGAGACACAAGGACTCTCTTTAGTGCTGGGTCTGGAGGACCGTGAAAGAACATAAGGTTGGGATAAGGATTTTCCCCAGCACTTGCTGCAGAGTGTCATCATTTTATCTCAGCTTTAGCAATGAAAGGATCCTTGAGGAAGGGAGGGAGAGTAGCTACTGATGAGAAATCTACAACTTGTTTCATTCTTTATTAGGTTGGTTGGAAATTTTTAGACTTACTCCTTTTGCTCCCTCCCGAAGGAAAATTGGCATAGTATCCATTTAATGAAATAAGCTTGTTTCTCTGAAGCTTTTGCCATTTCTGTCCTCAGATCAAAGATGCAAGTTTTGATTCAGAAATTAACCTAACAGCCAACAGTCAAGACACTCAGTAGGTGTTTTTCAGTAGAAAACAAAATTCACATCCCTGGTCTGAGTCAGACAGAATGGAAACTCAAACCTGTTACGCCTGAGCACATGTAATATAGTGAAACTACCACTAGCAGCCTTACCTAGACCTAACCTGGTTTATATTGTCTTCATCTGCTGGTGTTGAATTACAGTAGCTGAAACTTAAGGTGGCTCTTACACAGGTAGCAGTTCACAGAAAGTAGGTATCACATTTTCAGCTCTGTTTGCCCTTCCTTCCACCGCACCATTGTCCCAAAATTTAAATCAGTAGGCTGCAAATATTTCCCTACGTGGGCAGGAGGATTACACTCTTGACCTCTCTAAGGCCCTCTCTAAGACCCCTCTAAGGCCCAAGCCCTCTTCAGCCTCCAACAGACTTACTCATTGCTCACATCCAGCTCGTGCCTTTCAGAGCTCCTCCGCAAGCTCTTTTCTCCACTGGTTGTGATGGGCCAAGGCTAACACTTTGGCAGGAACACCTTGCAGTGCCAAAGATGAAGAGCACTGATGGGCAACAGAGAAGCCAACTGATGGCAAATTCTTGACATCAAAAAAACCCTAACCTTTGTTCCAACTGCCAAATTGCCCAGCATCCACCATTAGCCTAGTCACTGCACACTCCAGCCTTGGTTTGGATACACAGTATTTATCAGCAGAAACCACAACTCTCAGCCTGCTCCACTCTCCTCTCCAGCTCTCCATGTCACCCCACACTCTACATAGAGCAATTCCCTGATAATCAGAATCAAGCATTGACATCATGAACCTTCTCATTACTTGCAGTGTATTGCTGGTTTGTAAAATACAGATTAAGCATAGAGACATGCTGTGCCCTACATCAGGCTAGTGTTGTTACATGTTTATTAAGAAAGTGATTTAAAAGGCAGATCATGCAGCAAATTACCGATCCTGCACAACCTACTAAAAACTGGGTGATAAAACAACATAATCATCATACATCAGCTTCCCATTACCTGATTTAGGGTAATTTGTATTCTCTGCTTCTGTGCAAACAGAACGTCACTTACTGCACTGTCAAACTTTATTTTAAGAGTTAAAAGGTGGGTTTATTATTCATAATGCTAACAATCGGGAGTAACTAAAATGTTCCATATGCCAGAAATCAAAACCTGCTACCATGGAATTGGTAACAGGAGATTTAAAGCAAAATTAAGACTTTGACAACATTAGTTTTAGACTGGGAAAGCATAAGGAAAAAGAGTTGCACAAAGACTAATTTTATGCATCTGCTCCTACAGGCTGTTTTTGTATTTCAAATGCATATTGAAAGAAAAGTTAATTATTTCTCTGGTCCAGAACAGCACATGTACGAGATGGTGAGTGCATGAGATGTCAAGTGCATATTGGTGTGAGCACCAGAGAAAGTCAGATGGCCCTGGTCTTGTCCTCTTTCTTCATTTTTGGTAGGACACCTGCCAACACCCATAGG
This sequence comes from Aegotheles bennettii, assembly GCA_013398125.1. Lineage (NCBI taxonomy): Eukaryota > Metazoa > Chordata > Aves > Caprimulgiformes > Aegothelidae > Aegotheles > Aegotheles bennettii. The sequence continues at coordinate 75,074 of VZRW01009463.1, read as the reverse complement.
CGACTGCCACTCAGGGCTTTTGTGTCTCTCTGATTCTAGACTTCCGGTCAGGAAGTATTTTGAAGGCCAGTAAACCACTCAGCCCTGGTCTCCTCTTCATAAATAATTCCTCTCGGCCATTGAGGAAGACTAGAGCTGGCTTTCAGCTTCATTATGGTTACTTGAGAGCACTCTCTGGTCTGGCATCTTCGCAGGCAGCCTATTCCTCTGTGGGAAATCCTAGTGGGCTATAGGGAGTGGTGAAAGAGAGCTGTCAGCAGTGACTGCTTGCCTAGCTGGAAGCCACACTCCTGTGCACTTTTCATGCAATCAATCATGAAGGAAAGGTCAACAGACAGCTTTCAAATAACCGATCCATTTAACTACTGACATTGATCTGGGCCAGAGAAGTGGAGCTGGTGGAGGGAGGGAGGAAGGGAGGGTTCAGTGGTCAATCAGTTGAAATCTAAACCCATTTCAGTCTAATGGGAAGACTAAACACAGTCCTAAGCTTTCTGTTTTAAATCTCAGTGTTCTGCCTAAGGCACTACAGGACCTTTACAAAGATGTCTTAAAAAGTAAAGAAAAAAAACAAGCACATTTTTTCCTGCATAAAATTAAATAACTAAACCAGAAGAGATCCATCTTTCACTGTATAATGCAGCACTGTACCAGTGAGTGTGATGGGTAGGATAGAGGAAGAACAGAAAAAGCCCTGGCATGATCCCAGGGCTGACAAAACTCCAGCTGTTTCGCTTTGGCTATAGTTTGGAAGATGTTCTTCCTCCCATCCTAAGCACAACCTCCAGTGCAACCCAAAGCATTCCGTCACCAGCCATTCTGGAGACCAACTAATTACCTTCTGGTGACCAACTAATTACCTTCTGGCTAAAAGAAACAAAAAAACCCCAAAACTACAATTGCCAGCTTAGGGCTTTACAACACTGAACCCTCTTCTGAAGAGCCAACATCTTGTGCGAACTCTCACAGGAACAAAGCAGAACAATATGTCACTGGTCATTCACTACTTAGGCTCAGTTTCAGATAACTCTGATCTATAATGTCTCATTAGAGTCCTACAGCCACCAAGCAATATTCTGTGAGGGGTGGATTTTGCTCTCATTGCAAATATGCCACCAAGCATAATGTTGAGAGCATATTTGGGAGAAAAAGCAGGGAGAGAGAGAGAAAGCAGATCTGCTGTTCTCACTTAGGGCCCTCATCCCAGAAGGACGGCTAGTCCTGGATCCTGGACCCCAAACTGCGCTCCCAGAATGGCTTCCATACTACTTCGCAAGAACTGCACAAAGGATACAAGGGATACATACATACAGCACCAACAGCAATTTGGCAGGACCTTTTGGTGACAATACATTGGAATTGATCTAAACCAGGGTTTTGATAACTGAGTTCAGTCTTTTGCCAGATCAAGGACTTCACCTCACTGTACTTCAAATCCCCATCAATAAAGTGGAAAGACTATTGCTCCCTTACCTTTCAGGCATAAATACATGTACTATGATATGCTCAGTGATAATGATAATGAAGCATAAAAGACAGACAGCCTGACCAAGAGATAGCTGAAATCAATGGAAGGATTCCTTCTGTATTAATTGGGCTTTGGCTGTAGTCCCCATTTAAAGGGAACAAGGCGCACGGGGATTTCTTGGTCCCTAAGCTGGAGAACAATTCTCTGAATCCCATAGGAGCTATTTCTCAATCAAGTGTACTAAGAAAAGAATCTTTGCATGAGACACTACTACAAAAAAATAAGACATGAAATCCTGTGCATGTTTATGTATGTGTGTCAGGGGAAATGATATTAAATTCAAGGGGAAAAAATAGAATTAGATATCAAAAACAGGATTAAACCATAAAAATATATCCACTATGGAGAATCCAGTTTGTAAGATAATCTTTTCTATAAAAGGCAGAATATTAAAGTAAATAACTCAGAAAAGCCCAGGAGAATCTGAGCTTTCAGTAACCAGCCAGATGGAGAATGCAATATAGGCAAGAGCACTGCATGCCACACTTGATATATCTAAGAAAAAAAATGCTGTTTCTGGGGAACGTTATTGCTCTTTGTGGTTTTCTCAATTATTTCTTCGTTCTGCTCCTCCCCATGTGCATCGACACAGCTATTAGTAAAGTCAGCCATTCACACTGAAAAGCATGATTTTGTTGCAGCTAATCACAGGTTTGCTGCCCTCTGCCATGCCATGGAGAGGCCCCAGCTCTTCGCTCTGACTCCCTGCCACCCTGCGACCTGTAAATACATTTCTTGGACCAGAGTAAGGAAGCCAACTGAAAGGTATACATCAATCTGAATATGCTTTTCAGTCTTCATTTTGTCCAAACAGAGAGAGCTGTTATTTTGTCCTTTTCCAGGGGAGTCTACACAGACAGGCTAGAAATGCTGACAGACTCCTTAAGGGCAAATCCGGTGCTCATGCAACCTGGAACAGCATGGTCCAGTCCCAACTCCACAGAACCCTTCCCACCACCACCCAACCATCACACTACAAATTTACCAATAGAAATCACCCGCATTTCCGAAAATCCAACACAGTACATACTCCAAAGATGAACTCCATGTATTTAACTTTCAAAAAACAGCCCCTAGCTTTACTGTGTCTTAGACTTTTAAGGAAGAGCACAAGCACCCAGGTTTGGGAGGCACTAACATATGCCACAGTATGCTGCCAGTCCTCGTAAGTACACAAGCAATAATCAAGAGATTACAGCTACTAGATTGCTGTGTTATTTCAGAAATGTATTTATTCTATTGAAATTCTTCTGGTTTTTACTTATTTATAATGAAAATTAAATGCTTTGTGATAAACTGAGGTTCTGAGGCTTATTTAAACCTAATGGCTGCAGAAACACAGAATAAAACTGTTCTTAATTGCAAAGCACAGTGAAGACAATGCAAGAAGAATCACAACTCCACAGTACAAACTATCTAGAACTCAATTAAAAGCAGACATAGGCCAAGCTAAGCAGCAAAATGGTATCCCATTAAAAAAATATCTATTTTTTGGCATATTCATTTTAAATTAACTTTGTTTTCTAAATACCCATGGAGATCTAGACTTGGCATCTAAGTGTCCTTGAAGATCACAGTCCTAGTTATCTCCAGCCAGCTTGCACCCACCCTTCCTGAAAAGTCTCACCAGAATCAGCGGTCTAATTTTGGATCTCCTTCCACCTTCTACTAATTTACATTTGTGGAGTTAGTGTGAGCTGGTCTTGAGCATCACAGCACAAGCACCAGCAGAAACTCCTGCCTGATCTATTACAAGACTAAGACAAGAATCATTCTTTTATCATCCGCTTTTATCTAAGCAACAATAATATCTGCTACATTATCCCACAGGGACAGAATTTTGTTTTATCCAACAGTTTGAGGCTGCTTCTTTTTGGCTGACATGTCACAGTCAAGGAAGAACATGGACAGGGAGACCAATATAGGAATAAAAAAAGAAACAAACATAAATATGTTCAGAACAAACCAGTAACCAAATAGACATGTACTTTACTGAAAAATACCCATGTTTCTCTTAAAATATAGTTAAAAAATGTACAATTTTTTAGTGTGAAACCCAGAAAATCGTGCTTTGGTGATCCCCAGCTTTTCAGCTGGATAAACAACAACTTACCCTTATTTTGATTAAGGAGAGTTATTACATGTTTTTCCTGAAGCTATTATTCTGCTAGGAGCATGCTGTAATTTACAAGTCCCTCCAAAAACGTCCCTCTAATGAAATGAATAGGAAATTAATGCTGTCAGGCAGAAAGCTTTTAGCTAATACTTTCTAACGCTTCCCTCTTTGAGAAACTGGAGAGTAATATTCATTTACCAGCTATCTAAAGGTGAAAACAACCTGTAATTTCTCTGATACCATCTTGATCCTCTTGCCTGCAGTTGTCAGACATTTTTGGTTTGGGGATAGCATACAGCAATCGTTGAAGTCTTCTGCCCAGCAACATTGACAAGCAGACCCAAAGTGACAAGAATTTCAGAAAACAGCATTCCACTTAAGGTACAAATAGATTGAAGATGCATTCTATTCCTAATGTGATCAAAAGAAGTTGGGTTAAAACTCCCACTGCCTCCTATGCTTTGATGGAGATGTTTGATAAGATCATGGTGAGACCAAAATCTACATTTGGCACAGAAAAGTGGAAGGATCTATCCAGATTAAGACCCAGAACAGCAGGCAGGTTGCACAGAAACAGCAAGATTAAGAGAAATAATGTCTTTACATTGGTCCAAAGCAACATCATGGAAAAAATGGCAAAACTAATTTAAAGACCAAGACAAGAACTGATAAAACCACCCTCAACCAGCGTTATGACCAGTTTAACATGTGCTAGTTACACCCTGCTTTCTTATTCAGAAAACAGAAAAGTACTCAGTTTGCTGAAGGGCTCAGGTACCCCTCCTAACACTCACATGACAGTGGCTAGATCCCAGGCTAGTGAGTGGGGTCTCATGGCCATCGGTTTGTACTGGGATCCCAAAACGCGATCTTTAACTGGCGGCTGTAGCAGTGGGAGCGAGAGTGAGGTGACCATCAACAATGAGATCAGGATCTAAAGCAGAAGTGTGCAAGGGAAGCAACATCTGCTGCTGGCAAATCAACAGCACACACCACAGAGCCACATCACCGCATCTGCTGCCTTTTCTTACCATGGGAGTGTGGGATACCAGCTGGCAAGCAAACTCCAGACCCAGTGCTAACCTCACACTGACGTCATATTAACAGAGCCATTTTGAGTGTGAAAATACCATGAGTGCGATCTGCACTGTCCCTTCCTGTCCGAGGAAGGGTGGTGCATACGGAAGGGCACTGCCAGCCAGCTGGACCCACGCCGATGCTAACAGGCAGCAGTGCTCAGGCATGGCCAGTAACGCTGAAGCCAGTGTCTCTGAGATGCAGACAAAAAGCCACATCTCTCCTCTTAGGAAAAGTTAGGTAGGGAAGGACACAGAGAGTACTGGCTGTGCCTCTTTCCTATTAATTCTTCTCTCAGGAGTCCTACTTTGAAGCGCTCTTGAATTACATGCCTGACACTCACTTTGAACACGCTCTCAAAGTGATGAATGTCCCCTTAACCAACTTTTTATTTTGAAATACATTATTATATGGCCTTCTATTGAGATGGAGTTGTCAACCGTGTGAATGACAACCCCACTGCCGCTTGCTCAAACCTTAAAGCTGAAACAAAAGCAACTAATTAATCAATGCTCACACATCATCTAATAGAAAATGGTTCCCGCAGATGTAGAAATAAACAGACTATTGATGTTCTATTTTTTTTCTTGGGAACAGGAGAATTTTTGTAAAGAACATGAGAGACTAAATTCTACCATGGCTGGGCCCAGCTCAGAACCAGGGCTGGCTCTTCCAGCTTATGGCTTGCTATAACTTTTCAAATATGGTATTTGCTATCAATCTGTAAAAAAGACAATCTTAAAAGCAAAAAATTTCCTACACTATGCTATCCACTACACTCTTTTAAATTATATTAGCAAACAACCTACCAGAGACCTTAAATATTAGCTTCACTTTTTGGTCAAGAAGCGAGGAATTTCTGAGACCTAAGAGAGAATACACGGATTAATGTTACATGGGACATTTAATCACAAAATAAGGAGGACTCTGATGCAAAGAAGCAGACAATCTTTCCAGGCTGCATGTCTCATTGCTAGGATACCCACAGACCAGCTATCACACTTCACATCAAGGAAAAAAAGGGCGTGGGGGCAAAGAACAGACCCTGGGCCTCGGATCTCTTTGCTCAGAGCCATAATTAGGGGATCTTAGGTCATGGTTCCTTTCTTTCTCGCTATCACTTTGGATCAAAGGATCTGTCCTTCTGCTCTTCATTTCAGCACACTTCACAAAGGAGACCCCAGGGGGCAGGGGATGGTTTCTCACAGAACAGCCTTATCTTTGTGATCAGAGCTGTCTCCTGGAAGAGGTCGATTTTGCAGGGAGAGGAAGGACTGGAAGCTGGACTCCCTGGCAGTGCTTAGACCATTAAAATTCTCATTTAAAGAAACCCCTCACTTTTCCCAAAACTGAGAGTAAAAAAGCAAGCATCCTGTCCAGTTCTTGAAAAGGCAGAGCCCATTCCCAATTAATTCCCTGTGTCACAAGGATGCTCAATTTCTAAGTTGTGCCAGCTGTCCATTCCTCTGCTGAGCAGTCTCAACACTACCAGTGGGGCCAGTCTGAGAGACAGGGCAGGGCTGAACCCACAACATGCAGCGTACCGTGAAGATGACACCCTCTTTACATGTTTTCTGCTTTTGCTTTGTGTTTTTTGCTGTGAGTCTTGCCAAAGTACCAGAATCACAGCACCAGCTTTTTTTCCAATAGGATACCCACTGACTTCAGAGGGCAGGGCAGAGCTGCACAAGGACCTACTTGCTGGTATAAAATATCCAAGTCCACTGAAACCAGTGTCACCAGAGTCCAACAACGGTCTGCTGGATGTGAAATGAAACTCCTTGAAACAGTAGCTACAAGTAAAACAAAGGCTTACATCTCCATACTCCCTTATTTTTTAAAAGCACCCAGTGAAATTGGAACTTCAGTGCAAAAATAAACTTCTCCCTTACCTTATAGGTGTGTACAAACTCATCACACAAGGATACTATGTCCACAGAATCCAGCCTATCCCCTTTAAATTTATTTCCTCCTCTCACCTTACTTGCATCTCTTTCTGTGTTTTCAGAATCCCCTCCCTGTTCACAATAAACACGTCACCCTCTTTGTCTCTCACAACTCACATATTGGTTTTGATAGCTTTGCTCTACAACTTATCCCATATGTTTGCTTCCCTCCAAGTAGAACAGTTCTGCTTGACTTCCCTTTCTCTCTTAATTTCCTAATAATTAGACTGACTGGGTAGCTTACTTTTTAAAAAACCAAAACACACACACAATGCCACGCAGATTACCAGTGGTCTACTTTATCATTATCATTTTCAGCCTCTATTCAGTTAATGTTCTTGTTAAGTCGTATTAAATTGTTCTCTACAAAAAGAGATAAATGGTTCCTTTATTTTTGTCTCATTAAAAAAAAATTATATCAAGAAAAGCAGAGACAAAAAGATAATAGGTCCCTGGCCATCCACTCCCCTCATCTTTGAGTGGAGGTCAACTGCAATCAGTTCTCTAAAAAAAATTTAAAAAAATAAAAAAATCATCCATGCAAATCTCAACCCTTTATTGTCCCTGAGGTCTAGTTTAGACCAGTTCTTTGGACCTATATTCTTCCATTTTACTGATGAAGCCTGTAAGTACCTGTATGCTAGCCTAACATTTTTAAGGCTGTTTTGCTGCAATGGACATTAAATTCTGGCTCATTTTGAAGGGATGTGGTGTAGTTAGTGTGGTTTAGCCTTTTTATATTCTCTACCTTTTCTGTGATGATATTGCATCTTGTAGTAAGTTGCTGTGCGTTTACTTCTTGTCCTTGAAAGTTGTGGTTAAAATGGAGAAACTCCATGAAGGATCTGACCTATAAGACCAAAATCTCGTCAATTCTGTCTGTTTATATTTGATTACATCAGAAGGCCCAAACAATCACAGCAATAGTGAACTATACTATCCCCATAATTTACAACTGTCCACAAGAACATCTCCTAAAACTCACACTAGCTTTCCGAATTAGCATCTTTCAAAGGCACACCCCCCCTGTGCTACATCTGAGCCTGGGATCACAATCTGCCATCTGTGCAATTCAGAACAGATCCAGGAGAGCTCATAACTGCTCCCCTGGTTATCTTAACCATGTTCCCACTCCTAGAAGATGGGAAAGCTGCCCAGATGCTGAACTCACAGAGCTCTCTTCAGAGAAGGGCTCTTAGCTTTATAGGAAAGAGAATGCTTCTCTACCTTCTCATTACCTAGCCCAGTTACCTAGCCCATTACCTACCTTCTCAGTACCTAGCCCAGCATGTGCTGGATCAAAAAACCGTGTTTATGTATTTGAAAATTCACACAAACGAAAAAAAAAAGGTGCATAAATCCTAAACCTTCATTTCTTCTTGCCAGTACTGCCTTTCAATGGCTTGGATAAAAGGGACTTTACTTTTATCATTCTTTCAGCCTTCTTTAGAGAAATGACATTTTTCAGCTGTAATACTCTCCACCAAATCCTCCAAAAGAATTTCCTACCAAATCTCCCCCAGCAGACCTTCAGCAACCAAAGCCCACAGTTGCTGTATTCTTTACCCTTTTCTTTTAAAGAGGGGAAAGAGTTTTCTGTTGTTCAGAACATTTTCCTGATCTCTCGGAGGACTGACTGCACTTACTTCCTTTCAGACTGGTAGAAAGCTGTATCAGAAAGACAATCTTTTCAGCTTATTGTCAGCTTACTGTTAAAAAACCAGCCATCTCAGCACTCCTAAAAAAGGCACACAGGCAGGTGTGGAAAGGGGACACGTGCACACACAGGGCCAAGAAGTAGTTCGCTACCTACAGAAACATGAGTAAACATCAATACCAGCTTCACAAGCAGTTTTGAACCCAGCTGGCAGAGCCGCAGGGGTCGGGGACTCTAAATCCCCCTTCAGATGGCACCGCTGCCAGAGACCTTGTGCTGCAGAGCCATGGTCTCACCAACCAGGGGGCATCCACTCCTTGGGCTAATTATTACCAGCAGCTGTATTGCAAGACTGCCTAGCAGTGCTTGCCATGAAGTCAAACACCACGCCTGTGCTAGACCCAGATAAACCCACCGCTATGCCCCTTGGCCCTTGGCCCCTTTCCATCCTTCTCATTCCGAAGCTTTAGTGACCTCATTCCCTTTAAGTTTTGTAGGAAGAAAAAAAGTTGGTGGTGGTTTGTTTGGTTTTGGGGGTTTTTTTGGCCTTCTCACCTTGTTTGTTCTCAGATTAGGAAATAAACACATTCTGCATGAAATTACAGTAATTAATGAGAACACTTTTCATAAATTGGCTTTAGTTCAGCCTTGAAAACTTGGTATGAGTGGCTGGGGGATGGCTCACAACTGTTTTTTGCTTTTTTTCTCCACAGTATCTGGATTTCTTTCAGAAAACGGGCTCGCTAGCACAAAACAGTCTGCCATAGCCTCTCACTTCCTATAAAAACAGAAAGAAAAGAACTGCACACAAATCGGCCGTTACACGACTTGTCATCCCTCCGCTTCTCCCATTCTCAAGCCTGAGCAAAGCTGTTCCTGCTTGTGCCTGGCTGCAGATCTATCATACTGAACATCTCTATTGTTCCTGGATTAAATGCATCTTTGTGAAGCTCACTTTGTTAACAGTGCTCCCGAAACGCCAGAACACATGTTAAGCGCTGTCAGCCCCTCTGCCTTTTGAAATATGCCTTTGCACAGGGCATCTTTCAAAGCAATAAATCCTGAATATTTAAAAGTCAGTGGCAGGGTAAGAAAAAAACAATCCTCTCCATTGCCAGTGATTAGAGCGTGGGGGCTTATTTCTTCTTTCTTGAACTTGCAATAATGAACTTGAGTGTTTTAGAAAAAACAGGAGCCAAGGGTGCTGCCGAAAGCCGGTGATGGAGTTAACGGCCGCTTTGTCCTTACTGAAATCTGACTCTGAATCATTCGTTGGCCCCAAACAAGACCCTGGCCAAGCAGCATGAACGAGCGGCAGTGGCCTGGGGAGCACCACAGGCCCATGCACAGGCCGGCAAACAAGAGGCTGTTTCAGAGGAACTGGAAGGGATCCCAGAAAAACAAACAGTGGAAACACTTCTGCCGCTGAGCCAGGACTTCAGTCAGCCCCGCAAAGAGAGCGTTGGTACAGCCGGCTCCCAGCAAAGGCTCCCAGCAAGCCTCTGGCTGGCACTAGCCCTGCAGCCTGGGAGTGTGCCCCCAGCAGAACAGCACTCCTCCTCTTCGGGGTGTCTTCTTTCATTGCATTTTCAGGGAGCAGAATGCACACACGGCGGTAGAACATCCACCTGCTCGGCTGTGAGGCTCATCCGCCAGTATTTCACATTTTGGGTGCACTCATGGGAAAGCACTTACTCACTTCACTACATATGAAACGAAGCAGCCCCACTGCCAATAATTTATTGTCATTAATAATAATACACTGATATAGAACTTTTAATCCCAAAGGATCAAAAAAGCAATTTACAATCACAAAGCAATTTTCAGAGTGGAATAGTTTGTGCTTTAAGGCACAAGCTGCAGTGAGGCTCATGCATGCCGGAGTGTGCCCGTGTGAGTGCTGGGCACAGAGGAGGTGTGCCATGCTGCTGACTCACCTGACCACCCCCTTGGCACCTCACACAGAATAAAGGGTGGTAATGGGTGGACTAAACACGGCAGGGCAATGCCATCTACTCTACTGAATTCAATGGGCTGAAGCCATTAGGGCTTCCTCTGGGCAGGGGAAACAACCCTCTGTGGGTGAATCAGTGCAAAAGGAAACAGCAACAGACCAACTAATGGAGGTTTCATAAAGGAGAGGAGAGTGAGAGCAGACCAGAGAGAGCTAAGATGCAGTGCTTGCTGGACATAAGTAGTTAAAATATCAATATGCCCTTGATGCTTTTCTATCTCAGGCTGGGAAAAGAACAGGCAGCAACAAGAACTACTTTTTGGTCACAATTTCACATTGCAACCTGGGTGCCAACTCTCTCTTGCACAGCAAACTCTGACTTAAAAATATTAGGCAAAATTTGAGAAAATACAAAGCTGTGCAAGCCGTATAATTTTAGAGTAAGATATACTTTACTCTTCTGTATACCTTCCTTCCTTTAGCACTTAATGCATAAGCTGGAGAGATAAAAATGTAACTTTTGCTTAATGACCACAGAGAGGGAAGGGCAATGCGTTTCCCCAGGGAGCGCTGGTCTTGTACAGTTTTTCACCATAGCTCACCAATTCAAATCTAACCTACTTTACTAGTGACTCAGATGTATTAGTGTCTAGTGTTGCTTTGTGGCTTACAAGTAAAATTATTTTTCTATCATCACAGATGAGTTCTTTGTGCATATCTCCAACTTATATAGATCTTGTAAAATCACCAGCTGCAGCAAGGAGGGTGAGGGTCAATGGAGTGAAGAGGCTCTCCTTTCCCAGTTGACCCAGCTCATCTGTGTGGATCTGGACTGGAAGGTGGGATCTCCATCCTCCTGGCACGACCCTCACATGCCTCTTCTTCTGAACTCCCTTCGGAGTCCTTTTTATTTTTTTTTTACCTAATCCTCTTCTTTAGCTTTCTACTTTTACAATACAAGTGCACTTTTAGGTCTCTGATTTTATAAAAACCCAACTAATCAACCACCCCTGTTAGCACTTCCCCTCATGAACTACAGATGTCTCTTCTCCATGTCTCACCACTAAGCTTGCTGAGAACACAGTTCATACAGGAACTTAGAAATTAAAACAGTAAAAACGAGGTTAGAGGATGAGGTCAGGTGGAGAAACTCCCATTGCTACTCAATGCAGCTAATTTTCATTACAGTGAAGTGGTGCTAAAAATAGGTCCTAGCATGAAGTATTGTCAGTACCAAGACTCCTATAGCTGCTAACCCTGGGAATTAGTTTACTAATTTTACCAGTGCAGACAGAGCCTTAAAAACATACTTCTGTGATCTTCTTTGGAAAAAAAGAAAAAACAAAGGAGAAGGAAAAAAAAAAAAGATACTTGTCAAATATTTATAGAGCCATGAATCTGTTTACCCAGAGGGTAGGTAAGATAAACAAATATGCCATATATCAGGTTGTATTCTGAAATGGAAGAATGTACTGTTCTTCACCTGCTATCCAGCTTGCGTCCATGAATTCATTTATAAAACTACTCTGAAATTTTCATTAAGCATTTGGGGATTTAAGGAATCATTTGGGTGTATTAAAATCAATATTAACTTGTATTGTTCACTGGCAAGTCACTCTAATAGCATTTTACAAACTGTTTGCAACCATACTGAATGAATGATGATGGTATAAACCAGTTTTGAGGAAACTTTGATTGCATTAAGTGCAGGGTTGTTATTTCATTCTTAAACAGTCTTTACCAGCATCAAAGAGATATAATTGAAATACGGTGCAATGATTTCAAATATTGATGGCTGCTGATACATGATTTTACAAACATGCAGACAGAAATTAGGATAGCAAAGGCTATTACAGCTACAAATAAACTTTTAAGCAATTTAGGAATACATTAAAGGAAGGCAGAACACTCAGAGGACCAAACAGCTGACTCTCATGGCTTCTGATGAATAGGTAACGATTGATAGTGCAGCACAGAAAGAGCACACTTGCTGTCAGGCAGAGTGGGTCTGGAAAAACCAAGTGTCTCCCTACCCCCAAATCATTACCGATAAAACCTGTAAAACCAGGATCCTGCCTGCATTGCACAGCCACAGAACTCCCAGGAAACTTTCTGTTTTTCACCATCAGCTTCCCTGGTGGTCAAAGCGTTTCACCGTGCCTTGCCAAGCCCTGGGCCTGAGTGGGTTTCCTCCCGGGACAGGATGGCTGTCCATGCATGCATCCTTAAAGCTCCTGAATGCTGAGTCTTGCTCTGCTGTGAGTGCTCCATGTGACATTTAACATGAGTGCAAGGTGGGGCCTCCTGCTGTAACAGAGGGACAGTGATGCTTCCCCTGCCTTGTGGTGGAAAGGGAAGAATCAACTGCTTCCTTTAAGGACGTAAAGCATTGAGCATTTGCTAATATTGTATTCAAAGCATACCATCAACATGGTGCCAATAACAAAACTGTATTTTCACAGCAGTAGGATGGAAATTACTTTCTCAATTCGTGCATTCCTCATTACTATGTACATGTGTGTGACTATATATGTAAATATATTTATACATATATAATATCTCCAAGAACATCTGAAACAAGCAGAAGAGAAGAGTGTCTTTCTCTACATGCTGACCAAGGACCAACACACCACCCCTATAGGAGTCCCAGCAGGAGCCAACCTAAGCAATCTCTTCCACTTTTGGCTCTTCCCCTCTGGGCTGGCCAGTCAACAGGGACGCTAAGTAACCTCTACCCAATGCTCCCCTACACTGCTCTTCTCCAACACGGTCCTTTAAGCCTTCTCACAGTATGAAAACAGCTTACAAAAACTTCATTATTTTTGATGGAGTCACACTGTGTATGCTATACAAAATATGCATTTATTTATTTATTTATTTTAATAATAAAAGTTTCCAGGGGCTAGAGTGTTTTATACTGGTTTATAGTACAAGCTGCTGAGATATGTATTATACATAAAATTAATGATAGGTTGTTTCACTTTGTTTTTAAATCTAGGCTTCTCTGAGTCCATCCTCAAAGGAATAAATAAAACTCCCTTCCCAAATTATTAACAAATAATGAAAATCTGGCAACAGTATATAAATTGCTCTAAATTGCATGGTAACATTGATTTGAAGGTGGTTACAGCAGTTTACACCACTGCAAGACTTGACTGAAATGAATACTTCAGGCAGTTCAGTAATATTGGTACAGGCTGTTCTCATTTGCTTATTTAATAGCCAAAGTGTAAATTTGCAAATCATACATGTGTTAATCACTACATTTATATGCACATGCTTCTATCAAAACTTCAAACAAGGCCTGAAGCACAATAATAAACCAGCAACAAAGCTGAATATTCAAGCCAGCTTGTAGCAGACATCTTCCCACACTCACTCACGAATGTGGATGTTTCCAGGGGAAGCAGAGCTGAGCAGGTGGGGAGAAAGGGCAGATTTTGGGGGACCATACAGACTACTGCGTGTTTTGGGAGCACCATACCCTCCCACTGCAGCAGCTTTCTTGTGGTCCAGTGGTGGCTGCAGTAGGAGTAGGAGGGGTTGGCACTGGGGCAGCTGCCTTGGGCTAAGCCATGCATCGTTCCACACTAAATGTGGGGCAGGATGAAAAAGACATATGTACATATATAGATATAGCTTTAAAATATTGTTCCGGTGTTAGTTGTATGGGAAGATTTCTCAGAGACCTGTTACCTGTAAAAACAAAGCTCCCAGCATCTCAGACCACAAAATCCCAATTGCACAGACAGGTGGTAATCCTTCTAACACTTACAGTTAGGTAAAATTTTATCTCAGTAGTAGAAAATTATATCAAAGCGTGTACTTATGCCTCAGTGGACAGCAAGGGATGGTGTAGGACTCATTCGTGCTCTGCCATCCCCACATTCAGTGCATCAGGCAAGCAGTTGCATCCCCACTCGCAGGTGTTGCCAGCCCCACAGCTTACTGCATTTCACAAATCATAAAGCAAAGAACTGGAGTTTAGCAGTTGTTATGGCTATGTTAGTACCTTAACTTCTTTTAGAAAGTTACAAAATACACCACAGAATGTGAAATGCAAAAGGAGTAACTCTCCGAGTTGTTTGTTTATTGTTAGAGATGATTAGAAATTCTAATTAAAGCATTCACATGGATGAACCCAAATTGTGTATGCAAAAATAACACGATCAAAACTTCTGTCATTACTGTCTTTTCCAGGTTTTTAACATCTCTGAACTACTGAATGCAGGGGATTGACAACGATGGTTGTAATCTTTGTTTTTAATTGCTGTGGAAGCAGTTTCCTGGGGATCCATTGGGAGCACTAAAATGCTTTAAACGTTTAAAACGTTTCTCAGTACTAAAGCGTCATTAGGAGGTTAGAAACACAACTGCATGTTTTCCAAAGCGACATTTCCCTCTCCGCACCAGCCCCGGCACCTCGGCCCGGGCAGGCGGGACCGGCACCGCGGACCCCGGCCCGGAGCCCCCNGCCCGGGGGGAGTTCGGCCTCTGCGGGGATAAATCGCCTTTAAAAACAACAACAATAAAAATACGTGGGTCCTGTCGGTGCTCTGTGCCTTCTGCTTTCTCCTCTCCCCTTCCCGGCGTGACAAGGCGGTCCGGCAAGCAGCGATCCGTACGTGAAGTTTGAAATCGGGCGGGTTTGCTGCACCTGCACCGCAGCAGCGCGGGGCGGGCAACCTGAACCAGGAACGGCAGGGAGCTGCTCCAGAAGGATATCAGAATCCCGGGTATGTTCGCGGAGTCAGGTCAGAGTGCCCCGAACTTGGTGTAATGTACTCCGAGCCCAGCCTCAGCATATTCACAACTGGATCTGCCTCTGCTCTGGCAGAGATGTGGAGTATTGATATGCAAAGAAGAAAAGCGGCTGCGTTGATGTCAGGGACAATTAAGGTCTCTGCTCCTGTGCCCATTAGCTGAGTGATTCGGAGCTGCTGGAAAGGTTTAATCATTCCTGTGGGGGATAAAGGACATGGATACCCTGTCTGGGGATATTGATTGAGAAGGACACAACCAGTAGCTAAGATACTTTTTCAGTGACACAGAAGTTAATGATTTAGTGATTCATACAAGAAAAGCTGCCTTGCCACCTTTGGTAATTGTTTGCATTGCAGATAGTGCCATGTGAAGTGACCTTGTCAAATTAGCAAAAGCCCAGAGCACCATACAGCAGGTAACTCGCTGGCAAATGACAGAGGTGAGTTGATCCATAAGTGAATCTCTGCATGCGTGCACACACACACAGTCCTGTGTTTCGTCCTTGCTGTGCACAATTTCTAGGAGCTCTTTAGGACAGAGCAGTTCATCACTGGATTTCTGTTCTGATTGTCCCATCCCTTGGTGAAAGATCCCAGGAAGTCCAACTCTGACCTTCTAACAGGGAAGAAAGCTAAATCCCACATCCCTTCTTTTTCTCTACACAGTACTAAAGCAAAACTAAGAGACAAAACCTTAGAGCAGTCCTTCTCAGGATCAACAGGAGAAGCCAGAGGAGGGAAACCACCTAACTGCTGGGGAACCACAATGCTGTAGCAGAGCACGGTACTCCCCAATTTGCTGGCAAGCTACAAGCTCAGCAAGGCAAATGGAAACGTGAACCCATCTCTCCGAAAGAGTGAGAAATGGGCTCAGCTGCAGGATTAGAGGCCTCCAGAGACTGTTAATGGGCTACAGAGACTGTCACCTGCAGGCTACTGTTCAACTCAAATTCACACTGGCTGAAAGTTTTCACCAGATGACAACTTGCTGGTGGTCTGCCTGGCATAAGCCAATGCCTTCCTATCTGCCTTAAAAATCACTCTTCTAATTCACACTAACTTTGTTACTGTGTCTGGTTTATGCTTGCTTGGTACCTGCATTGGGGTTTTTTTTTAAACATTTCATGCCCATCTAGTAAATTTGAAAAGCATGGGAGTGGAGAGGACACTTCTTGATCAGCGTCATTAAACTTTGCTCAATAAAGCCAATGGCCTGCATATTCAAAAGCACAGCTCTCCATGCTGCTACAACAAAAAAATGTGTGAAAGCTTTTGTTCTCCCTGTTTAGAAACAGCTGGGTTTTGCCACTGGCTGTGTAATATGTTACCCATCACATGGTAAAACTCTACACAAGGCAATGCAAGGCAGCTTTACAAGAAGTGTGGCTGAGCATCTTCCCCCCACCTTGCCTTTGGGGGAAAAAAAAATTATAATTTGATATTAACATGTCCACAGGGATTTGTAGCTTTTCCATTAAAGTGTTCAACATGAATGATATATTTCATGGTCTTCATGTTTTTAACAGACTTTTGTGATGGAACTGCCCTGTTCTCCTTGAAGCTAGTGGAAGATTCACCACTTAGATCAATTACATGCACTATGTCCTGAAATATATACATATATCAGACCACGTTGCTTTGCAGCACCCACCACACATCCATCTGAAATACAGTCATTTATGAAGATGTTTAAGTAATAAGCTAGAGCAGGACTCAAACATTTTTCCTAAACACTTGTAATTATTTGCACTTAACTCAGTGGTGTGACTCCAGTTTTGTTTCAGTGGCATTATACCTGTGCAAAACTGAAGTACCATTGAAAGGAAATCAGGCCCAAGACTTTTAAAGTCCCATCTTGGTTTCATGACAAATTAATTAAGGTATCTCAGGAGCACTGGGTACTCAATCTCTTCCTTCTTCTTAACTCTAATTAAAGAAAATATTTTAGCTAAAAGTACAACTTCTTTGATGTGGGTTACTCATATCCTCCTCCCTCCCCCTGAAAATGTACAGTGTTAAGCATGTAAATCATACTGAACATTACCAATCTAAAGGGAAGTGACAGATGACTGTGCCTGCCATTAAATGTTTATTGCATCCCTGCCATGTAATGCAATTAGGTGGCAAGGAACATGTAATGTGTATTGCTCTGGTGGGAGAATGGAGAAATTATTGGATTTTCTCTCTTAATCTATTTATATCTTGCAGTGGGGGCATTAGGTAGATTAAGCTAGGGACAGTGCCCCCATTCAGTATGCTAAGTAGTGATTGTCATTCATTGCATTATATGGCAATAACAGCTGTAAGAGTCCCACACGTTGCAAAAATACTGAATCAGAGGGAAAGTGGCTGAAGAAGTCTTCTGCTACCAAAGTACTCTCTTAGTACCTATTCTTAAGTGCTTCTCTCAAATAAGGGGCACAATCCCCTAAATATATATATATAATTACTACCTCTATTTATGTATTTATTTCTAGAGATTGGTGCTACAAGAGTATCAACCTGAGTGATGTGTTACTTTAATAAAATACCACTGTGCTCCTTCAACAGTGCTTTGTATGCAGGTAGTTCTTCAGCCTCTGCTGAGGCTGAAAACTTCAAAGCTTAATGAACTCAGCTTCACAGTAGCTTCTGAAGGTCAGCAAGTTAAAAAGGATCTTCATGTTAAAGTGCCGACATGAAGCCATTAGAG
The DNA here is from genome assembly GCA_013398125.1 of Aegotheles bennettii. Classification (NCBI taxonomy): domain Eukaryota; kingdom Metazoa; phylum Chordata; class Aves; order Caprimulgiformes; family Aegothelidae; genus Aegotheles; species Aegotheles bennettii. The sequence goes on along the minus strand of VZRW01009463.1, from coordinate 57,341 downwards.
TGGTACAAGTACAAAATAACAAATGAACAGACAAGCAAGCAAGATTCAACACACTGTTTCAGCTTTGCTATTGATGCATGCCCTTCGCCATTCAAAAATCATACCTCCTTATCTCTGCAAACTCCAGCTCAAACTCTATATATTTTTCTCAAGCATTTCTAACACTGAATTTGCAGCCCAGCTTCTGCAGCAGGCTCTGTCAGGGCAGAGCGGTGGTTACGCGGTTACAGCTTCTGCCACACCATAGCCCCAGGACCATGTCTCACTCTGTGGTGGTCCAAACCCTTAAGTCTCAAAGGCTCAGGATGGGTCTGTCAGCAAGTAATTTTTCCAAATGTTAATTAATCCTCTGAACATCTGATCTCAAAGCTGTCCCCACAATTTCACTAATTCAGGCTTCCTCAACAGATTTCTAGAGTTACCTGACACAAACCTAGCAATGGTTGCTAATGACAAGCTAAGTGGCCAGCTGTGGCTCCTTAGTACAACCTCACATAATTGAATGTAACCTCCTTCTCCTCCAGCCCCTGCATTTGTTCATCTAAGGTAATGGATAGATAGCCCTAGAAACTGACAGCCTTTGTTCATGCATAGATAAATTTAACATGGTGAGGAGCAATACAAGCCATCTCTTGAGACATCCTACTGATGCACTTTCACTCTACACCCTAGCAGCTCCATTAAAAGTGTACCTTTCTCAGAGGGTTAACTCAACACTTGCTCCCCATGTTTGAGCACTGGGCTTAGCCCAGCACAGCCCCCAGTGCCTACGTGGTTTTCCTGAGCCCACATGTCACCGTGCCCTATCTGGTATTTCTGAAGCCCTGTTCCACTGCTCTTCATGCTGCAATAAGCTCTGCTGTAGTTTCATAGAAAACTGTGGGAGGACGTAACCATCTGCCTGGGCACATGGCAGAAGGCACTGAAAGACTCCTCCTCGTTACGTGACAGCCTGCGTCCTCTATAACACATACTCGGGGAAATGAAACTGAACCCCTTTGCAAAGCCATGGCTGCCAACCCAGAGTCATAGTACAAACAGTATAATTTATCTCATTACTGCTTTGAACAGCTTTATCTTCAGTCCTACCACTCTAACCTCCTCCTCTCACTCGGCCCCTTGCACAAGTCACTGTGCTGCAGTCACAGCCATGACTAGCACCCGACAGCCTTGAATCATCTCCAAAGGGCGTGCAGCTTTGAATTTGGTGACAGAGAATTTGCAGCCCTGCTAGCACTGAATGTGGCAGCAACTCACACGCGAAAGGACTCAACCTGCTGTTCTCACTGATTGCTGATGCTTGGGGTAACACTTTGAGCTGCTGCCACCTCCTTCAGTACAAAAAGCCAAGCAGCAGAGAAGTCTATGAAAAGAAAGTTCCACTTCACTCCGTCTTTGTTGGGTGGGCTGGCAGCACTGTATTACTCTTCTTGTGGTTGCCATATGTGATATTTCAGGGGGATTAAAGACACTCCACTTTAGCAATAGATCTAGGCCAGAAACTCAGAAAACAATGAGGACTATTCTGAATGCACCGCTTGGCCTGAGGAATTTGAGAGCCATGACTAAACTGAGCTTCAGCTCAAAATTCTCATTTATACATTAACAAACTAACAGGAGCAAAGACCTTCCATGGAGCCTTCTGTATCTCTCCAAGATTAGAGGATAGTAAGGTACCACCTCTCCCAGGGGTGGGAAATTACCAGGTGAGACTTTAAGTGCCCAACAAAGTCTGAACCATTCTGCTGCTTTCCAAGGGCTTTGTAACAATTCCGTTTTCACACTTTTTCTTTTGTCAAGTGAAATATTTGAAATGCTCCTGTCTGATGATGGGATATATATTCATAGTGAAAATCTCAGTCCTTCCCACAGTGTTATTTTAACATTGAGCATAGGAACACTAAAAGTATCTATCTGACTGACACCTTTTCATTAAAGGGAAAAAAATGCACATATGTGATATGATTATTTCTAAAAATAAGATCAATTTATGGTACAAAAATCAATTCTAGCAATTTCCACTGCTAGATGTATTGCTTTTATGTCCTTTTTGTGTACAGTACTTCAACTGACTGAAAACTGGCACTCAAAAGTTCTCATTATGAACAGCTCGTCTTTCCAATAAGCCCATGTTAAAAAACGAAAGTATTTTCTCAAGATGTTAAAGTGGACCAAATGGAGACCTCCTGCAAAAGACTGCAATATAAAGTCAGTAGAGGTGCAGTTGTTTACACTTGGGCAGAAGCTGTCCACTCAGAAAGGCTCCGTCTCCTATTTCTTAGTGCTACAGTAATTTGATGGCAGATAACTTATCTGTAAGCTATATAGGCAAAGCATATATTATCTTGAATTAAGACAAAGGAAAGTCAGTCTGTCTGCCTCTCAAATTTGGGAGATTAATAGTATTATGAAGGGAAGGTTTTATTACTACATGTAAATCAGGCTTGAAAAACCAGAGAGTGGAATAATACTCCTACAGAGCCAGCGAAACACCGCTTTGCAAATTGGCAAGTCATTGCATTTTGATAATTTTTGGCACCGCAGAGCATCTGCAAGCCAGTCATGCTATCTGATAATCTTTTTGGTATTTGATAATATGGTACTAAAGGCACAAGTGAACAAAAGGCAGCCAGGGAATTATTTGTGAATTATACAATATTGCTATTCAGTAATTAAGCCTTAGAATTAGTTGGGAGAGGAGAGTATTAGACTTCAAAATTGCTCTACTGAGTACAATATTTGTCTTCAGTGTCAAACACATTTATTCAACTGAATCATGCAGATTCGCTTCCAAGCTTTGAGACTTTGTGTGTACTGAAGGGCTTGAAAATGACTGACTCCAGCTGAAGATGAAAGTGCTTACCATACACTCACAGCTGAATCCCAACCCCCTTCCATTCCCCTACTTCAGCAGCCAGGCAGGACTGCAAGAATTAAATCCCTATTCTTTATGTACAGGAATATCCTGGTTTATATAATCTCATGTAAGAAATACTTCCCTGACTCCTTGTTTGACAGTAGGCTTCTGTAGGTAAATGTTTACTACATGTTCAATCTTGATTCTACTGAAGCCAGTTTATAAAAATCCCACTAACTTCACATAGAGCTGTCAGCAGTAAATGTTTGTTACAGACTGCTAAAATGGAATGATTTACATCTTATAAAGGAGGTATCCATTAGAATATAGACTTAATTGAAAATAACAACAAATATGGGCAACAAAGAGAGGAATTTCATTGTGAAACTGATGCAAGGGACTATAAAACATCTGGAAGATGTTAGTGACTGCATTGGTTGTAATCACAGAGCATGCTATCTATGCTCCGACAGCTGATTCTCCTTGACTTAAAGGGGAAAGAAAAAGCCAAGGGAGATAGCGGATGTGGTGTTACTCGGCGTAAGCTGGCACTCATCATGCAAGTGCTGATAAAATACCAGAGGGAAGCTCTGGCTGTGCTAGTTCTCCAAAGGGGAGACAGACAGCCTAAGCTCCTTTCTGCAGGGTCTGAGTGTCAAGACTGACAGCCACTCAAGAAACACGATGTGTGCTCAATCCCAGCACGCCCAGCACTGCACAGCCTCCCTCTGCTTATCAGTCCTGCAGATACTTTAAGGGAGGGAGGAACCACTCCCTCCTTCTGATTAACCCTATTTCTCCTTACACCTGCTGCCACCTCTCCCCCCACTTTCAAAAAGAAAAGGTTTATGTGAAGTCTCACAGATTGTACTGTTTTATTTTTTTTCTCCCATAGAGACATCTTAAATGCTTAGACATTTTTCTCTAAACAAGTATTTGCTATTATAAAGAAAGTGTACATTCAGTTAAATGCTTAGCACAATGGTAGAGGAAGGAATTGTTGCAGCTGGAGCAGAAAAGCACACTAAAATGTTTCAGTTGCTTTTGTCTCTCCTATCCTCTGATTTTCTGCTGTGCTCTCAGGGGCACAAATTCAAGTGAGCTGAAAATCGTCACTCCCCGCCCTGTTCGGAAAGGCAAACTGTGCTCTGGCATTGACATGGATGTTTTGGTTGTGGTTTTTTTTTTAAAAAAGTAGAAGTGCATCATGACAAAGTCCTGTATAAGGCTGGTTCACTTGTAGCTTCACATTGGTGAATGCACCAGGTGAAGTCCCGTCCCTGCCAGCATTAACAGAGGTCTTTCCACAGGCTGCTGCCAAGGCACGGTTTGACCCTTGCTGAGTCCTTCCTCCCCTTCATGCCACCACTCCTGCTTCAGGTAACATCCCCACTTCACGAAACTTCTCAACTCTACCTATGCCAGGCTACTGATGTTCCTTTTAGTTTGTTTCCTACGAAAAATCTGCCTTTTATGTGCAGCGTAAGTCAAAGGTGATAACAGAGCTGTTTAGATTTATGTTTTCTGAAATCCTGTAACTCAAGCCCGCATTTCAACATAACCACAGTAATTCTGATTAGCGCTGAAAAACGGCAGCAAGAAGATAAAGTAGTAGCAAAAAATGAATTATCATGTTCTTCTTTACAAGTTATATACCACCTTGTTTCTCTCTTAGTTTTATTTACAAACTGATCTGAATATTTTTTGGCTATGTTTGCTGTTTGTAATTCACAGAATTATTTTAATGGAAAATTTTTATGTACACTTCTCTCCCAAACTCTTTGTGTTGGCAATATACCATTTCACCTGGCAAGGCATACAAGATATTAAGAGCCATTCCTGCTTCCTAGCACTAGAAAATAGTAAATCAGAAGTAGGCTACTGACATCCCTCTGATGCACAATATATTTTTAATACAAATTTTCAGACAAATGATCAATCATGCCACAACTCAACGAACTTTAAGGATTCACAAATAATTTCAATACTACCTTATTCAGATGGTGAAAAACAGTGGCAAGGATGACTGAAAAAGTCACACAAATTAAAACTAGTGACATGCTGGCAAATATGCTAATCCGCATTAACACTTCTGTTTGCTCTGGGAGATAAAGAACATTACAACTAATGACAGCATCAGCCTTATCAACAATGTCCAGAGAAGCAACAAAGTATTTGCATAGCTGTTGGAACAGCTTCTGAAACCAGCCTGTAGAATCCAGCCAGAAACTTTTAAAGAAAGGTTGCTGGGGGTTTTTTGAGAGACAGCATGGTCTCCTGACTTGCAGGACCACTGCCAGAGGCAAACGTGCTGCTCTGTCAGGACCTCCCTTCAAAATGATGTCCAGAAACAAAATATGACAGTGAAAAGCATGCAGATTATGTAAAGGTTTTAGAAACCTCCAAAAGATTCAAATTCAAATCTGTAATATTTGTAAGTAGTAAGAGGAAACAGGAGCTGGGGAATGAAGCAGAGACTAACTTCTGAGGATTGTTTCATATAGTCATAGGAAGAAGAAGAAATTGGAAGGAAAGACTGAGGCTAAGCTAGAGCAAATTTAACATGCTTTAACATAGTTCTGCTTTCATTTGTTTTATGTTGGGGAATAGTGAGAACAGACAGCTACAATGGATGTTATTTAAAGACGAAACAGAGAGCAAATCCTAGCGGCATGTCTTTTAAAAAAGGAAGGAAAAAATGCCAGTCCCCAATTATATGTGTTCATTGGTCGATTGTACGTACAAAATAGTTTACACAACACGCCAATCTTGCCTGCATGTATTTCTGTAGTCAGAGAGCAAGCCAACAGCAGAACTATTTGCTGGGAGACTCAAATGACTGGAGAGCTCTGCCTGCTGGGTCTGGCTTCCATCACACCCGTCACTGACCCAAACTTGCCAATGAAGCCTTGAGTATCAGCACACACACTTGAAGAATTTCCTGAACTTTTAAAAAGCAGAATTTTTTTTTTCTTGTGTTGGGGTTGATGCCAAGAAAACTGGCAAGTATTGGATCAGCTGAAGTACATATGCAAACGTAACTAACATGATAGCTGCAAGAGATTAAGGCAGCCAAACCTGCTGGTATGTAACTGGGAACAAATGCTTATCTCCTCATTCTCCCAAAAGCTTCCCTCCCAACAGGAAAGGTTAGACTAGAACAGAACAGAATAGAATAGTTGGAAGGGACCTACAATAATCATCTAGTCCAACTGCCTGAGTACTTTAGGGCTGTTCAAAAGTTAAATCAAATTATTAAGGGCATTGTCCAAATGCCTCTTAAACTCTGACAGTCAAGGGGCATCGATCACCACTCCAGGAAGCCTGTTCCACTGTTTGAACACCTCCCTGTACGTTCTGGAGTATGTTTTGGAGACTCAGGTTGTCTGACATCATTTAATATTTCACATTGCAAAACTGTACCAGGTATGGTCCATTGTTGCCCACAATGGACACTGTGACTGTTCTGCTGGATTTTTTCTGCATCTTCCCTTGCAACAACACTTGTTAGGAACATTTTTAAGTATTTTTGCTCTTATCCATCAAGATGCAGCACTCTTGTAGGCTTAAAAAGAAATCAGAGTTTCTAGGACTGCAAGGCAAATGTAACTCCTGTATCCTTAGCCCCCAGTGGAAGCCTTGTGAATAAGGATCAATGGGAAATTGGTAATTCCTGCACATTGTATCCAATGGACAACAATGAGATAACATTACTGCTCGCTACATCATGTGTCTACATCGTGGCATGTATCTATGAAACTTCAGTCCACAGTTCTTCTCCAGAGTACATCTACCTTTTCTTAACTTCTCTTAATGCCCATTTAAATGGTGCTAATACACTCCAGAGAACATACACCCTTCATTTTGCCACTGAGGCACAGCTTTAAAGTATGAGAAAAGCTAGAAAGCATCACTCAGTTTTCACTCCAGAAAGCTGTTGCTGTCTCTATACGTGAGTTTCAATACATTTTTAATATGCAATTGACTGACTAATCTAACACTTCAAAATACTTCAAAATATTCCAAAGGGAGACAAAGACTGTTACGGATAGCACAGTGTCTCCATGTCACGAAAAGTGGGCAGCTGTTTTGCATACACGATTCCAGCTCCCCAGCTCAAGTAGTTGTTCTACCATGCATAAATAAAGTGAAGCAGATTTATTTGCAGTATAAAGTACTGTACCATATATTAATTGACTGAACCAGATTTATTATGTGCTAGACAGATGAACAGATTTGAAAACAGCTTTTTAAGACAACAGAAGTATGTGTCCCAATATCCCAATATCCCAATATCAAAGCAAGATTTACAGTGGTAAACTATATAATAGAATACACAAAATTTTAAAGTCTTTTTCCTACCCTGTGCAAATGAATGACATTTCTGAATTTAATTCATACAGAGGACCCACACAACATCTCATTGACACTGAATTCCTACTGGAATGTTTTAAGCAAGGCGTAAGTGGTGTGTAAGTCACTCTTCATCCATTAAAAATTACTGTATTACATGAAAGAGAATAGAATGTCCTTAGGACAACATAAAAAACTGTAACTCCATTTTCCCTTATTTTTATCAGCAGTTTAAATTCTTCAGTAATATGACCTTGAATGTAACAGACAAGTAAGAGACAGACCTGACCATTTAAACCCTAACAATGTTTTGCACAGGGACAGAATAAGAGTGCCTCTCTGTGTAGAAGTCCTAGCCAGGCTACTTGAAGAGCTGCCAAATCATGGACAGCCCAAGGTAAGAGCAACTATATCATTCTCCTCCTTTCATTTTGTGCAGTGCATTTTGTACTTACTACAGCATTTGGGAGAAATAATCCAATATCCATAGATTATATAGCTTCCTGATTTGGAAGAAAGGAAAAAAAGTAAAAAGGAGGAAAGAACACAAATTTTCCTGTTTGAGGTAAAACCAATACCAAAAAAGTAACCACCAAAAAAAGACATTCCATTCCATTTCTGGAATTCAAACACCCATTTGGACCCAAAGGTATAACCCAAGTAGTAACAAAGACACTCTCACATTCAACAGCAGGCAGAACCCGGATTTAGCCTGGAGAAATCACCAGCTCCACACTGTCTAGAGAAGTTCTCAGTATCAAAAGAAAGACAAAAACAGACAGCCTTGTAACATGGGTCATCACTTCTTAACTTCCATAAAGCAACAAATGCCAAAATACAGGAAAGAGTTTCTGACTGTTAATGGATTCCCAGACTGATGGGAAGTGCTGGGTGGGAGGACCCAGTGGAGCCAGGGGTAAGGTACAGCCCATCCAGAGAGCAGGGCCAAGGCTTTTGGAAATGGTTAATGATTTTTCCCAACACCACCACTGGACAGCTTAAGCACAATGCCTGCTGGAGAAGCCCCAGAAACTGCTTTAAGAGAAGCATCCTTAGAGGTCAGTAGTTATTTTTATCCCTTTGAATTATGTTACCCCCCTTTCCACATCATAAATCAGTCACCCTGGCAATCTGCACAAGGCAGACAGAGGGCTAGGCAGCAACATCTGTGGCAAAGGCCTCATAACAGCTTTTATTTCACTGATAGACACATCAGCAGCACTTGGCACAGATGTGTGGCTGGGGCACTCACCTGCAAGCATGCAAAGGCTGGCGGGTGCGGTTCAGGGATGAAGAAAGCTGAGTCACCAGGACTGCAAATGTGGCCGTCGCTCCCCAGCAGCTAAATGCCTCCTCCGGCTGCTATGTGCTCCTACCTTCATTCAGTGCTGCTGGGCACTGACAGCTGAAACCAGCTTTGTTTGTACTCACTTCTGTTGTCAGCTGCATTGTGCAGAAGCATCTCTGGACAGCTCAGCACCCTCTCTCGTACCCCCCAGCCTGGCCAACAAAGCCATTGCTTACTGCATGCTCTCTCTCAGGCATGCTCCCAGGAAGAAAAAAGTAGCCATTTCTGGAGCATTTCATGCTATGTTTGCAAAGGATTGACTAATCCCAACTATCTCTCTTCATCTTTGCATCCACACATCCTTCTTTTTGTCTCTCTGCCTATACAGTTCTCTCTCTCAGTCTTTTTTTCAGTGTTTTCTGTTACAAAACTGGGAGCATCCGTCTTCTTGGGAATGTACTGCCTGGAAATGTACCTGGAGATAGTGTACACAATAGTGCTCGCTCCTTATATTATTACTGGAGTGCCAGGGTCCAAATGCTTCTTGGCTTCCTTTAACCCTAAATGCTCTTTTGATCAATAAATAAAAGAATTCAGTAGCTTAGCTGAAGTAGAAACTAAAGCCATCAGAATGTCTTTAACTTTCAAATATACAAATCTAATGATGTATTGACATCGCAAAACTACAAGGAAGTTTAATCAAAACCTTCACGTAAAAGGAAAATAACCAAACTCTTACTCTTTGTGTAATTTATGGAACATGGAAACAAAAGGTAACACGCCTGCCCATGTCGCTTTGATTCACTTACATTCTGCAATGAATTTTAGACATATTGTTCAGGTAATCCTGCAGTTTTCTTACTCAGAGGGTTACTCAGAGGGTTTCTTAGCTCAGAGGGTTACTCCTTCTGGGGGTGCTCCCACCCAAGGAGACACGAGCAATGGGTTTTCTAGACAGAGAGGCTACTGCAGATCTCTATCCTCCAGTGCAGACATCATTTCATAAACAGCAGAGCCTGAATGGCCATTACTCAAAATCCAAACCAGTAACAGAACATGCAATACAACTTAAAAGTATACAAAAAGGGGAGTTGACTTGTACTAGTTTCATGAGCTGAGAGATCCAGCAACATCTAGTCCCCAGTTTCATCACAGCTAATAAAAGAGCAAGAGCTGAGCTACAGGCTGCTTCTGTGTTTTGGGATGTATCTCTATACAGCCTGATTTTGTAGGGCACTGAAGGAGATTGGAGCTTCCAAACGTGAAGCAACGCCATTCACCCTCAGGGAACAGCAAGTCTTGACCCCACTACATGATGCCCCTCCAGCAATTCCAGACCAGCACCTCTGGCCCATTCCTCCCTCTTCAAATACAACCAGTGCCTGACATAGGGGCAAAGCTAGGGTACTTCTCTTGAGTAACATCACCATGACCCTATCCCAATATCAGCTGCACAGATTTGAAGCATGCAGCACTGCAGTGCCGCTCCTTCACCCAAAACCCAGCACAGCCACCCACTCCAGTGCAGCCAAGGGGCACAGGGGCAGTGGTAGAGCTGCACACACCCCCCCTTGACTGCTAAAACGGTCTTAGAAAAGCTCTGGGAAAACTGTCCATCTGGTAGCCAGAAAAGGAGGCTTTTACGAAGGCAGTGAGTAATAGAAAAGCCATGTGAGAGGTGTCATTAGAGTCACACAAAGTTGCATTCTTAGGCAAGGAGGCTGGAGAAGACCACACAGCACAGAGCAAACTGGGGAGGGGTCATCCTCAGAGGCACCAGCAAAGCAGGACTAACAGCTCTGCGGGAGAATGCGCCTCCAACTGGGCTTTTGCAACCAGCTGCTGTTCTCCCTGCAGGTCTGTGGAGCCAAAAAAACAGGATTAGGAGCTTCACCCCTCATTTTGTCTGTACCAGCAGCCTGCTGATCACCCGATGAGGATGAGCGGCAAAGATGAGCTGGGTCAGCAGCAGTGAGGCTGGTCACAAATCAGACTTCGGTGTAAAAACCCAGTGCCCACTTCCTACATTCTCTATGGCCTTTTGATGGAAATAAGCAACACCAGCCATTTTCATACCACAAATTACTTCGTTTTCTCTGAGCTGACCACAGAGGAATTCCTGTGTCTGCTCACTCCCCAGTCCTGCCTTCCGCTCCTCTGGTTTCCATCTAAAAATGGAGATAATTATACTTGCCTCTCTCCGATATGTTTTTCCTACTGCAAACAAAAATGCACGTCATTCACTCAAAGGCTTCTGAGCTTCTGATGAGTGTGATCTGAGCTTTCGTTATGCAAAGGCACCCCTTCTCAGAGGGCACTAGCTTTGTACTTCATAGCCAAGATGGCCTTCATTAATTTAATTGGTATAAAAAGAAAATATGTTTAAGAAAATAATGTGGAATGAAACAATACACTGAAAATTCTTCAAAACTTTTATTATGAATAGTTTTTAGGTTAGTGGATAATTTTTTAATCTGATGTATCATGTTTCATTTTCTACCAAGCCAAAACCATAGATACCCCCAGCCTTTTACATTTCTTCCTCTGTTAGCATAACATACTGGGTCAAGTGTGACTACTGTTTATTTTAACTTTGCAAAATTGATCCCAGCTTCCTATTTTTGAGAAAGATTGGTCCATTTTGGTACATTTCCAGAATAAATCCTGCCTGTGCTTTTAAAGTGAGACAGACTCTTGACACACCACCATTGTGACTGTAGAAGGCATTTCTGGCACATGTAATGAGTGATTGACTTCCCCGCTTGTTTTCATAGTGATATAAATATGTGGTACCACTAGGCAGGAAACAAAGTATTCCCAAAAAAATCTCTACTAAGCACATTTTGGAGTTAATGGGGTAGCATATATACATCATGCTCTCTATCTGTGCTAAGGGGTATTTGATTCCTCAAAATTCACTCTCTCCCACATAATTTAAACCGCCAAAATGGAACATTGTATTTTCCCTTTTCTGCACATGTAAAAAGAGCAGGCAATCTTGCCAAGGTTAACTATACAATCTCGTTAGGCTTCTATAGATTTCATTAATGTCTCATAAAAGAGAATCAATAAAACTCCTTGCACGCTGATATTAAAAATGACCTTTCGATTTACTCTTTCAGATACCAAAAAAAGAAAAATGTAATCAATAGACATCATCAAAACTTCTCTGATGAGAGCTCTTGCAATGGCGAGTTTAGATTAAGAATTCTTCAGAGAAGTCATGTTCCTGCTCTGAACACCTTCCTAAGGGACTGTTTCTGATCCTGTTTGGAACCTTTGGTAGAACTTCTCATTTTAGGCCACAACCTTGCAAAGCTGCATACTAGAGGCATGAGATTACTCACACACTGAAACACAGATGCTTGCAGAAGTGTCATCATACTTCAAAGATTAATAGGACTGTTTACGATAGAAAAGATATTTATAGAACTGTGCCTTTACTCCCATTTATGCTTTAAATTTTCCTTTGACATTTTTCCACGTGTAAGAAACCTCACAATGCTTAAGTTGATTTTGTTGGTTCCTTCTATGTAATTCACAGTTTAGCGTACCCAGCAAGCACACCAAAATGACACCATCTCAGCATCCCAACAGGATAGCCACTGGTAACAAATGTGTCTGCCTTGACAGCAGTGAGTACTCAAAATTAAGGGCCTGATCCATGGCTTTTTCAGGGAGACTTTCCATCTATTTTCCTCAAAATCCCTCACTCAGACAGCTTGTGGGTTCCCAGACAGCCATGTGATGTTCCCTTTAGGTTTTACAGTTTCCTGTTGCATTCAAAGATGATAATGACCCTCTGATATCTTTCTTTAGTGGCTAGATGGATTGATTCAGAAAATTGTTCAAAGTGTTCCCCTCCCACTTCTAAAAGATTTCTCTGGCAGATTAAGGAACAGCCTCACAAACAAAAAACCAAATAAACAACAACATCGTCAAGCAATAACCTGGTGGCAAGATTAATTTTTTTTCTTGTTTTTAAAGTACCTCTGCTATTTAATATGTCTCATAGATAGTTTATACAGATGATGACACATTTATTTTAAAACACCCCAAAATTTAAATTCATGTGACTTTTCTTTTGGTTTTCAAGAAGTTCTTCTACCCTGCTTGCCTCAGCTCATACCAAATTGTCTTCCAGACTGAACCAAGGAACTTTGGTCTTTCCCAAAACAGCATTTGCCTCTCTTCAAAGACTTCTCTGTCATTTCTTTACAGGCACCTGCTGCTGGTAATTCCCAGCCTGTCTCCTAACCGCTTCCCCTGTTACATGTCAGGGCCACATTCAGTCCACTCGATTGCAAACAACTGCTGGTGAGAGGCCCCTCGTGCTCATCAGGCAGGACCCATCGGCTCTGTGCGTGTCAGTGTCCTAACAAAATGGAGCAGTTTCTTTATCACAATCTTCCCTTTCTTGCCTCAAGCAGCATCATGCATAACATGTTTTGGTAACCTCTAAACAGACTGCCTGCACACATTTGTGTCTGTCTTATGGTTTTCAAAGTGACTAGTAAATACATACCACTCTGCTTCCCAAAACATATTTTTTATTTAGCCAGAGGATCAAAACAACGCCTTTCTCCAGCCTCAGATCCCACAGATAAGTTCGTTCCCATCCCGAGTTTCCATGCAAGAGCAAAGAATGTTTAGTCTATACCTTGTGTTTATAAACATGTATTTTGGGGAAGAAAGGATGCTTTAACTTCTTTATACAGTGTAGTATTTGTCTTACCACCCAAGGAAATAAAAATAAATACTGTAGTGTAATCAAAACTCTTAATTCTCCAAAGAAACGTATTTTTCTCACTGTTACTAATTAATATTTGAAACCACTAATTCTAACGAGTTAATTTTTGCATGTTTTAATTTTCCATTGCCTACTTTGAGAGAAGACAATGAGAAAAATCACGTTTTAATTTTGTTTTTGTAAATATCCTCTAAGATGATCAAAAATGACCAGTACACTGCTGTAGCTGGAAATACAGCCTCAATGGTACAAAGACATGCTGAGAAAAGTTCATCTCGGGTTTTGATCAGAAATATGGTAATATTCTGAGAACAAACAACTGCAGAGAGCAGGGGCAATGTGAATATACAAGCTTTTCATTTTAGTCACTAAGTCTTTGCAGAGGCTTTGCATCGGTGGGGGCGTGGGTGGTTGCAAAAACTTTCAAATAAAATCTTCTTTTTAAAAAATAAAAAGCCTCAAACAACTAGTAGTCATAAAACAGCATTTTACTTGATAATTTCCATTCCAGATGCCTATCTTTTCTTTCATTTCTCTTAAGTGGAAAAAGATCTTGTAAAGATACAAACATTTTCCTCCTCATTTTAGTGGCAAAGAATCTCTTTGTTAACACCAGGATCATTCTCTGTTGTACTTTGCAGGTCTGCTCCTTCTCTTTCCATTTTTTTTAAAAATCATTCTTAGAGTCATGGAATTTTTTGCTTTCCAAACAGAAGAGATAGAAATCTCTCCACCATGAATACAGTCTTATGGAATTGTAACTGTTAACAGCCCTCAGCTGGTGCACAACTGAGGCACTCACTGAACTTAGGGAAGCTGTGCTGGTTTACACAAAATGAGAGGCTCAGCTGCAAACATATTTTGTGAAGGCCAGCTCTTCCACTTAGAAAGTTCACCTATCTGAGCATAATTGAACGTTTCAAAACCTAGACCCTGTGAGCTGAAATTTATTAGGAACAGATGGGGCTATGTGGCATACACAATTTACCTGTGCACCTAAATACAGTTATATATATTTATAAGCATGAATAAACCAGCTGGTATCCATTTCCTTACAATCAGAACACCTCTGGCCTTCTCAAATTCCAGACTTACACTGCTACAACCAGTTGGTTTTCATACACACAAGTCATACCTGGTGGCCCTCAAGTCATGAAAACTTGATATTGCACAAATTCTCATTAATAATTTTTGCTCCTATAGGAAGACTCATACTGCCAAATAGATAGTGGTTGAAATCTAAAGCCCAAATCACCTAATATGAAACAATCCAGCATTCGATAAACAATCCAGAGCACAAGTCAGAAGAACTGAATTTTGAAGCTAGGACTACAGTCTGGTAAACTCTTTACCCTTGCAGGTTAAGTGCATTTTCCCAAATCATACTTCATGGCCAGTAAAAGATTTCCTTGGTAAAAGACTTGCATGAGCGTTTAAGCTGGGTTTGTGGGAGGGAAACACATAGGCTTACATTATCTATTTTAGTCCAGGAATTCCTTGTGGTTAGGTAATTATACATACTAATAACTTCCCAATGACACTGCCTGGATGCAGCCTGCACATACACATAACAAAGCAATTTAATATTGTTCATGCACTGCATCGTTCTTAAGCAATGACTCACACTTCAGTACAAGTTGCACGCTACAGAAAACTAAAAATTGATTTTGGAGAGTTGAAAACCCAAGGTACTGCATTTAGGAACCGCTGTAATCTCTCTAGAGACAACAACGCACTACATATTTTATACTTACACCTTTGCGAATCATAGCTATGTATTCCTAGATGACCATAGGATGCTGATATTGATCACAAGATGATGACACCATGTGTTATTATACTGATCAAAATATACTAATGTATCTTAAAATGCTGGCCATCTAAAAGCAAAGCAGAGTTAGATAAAATCATTAGAGTATGGGGTTTTTTTAAGAAATACCTTAAGCAAAACCTTCCCTAGTACATTTATTTTCTAATATGCAGAAGTGATAATAAATAGGCCAGTATTTGTATTTATTTTTCAGATGCCATTTCAGAGAACAAGCACTACAACAGTTTTTACCTTGCGCTGTGGGTAAGAGTTACTTTGCTCAAACAAAATAAACTTCAGTAGCTGACAAAAAGTAATCAATAGTTTTTAAGATTAATACTGATCTTACAGCCCATGTGGCAAATACAACTCCCCACTAATGTACTTCCATAGAAGTACTATAGTCCGAAGATCAAAACAAGGAACTTCAACAAGAGCAACCAGACTTTTTTTCTTTTGATGTACATAGAGAAGAAACAGAAAAAGAAACAAATACAGCAGAAACACCTTACATTTTTAGTCAAGTAAGAGTCTTTTTCATAACTTGGGAGTCAGAAATGCGTTTGTATAAGCCCACCAAATTCCAAAATGCCTAGATATCATAACAGCAGAAACCTTGGGAAAATAATTTTCAAGTCATATATCTATCATCAGAACATCCCAAAAGTTTTGCTTCATACAGACTTTTGCTTGCATAAATGACTGCATACAGTCATTTATTGTCCTTAACTGCAGAAAATATTAATGACAGCTTAACGTGCCAGTTATGCCACAGATCTTCATCTACCTCCTGCAAAAAAAAAAAATAAAACAAATAGCTAATGAGCCACTTAAACTGCTTTTCCTCTGCTCCAGCATGGGTCCTTCGCACAAGCTGCAGTCCCTCAGAATAAACCTGCTCCAGCCTGGGTTCTCCAGGGGCTGCAGGGGCATCTCAGCTCCAGAACCTGGATTGCCTCCTCATCCTCCTTCTCTTCCCCACAGGGGCCATCCCTGCAGACCCTCACTGGCAATGCCTCAGTGCCTGCACCCGGTGCAGGGGAGCAGCTGAGACGCCCCACAGTCTCCTCCCATCCGGTGCCCAGGGTCTCCCTTCACATGGACACGCACCTTGGGGAGCTGAACATGTTGCACAGGCTTTGTCTTTCACCTCAAGGAGGTAGCAAAGAAAAAAAAACAACCAAAAAACTGTCTTCTCCTGCAATATTTCCCAATGTTACCACCTACCTAAGAACAATTTTTAGTTGTGCTTTTTATTTTGGGATGTTGGGTCCTAAACTTGAGAAGCTCATGGCTCATAGGAGACAGCATGTGTGAAGGAATCTGGCAGTTCTGGAGACTAAATTTCTTCAGAGAATTCAATACAATGACCAAAACATTTGAAAATTTATGTCAACTTTAGTGAGTGACTCCAACTGCAGAACAAGGGTAAAAATAGCCCCAAAATGAACATTTTTCAAATTTGTCTTTCAAAACAGTACTTTGGTTAGGTTACTTCTTATTTTATTTTATTTTAGAGGTTAAGGAATATTCCCAAGTAAACAAAAATTGCAAAGTGTTTTGTTTTGCACAACTGTTTTTTAAGGTCTTTGTTTGGGGCAGGGGAAAATGACTTGAGGGATGATTATAAATATTTTTGCAAAATTTCAAGGCCTTCTGCTGAACTGGACAAACTACACACACAGTCCTAACTCACAAAGACGGTTTAGTAGACTCATGCAACCCCAAATATTCTGTGGTAGACAGACTATCAGTCTCCTTTTGCCTTCTATTTAAGTACAGGCTCAAAGCTTTCCCAGACAGAGGGAGCCCAGAATATAACAGCCTTGTAGGTGCCCCAGCATGCCACGACAAACCTGGTTCCTGGTCACCTTCAGTTTCACAGCCCTTGGGCACCTGAATTAGCTGCATAACCAGCTGCTTCTAACAGTTTTATGCACATACTTGAGTCTTAGTATACAATATACAGATACCCAGACAGATAAAAATAGTAAAACCTTGAGAAAGACGGAGTATTGTCACTGCAATGCCTTTTCCAATGAAAAATATTCACGGCTGTATTACAGCATTCGTCCCGCACGAGTGTGAACGGCGTCATTTTGTTAGCTCCAGCATAATTTAATTACATCATTCTCGCAGATCATGAAAGTGTATAGATTGACTTTTTCATAATCAAATACAATAATGATTTTTTTAATAACTTTCAGGCAAAGTAGCAAAAGAGATTATGAAAGAACATATGGGAAAAGTCACTTCTGACCTATGTTTTATCCTTAAAACCCAAAGTGGATTCAGTATTTAAATGAAAGTACTCTAAGTATATTGTGAAATATTTACAGCTGTTATTACTGCCTGATTTATGTGTGCCAGAGACCAGATTATTCAGACTGGTTTCACAAGCAATATGTTAGTAAACAGGATTTTGTCTGGTAATTATATTAAACATGTCCATATAAGCTTGGAATTAATTACAAACAGAATTTTACTGTACTTGATAAAAGCACTAAGCAGCAAGAACTAATGATGGCATAAAGGTCCTCTCTCATTGTCAATAAAGCTTTCCATGTGAAAATCTGTCAACATGAAAAAGTTACAGCTTGTAATTAAAACCAGGCTTTAGTTCAGTAATATGTTTACATGTTATGTTCCAGAAGGGAAAAAAATGCAATTGAATTACTCTCTTTAAACCCTGTAGTTCACAAACACATGATCTGCTCTGGGCACGCTACTGATGTCAACTCCTACAGCTTCAGAACACAAAAATTCAAGTTCAGCCTCATGACACATTGGAGAGTTTTGTACTACTAACACAGTTTGTTAAGAGTTTAAGTGAGCCCTCCAGATGCGTTCACATGATTTTTGCAGTGAGTATGTATGTCTACCCATATCAGGCATTTAAGCTCTACTCCTGTCAGTACTTGTACAAGGTTTCACTAATGGACGGCTAATAGCAAAGAGGAGGCAAAGGAGGTTACAGTAATACTTCACCATACTTAGGAACATGTCAGTAAGCAATTAATTACCCCTCTGTTTCTAGCTCTCACAGTCACTTACTAGGCAACCCTTTGCCTGCCTCCACAATGGCTTTATAGCACAAGACCTCTTTGCAAAGCAGACTTCAAAGTGACTTTTCAGAATTAGACAAGTTGCCAAACCGGGTGCTAGGTCCCAAGACCACTGTGCTAGGACCTCAGTCTGCTGGTTGCTTTTGAAGATGAATAACAAGTTCATCACCTGTCACGCTTCTCTTTACCAAGCACGCACCATTTTTTCACCGTACTTCTCAACCCCTTTTTTGATACACTGAGATGGGTAGGTGCTATTTGCTGCGCCAATGGTTAACTATAATTTAAGGCCATAGGCACAAAAACACTATCTTGATAAGTTTAAATGTTTTCACACTGCGACAATGAGACATATTCCCTAAACAGCCAGCAAATAACCTTTTTTTCCCCTGGCAACCCAGTGCTCCATATGACAAAGCATCTTACTGACTTCAGTAGAAACTTTCCTTGAACCAGGCAATAATGTATTTAATTATAAAGAACCATGCAGATAAACAGCTCTGCGGCTATCCTGTGTTACAGACGCCTGTACACTAGATTTGCTACTCTAGCTTTAATTCAGAAACCTGACACTGCTTTTTTTGTAACTGTTTTTGTTTCTTGTTAATGCAACCAGATGGTAACTTCAGTCTGATTACAGTTCTCCCTACTTTAATGTGAACTCTTCATCTTACTACTATCAGATGACATTTGCTTTCCTTAATGTACGTAGTTTTAGAAAAATTACAGAAGTCCTATTGCTGCATTACATGAAAAATTCCAATGTACATTTAGCTGACATAGCATCAGCTGCTGTTTAAACTGGGCTTAGCTAATGGACTTTTAATGTCAGTGGGGTTATGTGCAGTTACTGGCTATTAGCAGGAATGGGCCCTTTCTATAAAAATCACTTTTCCTCGAGTGTGTTGTTTGAACATTCCTTCCTCTGATTTAGTGACTGTCACCAAATACAAAACAAATGCAAGGACACTGGAATCTACTGTTATCTTTAAAACCAACTTAACCTCAGCCCAGCCTCCACAAGCAAAATGTGTTCTGCATTGGTACTAGCGAATATAAAACTTCAAAGACAGAAGACCAAATTTTCCTTGTTTTGCTCTGGTGAGTAAATCCCAAGTAATCCATTGAAACTAATCAGACAGAAAGCAAAATTTCTAAGTATTGCCAATCAGTTGATTTCCCTAAGAGAAAGGAACTTTGCCATGAAACCAAGTATTCATGAAATAAGCTCATTGGTAAAACTAAGCAGATGAATAGTGCATGCAATGTCATTTTTTCATTTCCATTCAGTTTTCTTTGCAAATGCTTCTTTTAAATGCAAATTTAAGACTTTCCTCTTGAGACTACAAAATGATAGAAATGTTTACAAAGCAACTAAGTAAATTAGGACTTTTTTTTAAGATTTGGAAAGTTTTATCTAATAGCTGTTTTTACTACACAAAATTAATATGTAACAGTCAGGGGAAAAAAAAAAATCCATACAGAAATAGTGCAGGACAAGCAAAGAACAAAAGCTAGAAGGAGCTGAACAACTTTGCCTTTTTCAGTGCTCATGAAGGTACACGGCACTTCTCATTCTACTGGCTAAACCAGGATAATAACTGCTTTTGCTACCAGGTTGCATTTCTAACTCAAGCCTTTGAAGCCCATGCTTTTAGTAGTAAGGTCTTTAGTTAAAAAACAAATGATTGCTGTGGCAGGAAACTGCCACGCTTTTGTATGTAATATATATTTTTGTGGATATCTGCCTACAGTTGGTGACATTTGGCTGTCAGTGTTCTTATATGAAATAACATAACAAAACCCAAGAGAAAAAGCATCAACCTGGAAGAATCTCGCTAATATGTTTTCAAGTGAGGCACTGTGTTAATCTCTTTGCAGCAAAGAGTCACATTGCCACACATAAGGGGAATGGAAAGCCAGAAAATTATTTAAACTATGGAGCTTAAAAAACAAAACAAAACAATAAAACCATAAAAAAACTTGCCAGCCAAAAAAAAGGTGAGATCAAGGTACATCCATCCATCCTACAGTCTCACTCTACTGTGTCAACACATTTTTAACACAGAACTAGACTAGCTTCTGACATCTGTTGGCTTTGAAATTAATGGAGCTATATTTGTTGGTGGACATAACCTGGCCTTGTACAGTGAAAGTCTATCCTTGATATAAGCATCAGGGATTCAAAAAAAGCAAAAGGAATCTGACACATCCCAGTACTGAACTTTCTAGCTACAAACCTTCTAGTTACTTAGGAACTTCCTGTTTGCTACAGCACAGCTCTTTTACATGAGGAAGAGAAGGAAAACCAGCACTCATCACATTCTTGCAAGCAGAGATCTGCTGCATAAAAAGATCACTGCATTTTATCTGAGCAAGAAACTGAAAAAGTTACCCTTGCCTTCAGAAACCAGTGTGGAAGCAGAAAGGAAGTCCCTAAAGCTAAGTTTTCAATGCCTGCATGAAAGGAATTTGTAATGGGGATAATAACTTGCCAAAAGCTAGTGCAGCTTTGGGGCCAAAAAACTTAAGAGCGAGGAATACTAGCAGTTCATGAGTCAATTCGGCGAGATTTTCAGTCAAGGAATGACACTGGCACATTCACTACCATTTAATTACAGCCCCATCCCTTAACTGGACAAACTTCTAGTTTCCATAATCAACTCTGATTTTCAGATCTGAAGTGACTGAGTTAGATAGGGGAAACTTTATCTCCTCCTAGTTAAAAGCACCACTGAGGTTTGTCCTGATCTTAAAACAAAGGCTTGTGCAGCAGGGGTTTGTCTATAGTCTCATCTGACTGCAGACAACCCAAAATTTAAGCCTGGACACCTCACCATTACCCTGTTAGCCCCAGGTATTCACCCCTAGTTACAGCCACTCATCTTTCGCATGTGTAGAGCTGCAGAGTAACTGGGTGGACATGTGAAGTTGTTGATGTTGTAGGGAAAGGTGAGAGGAACACATCTGTGCTAACTCAGTGAGCAGCTGGCAAGAGTAGGAGATATATTAATGAAAGAGAAAATTAATTTAGAGTAAGGCAGAGTCTGTAGTCTGAATTACTCCCAGTAATTACCTGCCCTATAGTCAGCGTAGGTAAATCCAATGCACATGAGAACAGAATTAGTCTTGCTTGCTGTTCTGTCCCACTTCTTGTTTCTCGATTTCGGTATGACTGAACTGCAATTAACCTCACTCAGTGAGACCATATTATTATTTTTGCTCACTATGTCAACTTTCCAGTATAAACACATATGTTGGGACTGGATAAGACAGGCAATGTCTTTAAACAATAAATAAATACACCATATCATAACAGTGCAGCAATTCATGTTCCAGCCATTATTTTAGCAAATTTATGGTTGGGAGATAGCTCTCCAAGAAGCTCTGAATTACTAATAATCCTGTGGTGATCGCTTTTCACTGCCTGACGTGAAATGCACTAAATTCAAGCAAAGAGGTGTCTGGGGAACAACTATCAGTTCAAACAAGTATCCAAAACAGCTGCAATAGAGTCAACCTCTTTTCACAGATCATTCAAGGCTTACTTGCACGTTTCCTTGTATCTAGCTGATGAAATACAAGATTTCTCTAACAATCACATCCAGCACTCAGGGGACCAAGAAAAACGCAAGCTTTCCTTTTTCTCAGAGGATACACTGTTAATCCACAGAGCTTAACATTTCAACCTCTCACTCAATATGAGACTAAGAAATAAAGCTACTTTACTTCTTGAAAATAACTAAAAAGGGATTGGCAGGAGCTACCTAACAAGAAAATGCTCAGCTGTTGCCAGGCCAGTAAAACCTATCTGAGCTCTTTAGCAGTATTGTTGATAATATTACCTCAACAAGAGGAAAAAAGATACTGATTTAATTGCCTAGGCAACCTCATAGCTTTCATGACTCATAACGCAATGGGGGAATGAAATACAGTTGAATAAGATAGTCCTGAGTTGAAGATTAAACCCAAATGAAACAAAACAACCCAAGGCAGTGATCCTTATTCCATTTACAGGAGTGCTGCCATCATCTGCTGGATGTGCTCTTGCTCCCTCCAAATTCAGGTTAACACTGAGGATTTCACTGGGGAAAGCAAATCCTCCCAAACCACCTGCCACTGTAAAGTCAGAGCTTCCAGGAAGCATCCCTATTTCTGAGCAAGGAAATACGGGTTTGTCCTTCATCTTTTATACATTCTTCCAGATACCAGCAGATACAGAGAAACCATTAGTAAGACCCAACAGATCTGACGTTGGGAAAGCACCCAAGAGCCTTCTACATAGCATTCCCTTTGTAGCATCCATTTTTGGGACTGTCAGACAACAATAAGGATGGACTGGAGCAGCAAACACAGTCTTGGGCACTCAGGAACCTTGAGTTCACATTTTGGCTTCCTTACACATTTGCTCTGCACCCCTTGTATCTCTCTACCAAACAGAGATGAATATAGCTGTCCTCCCATTCCAGCAAGATGGATTAAAGATTAAACAGCTAATGCAACACGACAAATGAGAACCTCCCATTGTCTCTAGCGATGCAAATGTGCAGCAAAGCTATCCTAAAGATGCAACTACAGATGTCCCCCATGGGAGGTATCACCAGCTGAGACAAGCATGTACAGCTACTCGGCTGCCTCTTCCTGTCCTGCCTGTGTACGACTCATAATGAAGGAAAGTCAGAATTTGGGGAAGCGCTGACACACTGCAGCCTCACAGACTGACACAGGGGACATCCCTGCCTTAATGGGTTTATTGCACATTCATGCAAGCTAAAGCAGCACTGCTTGTATTTGGGGAATAGCGAAGGTACTCATCTAAATCCAGTGTTGCCTGCACTTCCCTGGCAGCACTAAGGGCATGCCTGGCACCACTAAGATCTAGTTCTCTATCTCTATTTTACTCCATCACAATAAGATCAGCGTGATTTAAAAGAAAAAAAAAATTAAAAACCAAATAAACAAACATAGTAGAGAGTGAGATATAGTGTAAATATAGGCCTTAACCACTGCTTAACCAGGACCGTAAGTCAGGTTTAACAGTGATGTTTTTCACTAGGATGGTTGAAATATATGGAAAAATGTAAGGGAAAATGAAAACTGTTATTGTCGGAAGACTTTACAACTTTTAGCTTTTCATTTTCACTGAAAACCTAGCAGATTTTCAGAGAGTGTTAAGTAGAGTTTGGCCAGTGAGGTAAGTATTTGAAGCTTTATTGACCTTTTCACTAAAATAACTTAATCCTTTCTGGTTTTTTATTAAGGTTTCTTGTTTCTTTTCCAACCTCCTGCCAGCAAATAAACAAAAAGGACTTTCCTCTTCCTCCCCTCTCCTCCAAAAAAAATGTCTATATTGATAAAAAGGACATTTTTAAGAGAAACTATTTTTGCATGAAGCTTTTCTTCCCCAGCCCAAACTTTTAGACAATAATATGCCAGGCTATAAAGGGACTCCCTGAACCCCAGCATTTGATGAATTAGGAGGAAATCCCGTGTTTCCTGCTTAAACGTAAATGTGATTTGGGATGGAGTTATAAAAACAAACAGGAAGCTATTCTAATGATGACTACCTAGGGGGAAAGCTTTATACAAGAATGTCTGAGGTTATTGAAAGCTGGGAAAACCTCTGGCAGCTTTTGCCCACTGCTCTGACTCACTGTGCCTCACTTGTGCATGTTGTTTGTATGAGCAGAGACAGCCTTGAGGAAAGCGACTGGAACACAACTGCAGTTTGGGGCTTTCTTTCACCTTCTCCAGCTAGCATGCATGCCCACGGCTTACAGTCAGTTTTGTGCCACATCCCTACCTGAGAAAGGCAAATCTCAATGCAAACCCCACAACTGATGCTCTGCAAAATGTTTAAGCAAACCTATCGCAAGAACAGTGACAATACTAAATAAAGCCTCTCCCCATCACGCTGCTGAGTTTGTGGTTGGAGTATCTATCTGCAGATAAGCCCATTAAATTAAACACAGGAAAACAAAGCATGTGCAAAATTAAGGGGAATTTTGTTGTTCCTATTCGTTCCATGTATGCTTCTTCATAACCATTTCCCTTTGGAGCATAATTTCAAACGCCTGCTTCCAAATGATGCAAATTAAGTCTTTCTTTGGATACAGTTTGCCTCCCAGAAGACTTAATACAATTTCTTTCAGATTGCCTCTTGGATAATGTTATGATGGAAAGCTCCAGGAGTGCCTGCTCCTGAGACCAGACTCTACCGAGCACACACAAAAAACACCACCACCCCTCTGGTCCTTGGAAGCAGTCAGCACTGAACTGCGCCTCCGCACAACATTATTCTGCTGCTGTGTTGACGGAGGCTATAGCCAACTGGAAAACTGCTGCTCATCTCTTACTCCTTGCTTTTAATCCTTGATTTACACTCTAAAAGCTTACACTTCTTTATACCTTCAAGACGAACGTGAAAGCAAAGACGATTAATGAAAATGACAGGCGATGTAATTACTGCTTTATTAGCACTGATGCCAAGATCGCTGCCTGCTAAACTTGAATACCTCCACTGGGTGGCTAACAAGATGTGCACTTCACGAACTAGCACAACCCTCTCTCCACTTGAAAGGGAGGAAAGAGGGAATGGGAAAAGGAATGCCATTTTTTCCTACAGTGACATATAGATAGTTATATGAAACACATTGCCTAGGCAGAGCACCAGGAATAAATTAACTTTTATTTCAAAGATAGCCTCCACAGACATCTTTTCAATGACATACCAATGATCTGAAGATTTGAGATTCTCATTGAATCAAACCCGCTTTGAATAAATCGAAGCAAACCATTCATTACTTTTGAGCAATGCAAATTTACCTAGGAATTCCCCTTTGCAACAGCAACTAACACATATTTTTCTGATAATCTGCAAAAGCAACTTGTGTGCCTCTTTCCAGAAAAAAGTAACCAGAACTGTTTCCTCAAAAGTCCAACAATTTAAAATCCATAAAGGCATCAGAAAGCAACAAACAGCCATACATCATAAAATGGGTTACTCCCAACAAGATTACTTAGCTGGTAGCACAAAATAAAAGTAGCTCCGCTTTGAAAAGTACAGCTCTCTTTAGTATTTTACATATACCCCAAACTCTGTATACTGTACAGAAATACTCAATTGTTGTTCTAGTCAGTCTGGGCTTCTCTCACCTTCCATGGGAACTGATGTTGCTTTGCATCCTACTCAACTGAACTGGACAGACTGTGCCTCAAAACACCACTCTTCAACTTGCACGAAAATCAAGATACTTACTTGCAAATGTCTAATAAATATAATCCACATTTTCTTCTGTCTTGCTGCACAGACCAGCTATGGAACTGATTTGCCTGGCCTTGGCAGAGTTGTATTCCTGTTTTCAGATGTACTGTATTTGGAAAATTAAATTAGGAAAATCTTTTTAATATGGTTTATGCTGTTTCCTGTTTCTGACTTCAGATGTCACATACAAAGCTAGTCCCAAAACATAGTGAATAATAGGGGTTCGAGACCATTACCAAAGAAATAAAAGAAAAAAAAAGAGTTGTGTGATGAATGATCCACGTAAAATGATTAAGTGTAAATATGCACAACAATTTTGGGAATGTTTAGATACGCTCAGGCATTCTTGCTGTACAGAGGAATAAATTACACTGACAGTAATGCTGAAAAGTCATCAGAAGGGGGCTGTATTTGATGTACATACTTTTTTTTTTTTCATAACTGTTGCAACTGGCTGCTAGAGACTGGAGCCGAAGGAAGAGGACCCCAGATTCAGGCTCCTGTGTTCCTGGGGAGGAATCCCTCCTCCATGGAGAGATCCATCCACTTCATTTTAATCCTGCCTAAATAGCACCTCAGTCAGCAAAGCAAACCCAGTGGCTGCTTTGCTTTCAGTGAACTCTACTGCAGTACTAAAATGATTCTCAGGGCCAGTATGGGGTTCCACATCCAGCTCAAACTCATCAACATCACTGAAATCTGCCAGAGCACATTGCTTTAAAACAAATTAATGTTCCATGTTCGTTTAGACATTCATAACAAAATACTACTTGGCCCTTGCTTTACCAATACAAATACTATCACACCCACATGATCAAATACAAGCAGTCCACTGATGTATCTAGATAATTAAGTGTGTCCCCTCCCCTTTTTTCAATGAGATGCATTTAGGTATTTAATTAAGAAGCGCATCCCCAAAAGGTTAGTATACTCACATGCTGTATTTCACTTTTTCCGCACCAAGCATTTTCAAACTGCTGCTGTTGTAATGCAGACTATACTGGAGCAAGACAAATAGCTGCACATATGGCTCTTTTACAGTTTTCTTTTTAAATTATCACTTTGATTTAATTAGGTTTGAGGGGTTAAGCATAAAAAAAAGTACTCTTTTGTTGTAAAGGAACAACTAATAACAAAAACTCACTAATATGCATCCCCTTTAACTTTTCGATCCTTCTCTTATGAAATCCTTATTAACTCATAGATAGCCTGACCCTCCCTCTTGTTCCACCCACCCCCAAAAAGGCAGGGGCCATGGGATAAGTTCTTCAAACACTTTTAATGTCCAAAGATGGAGGGGAGCGGGGGGGCAGGGAAGTACAATTGATGAAACTCGGTCTCTCTTGATTGAAGAGCAGAAGGAAAAGTTATTCTTATGGGAGATGGCAGTGAAATGCCAGGCAGGAGGAGGTGCTTGGATCCAAGAGTAGTTGCTCTTTCTCTCACAGTTTGGGACATTTGAATTCTTAATGTGATGTAGCTTAACACAGAGGTATAATGAATGGAGCAAACATCAGATCAGGATTGATTCTGGCTTGAAAATCACTCTGGCCCCATCCACTCACCCCTCTTTGAGAATTAAGGGTTGTCGCCTATCACTGTGGCCATTTCCTGTTCTTTCCTGATAACAGTGGAAAAATACTTCATTGGATAAGAAATGCTAATAAAACAAAAACTGTATTTAGCTCTGTTAAGAAGCTCACAGGAGGATGCTGAGATGCAGTGATATGAATCTCTGCCAGGGAGTGTGGGGATTGGTCCACGAACTACTCAGTTAATAAATTTATTTTCCACGAGGCAATGGAAAAGCCAGGCATGAAAACACAAGCCCCAGCAATGTTCATGGCCTCTTTATCCTGCTTCAAAAGATAAAGATGGTTGGGGAATGGAGAAGAAAAGCAAAACAAGAAATAATACTAGCAGCAAGTACTGGAAAAAATGTACATGTCCTCTTGCGTTCTCCTCCCCTTTCTAAATCGTAACTATGTGTTTGCTGTATGAAGACACCACTTCAAGTTTTTTCTCCTTTCCAAGGTATCACAAAGGAAGACTGAATTTTTGTGCAGAATTAAAGCCAAGTCAGTTGGCCCCAAACCCACTGAGAATCAGTTTAGAGTTTAACTTCCACTTCTATTGCTCTCAAAGGAATGCAACCAAAAAGACTAAAGGGTTGTTTCTGTTTCAAAGGAGACAGACTAAAATGGAGGATGACTTTGGAAAGAGAGATTGGCTAAGAATCATTTCAATGTTCACACATTTTGGAAACGCATAAATAAAACAGAGGGAAAACTTTGTCCAGTCCTATATGATGAGAAAACTTCCTGAAGAGGGCATAGTTAAACTGTTGATTCATTGCCTTACTGAAGCACCACATACACATACATGAAGATCCCCACAGCAAACACCTATCACAAGATCCCTCAGCTCTGGGAAAGATGCCAAAACCAGGTCTGCATCCAGATTCTGTACCTAGTCCTAACAAACGGGAAATATAAATAAAAGCATACATGGAAAGATGAGTACAAGATGAATTACTATATCCCAACCACATTCCCTGGATTTCCACTCCGTTGTGAAAGTTTACCATATGCCACACAACGGGAAGCATTGCTGAAGAGCCCTCCGTCCCTTTCTGGGTAGGTGAGCACACCTGAGCCCTGCGACAGGTCCCACTCGTGTGCCACCCTTCACAGCACAGGCAGCCTGGCTCCTCTCCCCTCGTGGCACTTCCATCCCACAGCCTTCTGCTACAGAGGGTACGCATGGAAAGGAGAAACCGTCTGCAAGTGTGGCGTATGTATACTCTGTGGCACTGAGATGTGCACTCTGAAACAGCTGAACACAGGGGATCCTCTCTTCCCTGCTCAGGCCATCTGTCATGCGAATTACCCATGTCCTGCCAGCAGAGTGGGCAGGCTCCTTTCTGCTCCAGGTCCAACTACCTGAGAGGATCTTTCCTCTTCAACATCCTCCATCTACACGGACAGCTAGGTCTGCATGCACATGGTATTATTAAAACCTTTAAATACAGAACATCAAACCTGTCCTATCTTAAATGAGATAAAACTGACCAGTGAAAGGAAACAATGGTAGGTAAGACACAGAAGAATCATGACACGATGCATAAGGAATTTTTGTACTCTCATTCTCTCCTACCCTCTTTTCACAACCAGGTTTCTGATCTGCCTGCAAGATAAACACCCAGTATGGGCAAGAGAACGCAACTCTGAGGATGGAGTACGTACCAGCGGGAAATGGATTAGCACCATTACATATACAGACATGATGTATGGTGCATACAGCCCACCGGCAGCAAGCCTATGGCTCCTGAAAGCCCGCAAGGGGCACCAGGAGTCAGAGCAACCAGCACCGTTCTCCTGGCAGAAAGGCCATAGAGGAGTGTGCTTTGTACCGGCTGGGTGAGAGCACGGGGTCAGAGCTGTGCCATCATCTCAAGTGTCTCTCCACAGAGATAATGGGGGGAAAACCAAGCATTCTTCCACTTGCATTACGCTAACAACTCCAAACCATCTAGAAAAAAAGAACTCACCCAAAAATTCCTTTTCTCTTTCTAACCATATAACCAGGATTTCCGAGTGCCTTAATGAACCCGCACATCCTTGCTACGCACAGCTCTGCCCACATGCAGCAGCAACCTCTCTAGTACTGAGGAGGTTGTAGAAAAGTATTTCCCAGCAAAAGCTACCCATTTCCACTTTAGGTCTAACTCCTGGGAAGAGAGAAGAAAAGCACCGAGAAAGTTTATCTGGCACCAGCTCACAGGAGAAAAAGCCTCCTGCTGTGGCGTCTGCCGGGTGGGTGACACACTGAGCCAGGGCTCTTTGTGATGCTCTCAAGACATTGCTAAACATGCACTGAGAAGCAAGGCATTTACACTTGGAAAGGGGAATTTATTCATGGGCTACAGGGAAAACAGATGTACTCCAGAAGCCCCCGGCGAGGGAGGGAAGAAAAATAAAAACAAGCATAAGCACAGAAAGACGGTAACTCCCTTCGAGTACATCATGTTTTAGGCACGAAGAAGGGGGGTGTGGAGGGGGAGTGGGGGGCTCACGAATGACCATCGCCTGCAGAGCCCCGGGGCACGGCTGTGCCGCTGCAGAGGGACCCCCGGCCCGCACCTGCCTTCCCCACGCACCTTGCGGCGCTCCGGGGCGCACCGGCACCGCTCGCCCGCCGGCCGGAGAGCTGCCGGCGCGGCTCCCGCAGCCCACAGCCGCCCTCCGGCCTCGGGGCCCGGCTTGAGGACGGAGTGCAGGAAAACGCCTGTCCCGGCCAGGCGCATCAACCACGGACCCGACGCGGCGAGGGCACCCGGAGCCCCCAGACCCCGGCGGGGGCCGTGCCTGCGAGGGAATGCACCGCTCGCCCATAAACACACAGAAAAAAAAAACCACGGCAGAAATTACCAT